>SNQJ01S0006534.1:0-101537 GCA_010110895.2 Picea sitchensis | reverse complement strand
TGTTTCCTCTCAAAACCGTAAGCCTTCCTTTATCCCGCGCCCTAAACCAGTAAACCCCACTACTCCCTCCACCCCATTAAAAATCCAAAAATTGACCAGGGTTGAAATGGCTGAACGCCAACTCAAAAGCCTCTGTTATAATTGTGATGACAAATATTTCCCAGGCCACAAATGTAAGGAACAAAATCTCTTTATGGCCATCTCCAAGGATATTCAAGAAGAAGATGTTGACACTCCCCTTGTGCCCGAGTCACCAGAAATCTCTGACATAAACCCTCCCTTCGAGCCTCCCGAAGTGGAACCAATCATTTCCATCAATGCTCTCACTGTCTTCTCTGCCCCCCAAACCCTCAATTTAATCGGTTACATCAAGCAACGAAAGGTCATCATTCTGGTTGATAGTGGCAGCACCCACTATTTTATTCATCGCTGCATTGCCCAAGAAACCCATTGCTACATCCATGTTGTCAACAGTTTCCAAATCATGATTGCCAATGGTGGTTCTATGAAATGTGGCGAGCGTTGTGAAAATGTGTGTCTCCAAATAGGTGACTACCACCTCAAATCCCATATGTTTGCTATTGACATGGGCGGTTGAAACATTGTGTTGGGTGCAGACTGGCTAAGGGCTTTGGGTCCCATTCTCATGGATTTTCAGAACTTAACCATGCAATTCGACCAAAGAGGCCACCAATATAAATTTCAAGGCATCACTGCTGGTTCACCTGAGGTCATCAGTTCTCATCGCATGGAAAAACTGCTCAAAAAAGGTCATTCTGGTGTCATTGCCCAACTCCACGCCATACAAGCCACAGAGACCCCACCAGTGCCCCAAGACCTCCAAGCCCTCCTTTCTAAACATCAAACCGTATTTTACACTCCCCAAGGACTCCCTCCTTCCCACGATGTCCATGATCATTCCATTCCCCTTGTCCCAGGAAGCCTTCCCCCCAATATACACCCATATCGCCACCCCTTTGCACAAAAAAATGAAATTGAAAAAATGGTCCAGGAACTCCTTACTGCCGGAGTCATCTATCCTAGTATGAGACCTTACTCCTCTCCGGTCGTCATTATATTGAATAAATAAGGTTCTTGGAGAATGTGTCCTGACTTCCGTACTCTCAACAAACTAACCATCAAAGACAAATTTCCCATTCCTGTCATTGATGACCTTCTGGATGAATTGAGTGGCGCCCAATTATTTACCAAACTTGATCTTCACTCGGGCTATCACCAGATACGTATGAAAGAGGCCGACATTCCCAAGATGACCTTTCTCACTCACAAGGGCCACTATGAGTTTTTGGTCATGCCCTTTGGCTTGTGTAACTCCCCCTCCACCTTCTAGAGCCTCATGAACCATGTCTTCCTCCCATTTATCCATCATTTTGTTTTAGTTTTCTCATGTGGATCAAGTTCTCCACCTACTCTCTCAGCACCAACGTTTCCTGAAACAGTCCAAATGTGCTTTTGGTGCCTCCAAAGTAGAATACTTGGGTCATCTGGTGGGAAAGGATGGCGTCAGGGTGGACCCGAGAAAGATTGAAGCTATGCAAGACTGGTCGCACCCAAATACTCTCAAAATCTTGCGTGGATTTTTGGGCCTCACAGGGTATTATCACAAGTTCATTAAGAACTATGGAAAGATTGCAGCACCTCTCATGGCTCTCCTAAAAAATAACTCTTTCACTTGGACTCCAGCAGCTTCTCAAGCTTTTCAAACCTTGAAGATGGCCATGTGCACCACTCCGGTTCTAGCCCTTCCCAACTTCACAAAGAGCTTTGTGTTGGAATGTGATGCCTCAGGGAAAGGAATTGGCATTGTCCTTATGCAAGAGGGTCGACCTTTGACCTTCACTAGCAAGCAACTGTCCGAAAATATTCCGGGCAAACCCATTTATGAAAAATAAATGTTGGCGATTCTGCATGTCGTTGAGTTGTGGCGTTCGTATCTCTTGGGGCAATGCTTCCAAATTAAGACAAACCATCAAAGCCTCAAGTACTTTCTGGAACAACGCATTTCTTCCCAGGAACAACAAAAATGGGTGACTAAGCTCTTTGGATATGATTATGAGATCATTTACAAGAAGTGAAAAGACAATGTCGTGGCGGATGCACTGTCCTAGAAATATGAAGACGAAGGATCCCTTTTTTCTCTTTCCTTCATTGTACCCGATTGGCTCCAAGTTGTGCGCTAGGAATGGCTTCAAGATCCCAAAAGTTCACATATGATCCAGCAACTGCAGAACAAGGCTCCGGCTCCACTAGGGTACTCCTGGCTCCAGGATGAGCTTCGATACAAAGGTCGCTTGTATTTAAGTAAACAATCCAAGCTCAAATCCATGGTGCTTTCTGAGATTCATGCTACACCCACAACAGGGCACTCAGGGTTCACCAAAACATATGACCGAGTCAAATGTTCTTTTTTCTGGGATGGTATGAAACAGGACATCCGTAAGTTTGTCGTTGAATGTGAGGTGTGTCAATGCAACAAGGGAGAAACAGTCAAATCTCTAGGCACCCTCCAACCGCTTCCGATTCCCCCTGCTATTTGGAAGGATATCTCTATGGACTTTATTACAGGCTTACCCAAATCCAGGAATAAATCAGTCATAATGGTGGTGGTGGATCGCCTCTCCAAGTATGCTCATTTTTGCGCTCTTCCCCACCCATTTACTGCATCCATGGTGGCTCAAATTTTCATGGACCGGGTCTTCAAGATGCATGGCATGCCGCACTCTATTGTTTCCGATCAAGACCCAACTTTCACAAGCAATTTTTGGCAAGAATTGTTTAAGCTACAAGGCACACAATTGCATCTCAGCTCAGCTTATCATCCCCAAACGGATGGTCAAATGGAAGTTGTCAACAAGTGTTTGGAAACATATATGAGGTGCTTTGCCTCTGAAAAACAACACCAGTGGGCTCAATGGTTACCCCTCACCAAATGGTGGTACAACACTACATACCATACCGCCACTCGCATGACTCCTTTTGAAGCAGTATATGGACAGAAGCCACCTTCAGTTCTCTCATACTTACCGGGTACCTCAAAGGTCCAGGCGGTTGACCAAAAACTTACAGTTCGAGAGGATATCCTTCGTACCCTTAAAGAGAACTTGGTCATGGCACATAATAGAATGAAGAAAAAAGCAGATCAAGGTCGCTCTGAACGTCAATTTGCAGAAGGGGATCAGGTGTTTCTGAGACTGCAACCATATAAGCAAACTTCCCTCAAGGCTGAGCATTGTCAGAAGATAGCACCCAAATTCTATGGCCCTTACATAGTTCTCAAGTGGGTGGGACAAGTTGCATATCAGTTAGCTCTACCCAGTCAGTCGAAGCTACATCTTGTTTTTCATGTTTCATGTTTGAAGAAGGTGATTGGAACCAGGTGCCAAATTCAAACCAACCTTCCAGAGTTAGCTAAAGAAGGATCCATTTGGCTACACCCAGAAGCAGTTTTGGACCAGCGTGAGCGTCGCCTGCGTCAGAGAACCATCAAGGAAGTGCTAGTACAGTGCAAAGATATGACTCTAGCATATGACACTTGGGAACCAACTACCATTCTGCAGCAGTTTCCACATCTCAAGCCTTGAGGACAAGGTTTTTTTTAAGGGGGCGGACATGTTAAGGTCCTAACCCGCACATAGGTAGATCAATGTATTTGGATGTAATAAAGGTCAATATTAATAAGGCCTTTCAATAAAATAGAATAAGGCGGATGTAAGAAGACCTAATAGAATCTTCCGCTTCTAGAAGGATCTTCCTCTAGATGCTTCTCATAATAGATATATTTAGTATAAATAAGGGGCGAGGGTATGAGAACCCTAGCTTGGAGATTATTGTAACAGATCACTGCTCGACTGGAAGTTGCCCCCTCGAAGAGGCCTGTGAATATTTCTTTCTGAATCAAAGTGCTTTTTCTATTGCTATTTCGTATATCATTTCTGTGTATTGTGAAGATTATGCTGGATATTTTACTGTTATTCTGTCATTTCTAGCATTTTATTTTTGTTCTGCATATTTTATATATTTGGTATCTTGCACATTGACCCTCAAATATTTTGTGATGGGTTTCATCGGCCTCTAACCACCGTGCAACTCTGCAAGATCCAATGGTTGTCGGTTATTCAACACTTCCTTCATGAAGTGTCTCCACCATCCATTTCAGCTGCTCTTTGTCTATGCACCCTCCCAAAGATTAAACTCTATGCAACTTCCTCTGGATTCGATGGTTGTCAGCTATCTGTACAAGATCTGATAGCCCAGATCTCTTTCTCTTCTGCTGCGCTTTCCTTCTTGCACCTGGACGTCAAATTCAACGATCTAGATCTTTCTTCCAGCACCCATCCTATAATAGCTATAGCTCCCTCCTGAGCTTCCACTTCTTCCTTCTCCTTGGAATATTTATGAAGTATCAAAGGTCTCTCCCTTTGCTTTCTCTTGCGAGCCTGCAACCTTGGTCTCACCTACGTTCTTTGGATGCTCCTCCTCCTGAGATTCGGGACTGTAAAACCTTGAAAGGTTTCCTCGACTTCTGCACTCCTTGTAGCTATCTCTCTGTGTGCAAAGGCACTGCTCCTCCTAAGATTATGAACTTGAGACAAGTTCACTCTTAGCGCACTCCCTGTTCTTGACGAGCCTTCATACGACTATCTTGACAAGACTTCAGACGACTGTCTCTCAACACTTTACTCAGGTGTTGGCCTGGTGCACTCCTTGTACAGGTCTTTATCCTCTTGAGATTTAATTTCTCAGACCTCAATGGTCTCTGCCCCTTTATCTCCTTGAAGGGATGGAAATTCCCTCTGGCAACTTCCTGCTCAAGAACTCCTTGTTGAGCCTGCAGGGTGTTCAGTAACCCTGTGAAGGTATTCCTCCTGACACTTCTTCTCCTTCTAAACTCAACCAAGAGTTCTTTCTGTGCACATCTGCACCAACTCAATGCCCTTAGAATCCCTCAGTAATTCTGTCAGTCCTGTCGAACTCGAAATAGAGTTCCTCTGCTAATGCATTTTGTGCATTCGCTCAATGCCCTCTTGGCAGAGCCTTACAAAATTATCAGAAATTTTGTCTTCTCTGTGCCTTCTATGCACCTGCTCAATGCCCTCCTAACAAAGCTTCTACAGAATCCCTCAATGATTCTAGTCTGTCATGTGCTCTCTTCTACACAGTCTTACCTCCAAGGTATTCAACAACCTTGAGGATTCTGCTGGAGTCAGTGACTTCAGCTGGTGTGCCCTCCTGGGATGTCTTTGTCTGAATCCGCAGAATTCAGAAGTGCACTCCTTGCACAGGCTTACAAAACCCGCAGTATTCTTCCATGCAACCTTGCATGAAGCCTCAAAGAACCCAAACCTGGAATCAAATAACTCACAGACCAGAAAATACGCCTATCCTTGCAAATGTATACCTAACATGCATCTACAGCATATCATCAACACATAAAGACATTCATCAACACACACATAATAACATGCAAGAAAAACTGCTCTGATTGTATTAATATGAAATGCCTCTTTACAATGTGAGCTCGGATTGCAACAGAGTCACGACTTCTTCTCTTCTCTATCTACGCTAATTTACTAACTCTATAGTTACCAAGGATCTTTTACATGAAGGGGCTCTTTGATCTCTTCCCTCCAATCTACATACTCTATTCAATTACAATGAATTACATGGAATGGGCTGTCTAGTCTGAATTAGATCTAGATCCTAGCCTTACAATCTATTTAAGGCGATCTTTAACTAATGCCTACTCAAAGGCACGGCTTTGGCTCTTCGGCCTTACAATCATTAATTACATTAATTCAAATTCAAAATATGAAAGTGAGAGGGATGCGCCTCTCTCCCATTGAATGTGCGCTTTATTGTGCCTGGCTAGTTGGCGCATTGCTAGCTTGGAGCAATGCTCCTGCATCACCAGGCACCCTAACGTCAAGACCACTTATGAACTAATTTTTAATTCTAGTAAATTTTTAATGAATAAAGAGGAATGAAATATTCACATGTAGAGTTAAAGATTCATGATACAACATAAAGGAATGATACATATGTCATGCAAAGCAATAACCAACAAGCATGCATACGCATTTCATAAATAAATAAATGTACAACGAAATAAATTCACAGGTAAATAAAACCATGAGGGAGAGCACTTATATTTCATGAAATGAATCACCAACTGGATGTAGATCAAGGAAGTTCCACCCAACCGTAGACATAGTTGTTCCAAATATAAACAAAAATGTCACCCCCAAGCCAGGTATATGAATCCACAAGGACAATTCCAGGGTGTCAATCGGCTTCCCAAACCATTCAACACTCAAGCTCTCATAGGATTTTCAGCACCCACAACAATCCAAAGTACACAAAATCTCTTCTACCCAGCCTGCACAACCCAATGGAATGGACCCCCTTCTCTTACACATAGTCCCTTAGATTTTACATTGCCTTATAGGTATCTAGTGAATATGGTCAAGAATATCCATGTTGGGACTCTCAGGATTCACAGTTGTGCACAAAACTTAACACAGGCCAAATCATCTCAGTCATGTAGGAATTACTTCATGGTTGGAATACGCCAACCGTATTTACAACCCACAAAACCATGGCTCCTCTCCCACAGTTATTTTTCCTTTCCCAAGACAAAACACAAATGAGGAAAACTGAGTGGGTGAAAGAATGAGTTGAGAGAGAACATAAATGAACAGTGTGAACAATACCAACCAACAATGAGTGAGTTAGTGAATGAGTGAAGTAGAAGCCCCCAAAAAACCCACAAGATGGGTTTATATCTTTACTTGCAGATCAATAACCCCATGGCCTTCCCCAAGAATCTCATGTAACCAATTCTCTCCATTAAACAATTATGTGTAAATAAAAATATCAAATAAACAATGAGCCCCTCAAGCCTCCTCTCTTGTGGAATCATAGCCCCCTATAAATCTTTTCCTTATCTGTCTAGCATTCAGTGATGTATTTATTATTAATAATGATCAAAACATTACATTTCCTAGGAAAACTTGCCTCTTTTAATTTTTTTGGGCACTCTTCCCTTTCATAAATTAACAAGATACAATATTTAAGACATGGCTCAAAATCGAGGTATTACATTTCCATACCCCTTATTTTGGCACTGTCCTCGATGCATATACAAAACAGGAATCAAAATTCTAGAATTTATTCAAAACGTTGTGAGTACTCTGCCCACATGGAATCTCCATGCTCTCAAGTAGAATTCTCAGGACTGCAGTAGGTCCACTGGACTTTTACTAGCTCTATAACTCGATTCCGAAGAATTTTGACTTTTCTGTCCAATATTCGTGTTACCTCGACTTGAAAGCCTTCCTCTGACTCTACCTGAATCACATTTCAATAAATAACATGGTTAGGATCATGTACATAGTTTTTTAGAAAAGAGACATGAAATAGATTATGCACAGTCATGGAAACAGACAATGCAAGAATGTATGCAACTGGCCCTATTTTATCCAATATCTCAAAGGGACCACAGAATATGGCCGAATCTGGTCACTAACTTTGTACAAATACCAAACTTCAAAGAGATCTTCTTGGGATTCACTCTTAAAATCACATGCTCCCCCACTTTAAATTCTCTAGTTGTCATGTTCTTATATGCATAAATTTCTTGTCTATCATGAGCTGCCTTTAAATTCTTCTTACTTCTATCCATCTGGTCTTCCATGTCCTTGAGAAATTCTGGCCCAAGTACCACTCTATCTACTGGGTTGTCCCAACTCACTGGAGTATTTAATTTCCTACGGTACAAAGCTTCAAATGGGATCATTTTCACTGAAGCTTGATACCCATTATTATAGGCAAACTCAACCAAGTGCAAGTAATCTTCCCACTTGGATGGCTTATCCATCACTTACATTATCAACATGTCTTCAATTACTTGGTTGAATTTCTCTTTGTTTGCCCATATGATTGTGGATGGCATGCCATATTAAAGTTTAGATTTGTACCAAATAATTTAAACAATCCCCTCCATAAATTTGAAGTAAACTTTGTGTCTGTCTGATACAATTGCCTTAGGTATCCCATGCAACCTAGCAATCTACCTCATGCAAATTTCTGCAATATTAGTTGTTGTATGAGTCATTTTTACAGGAAAAAAATGATCATCCTTTTTCAATTTATCAACCACTACCATGATTGAATCATGTTGTTCTATTGTCCTAGGTAATTTAGTTATAAAATCAATGGTTACCACTTCTCATTTCTTCTCTGGAATTGGTAATGGTTGTAGCAAACTCGTTGGGTTTCTATGCTCAGCCTTCACTCTTTGACATTCCATACATCTGGAAAGGTAATCACAAACATATTTTTCATTCCTGACCAAAAGAATCAGATTCTTATTGTTGTAATTGTTTTCTTGTAACCGGGATGTCCAACATATGGAACATTATGCATTTATTTTAATACCAAATTCCTAAGTTCTTTGGAACTAGGAACATAAATTCTATTTTTATGCATAAGTAATCCATCTTCCTTCATCTCATTTTTGGACTCATAATCAATGACATGTCCATTTTGAGTGAGGAATCCACCAAGTTGCATGCATCTGTACATACCACAAAACTTTCATTTGGGTCAACAATATTTAAAATAGGTGCACTAGTAAGTAATTATTTCAACAATTTAAAGTTCTCTTCAGACTCAGATGTCCATTCAAATTTAATTCCCTTATCTTGAAAAGAAGTGATGGGATGAGAAATCTTAAAGAACCCTGCTATAAATATTCTCTAGTAACCAACTAACCCCATAAAATATCTGAATCTTGAAACATTCCTGGGTGTTGGACATCCTCTAATGGCTTCAATCTTATCTGGATCTACTGCTATACCTTGTTATGAAATAATGTGTCTCAAATAATGGATTTGTTCTTGGTAAAAAGAACACTTACTAAGATTGGCATACAACTGATTATCCCTGCTCCCTCAACACTTGAAATACCAATCTTAGGTGATATTCATGTTCTTCCTCTGACTTAGAATAGACAAGTATGTCATCCAGAAATACTATGACAAACTTATCCAAATAATTTTTGAATATACCATTCATTAAGCACATAAATATAGTTCGTGAACTGGCAGTCCAAATGGAACCACTACAAATTCATAATTCCCATACTTGGTTCTAAATTTTTTTTTATGGATGCCTTCTTCCTTGATTCATACCTAATGGTATCACTATCTCAAGTCTATCTTTGAAAATATATTTCCCCCTCTTAGTTGATAAAAGAGGTCATCAATTCTAGGTAAAGGGTACTTGCTCTTTACAGTGGATTTATTTAGCTATCGATAGTCGATACACAACCTCGAAGTTCCGTCCTTATTTTTGAAAAAGAGTATCGGTGCTCCCCAAGGTGAAACACTTAAACCTATATACCCATTATTCAACCATTCTTCCAACTACATTTGTAATTATTTTAATTATGGTGTATGTTATCACTCTGTAATTAATCAGACTGAAGAACAAATGGGCAGAGGTGACTACAAAACCATTTGGAGTCAAGGATCTATCCCTCCAAGACTCAGAGAGGGATCTCTCTGTATGATTTATCTCTGTTTGCTGGGAATTTTAGGCTAGTTAGAAAGTATAGGGTTTGGTTTTTAAATTGGTTGGATGGAACAAGAAGGGAAGGACATTGGGAAATGGAGTCATAGTTCAGAATGGATAAAAACTAGGTCATAAAAGGCTAATATTGCAGGGTAAGGTAGGAAAATTCACTGGATCCTCAAGATTTAATGCATGGAGGAGATGAAGAAATATGTATAGGATTCAAATAACAAATAGAGCAATCAATAATTATGAATTCAATCTTCAGTGGAAAACACATAAATCATTCCAAGCCAGAGACAAAGTGTAGATTAAAACAAATTCTTCTCTTAAACTTCCTAGAACAATTCAGAACATAAGAGGTAATGGTGATAACAGAAAGAAAAAGTTTACAGAGACAAAAACTTCACCAATGAAATTTTTCACAAGAATCCTACAATGGTCACATTGTATTACTAGAAATCTCATCCATGGAGGCTCTGTGAGCTGCTTTACAACATTAATTTCATCCTTCTAACATGTCCTAACTGATCAACCCTTATTACATTTGAATTATAAAAATATATAGAAATATTATCTCCCAGGATTAGGAGTCGAATTTAACAACCTATCCAAAAATAGAAACAAATCCCTCAAAGTTTTGAACTCACTGGCATGAAAAAAGGATCGGACTGCTGAAAATAGGGGTCAAATCAGACACTTGTATCTCCCAAAATATGAATTTTTTAATAAAACGGAAAGAGGTTATTGTATATGATCCCATTTGAGTAAAAACCTCTCTTTTTTTCCAAATTCATCTCCAGATTTCCAAAACAGCTACTGCAAAAACATGACAAAATCAGGAAAAATAAAATCCTGAAACATAGTGCTCAAATATGGCTTCAATTATCCCAATTACTGATACCTCTGAAATAATTGAGAGAGTTTATTTTTCTTCATCCCCTCGTGGAGAAACAACTCTCTCTGTTTTTCTAAATTCCTTCTGGTTTTCTTGAAAACATTCTCGAAAGAAAAATGGTCAAATTGTGCAAAAAATGGTTTTTTGATTTTGGGGGAAGGTGGTATCTCAGACCCCCTTCAGGTGATAAGTGGTATTTNGGGGGGGGGGGGTCCGATAAGACCTGGTGGTGAAAAGTGTCCAAGCAAAAACCACTTTTCCCAGACCACCCCCTCCTCTCGTTAGAGTTAGGATGAATAGGGGGGTCGAAGTCGATTTATTTGTTTTGGGATATGTGTTGGATGTTTTTGTTTTATATGTTTTATTTATTTTTATTTAATATTGTTTTTTTTATTATGTTTTGGGTGTTTTTATTTTTTTCATTTTTTCGTTTTATGTATTTTTATATATGTTTTAATTATTTTATGTATTTTATATTGTTTTTTAAACTTTGTTTATCGTTTTAATTGTTAAACTGTTTTATTTTAATTAATGTTTTAATTTTACTTTTTACTTGATTTTTATTTTATAACTTTTATTATGTTATTATAATTTGTTTTTGAAACATTTTTTAATTATTAATTTTTTTATAATGTTTTGTGTTTATTGATTACTTATTAATTAATTATTAGCCTAACCCAATTACTAACCTAATTACTAATTATTAACACTATTAATTTAAACTAATTAATTATTTATTATTAATTATCCTATTAAACTAATCTAATTATTGTAACAACCCCGGTTAAATAGTTACATAGGGTTCATTATTAATAGTTAATCATTACTTAACTAATACACATTAAGACAATTAATTATTTAATTAACTATACTTAATAAACAACTCCAGTTAAATAGTTACATAGGGTTTATTAAGCATAGTTAATTAAATAATTAATTGTCTTAATGTGTATTAGTTAAGTAATGATTAACTATTAATAATATTAATTAATTAATCGACATTTATTAAACAATAAATAAATAATTAATTAATATTATTAATAGTTAATCATTACTTAACTAATACACATTAAGACAGTTAATTATTTAATTAACTATACTTAATAAACCCTATGTAACTATTTAACTGGGGTTGTTAATATTACTAACCTACTAACCTACGAATTAATCTTTATTATTAATTATCCTAGGTTACCTAATGACTTATTAAACTAGTTATTTTTAGTAATTTAACCCTACTTACCTAACATCATTTCATGTAGGGATGAAATTAGCAGGGGGAAAGATGAAGTGGATGGAATAATGGAATGAAGGGTGCAACAGGATGATGAAGAATCGGGCGAAATGGATGGAAGGAGAAGTGACATCAATTAAGCCCAACAAGCCATATGTCTTTATCACGAGAGCAATGCCAAATAGATAGCTGAAGAATCAAAACACCTATGATTATAGGACACCAACAATGTACTCATACTGTAAAGTGTTTTTGATATCAAGGCATCTCCTGGCACTAAATCAATAGAGAAATCTATCTCCCTCTTTGGTGGAAACCCTGGTATTTCTTGGAATGCATCTTCACATTCTTGTAGTACCAAAAATTATTGAAGGCTTGGCCCCTTTGTATTTTATGTCTCCTCCACATGGGATGCATACAATTGGAATCCTTTTATGAAACATCTATTTAGTTGTAAGGATGAAATATCCCTTATAGAGATGGGTTTGGGAACTCCTTTCACAATGTTCTATTTTCCTCCTTCATCAAGACATGTAATTGTCTTGTTATGAAAATCTAGGACATCATGATCTTGTCCAACCAATCCATTCCAATTAGAGTATCATAAGACCCCAATGGTATAATACTTAGATCAACATTAGTATTCACACCATTAATACTTATGGAACAACCTATGACCATATCATGGATTCTCCTTTCTCCAAATGTAATCTATCCACTATTTTAGGATCAATGTAACAATGACCCGCTCTTGAATAAAATAAAATAGAAACTTTTTAATCAATGATTTTACCTTCTACCTCTATCATATTGGATTGGTATTCTTCTTCTCGATCATCTAAGGATGCATATATTCTTCCCATGGATTCTACTATTGTAGCCTCTTGGATGTTGTGCATGGTCTTCACTTTTTCCTTTCTGTGAGGGAAATTCGTGTACATGTGATCTTCTTTTCATCCCCAACATTGGATTGGTGGTCTTCTCATTTTCCCAAGGATTCTTCTCTGATCAAACTTCTCCTTCTTCTTATCCTTCCAATATTTTTGTAAAGACTCTCTTCCCTTCCTTTGCTCATACAAGTACTTAGCCTTCCTAAGGGTCTCAGTAAAAGTCTTGGGTTCATCATATTGAATATTATCTTTATAAAAGGATGGTATTCCACTCAAGAACCTTTATATTTTCATCTTCTCATGTTTTATAAACCCCACATACTTTAGCATCCCCATGAACTTCTTTTCATACTCTACCATGGTCATGCTTCCTAGCCTGATTTCAAATAAATCCTACATTTTCTTGTCATTGAAGTTCTCTGAAAGGCACTCCTTCTGAAAATACTTCTTGAGCTACTACCAAGTGATCCTACTGTAATTAATGTGCTCAACTTGCTTCAGCTGATCCCACCACATAGAATCTTTCCCATGTAAATGGTATGTGGAAATTCTGGCTTCTAGGTTTGATGAGTAGTTATGCAATTGAAAATACCTCCCGAGTCCAAGAAAACATGATTCAAAATCATCTTCCCTTTATATTTCACCATCAAAGGATGGTGGCTTAAGATTCCTAAACTCTCCTTGGAAACTGTTCAATTCATGTCTTGTTGTTTGGTGCCTAACATGTGACACCTATGGACTACTTATGGAATCTTCAGATGCATAAAGTTTCTTTCTTGAGTAGGGATGTGAGTGAGTTCTATGAGTTCTTCTATAACTTATTGAATAACCAACTTTCCTGCAGTTGTCTCTTCTTTCATGACACTTGCCTTCTTCCTCTTGTTTTGAGTTTGATCCTTTCTTTGTTTTCCTCTACAACTGATTTAATATTTGCATCACTTGAGCATTTATCTGATTTTTTTCTTTTATCAATCTCTCATTGTCTTCTTTGTATATTTTCACTTCTATTTGCAGGATTCTCATAGTCTCTGTCAATGTTTCTTTCTCCCACCTAGCCTTATGTCCATTGGATTTTGTCTCTACTTCCTTCAAACCACTTTCCATGTGACCACAACTCGAAACCACGGGCTTATTCAATCTTTAGCACCTTGCTCTGTGTTATTCTACACAAGATCTTGTTCGAACACCATGTCTAAGGGCTTGGTTACTTCTAGGCCCTTTTTACCTTATCATGAAACTGGTGCTAGGACCAAGTCCTCTGGACTTCGACCTTCGGCTATTCTCCCTTTCGAGTCTTCCAATTTCACTTGGAGTTACACTTCACTGAAGATTTAAATAACTCCACTAGCAGATCAGACGGTCGAGATTTAATCTCCAGTGAATGGATGTTATCACCCAATATGGAGGCTTCAACAAGATCAACGGTCATGTCTTAATCAGGTGTTAGGATGGACGACCCTTAGCTAGTTCAGGACTTCGGTACTCTGAGACTCTAGGACTTTTCCACTCCCAATTCATTCCACTTACCCAAAGTGAAAACCACTGAGGTACTTACCCTGTCCTTCCACTATTTAATCGGATGGTTAGAACTTAACCAAGCATTGGGATGGACGATCTTTAAACAATTCGGGACTTTGACGCTCTGAGACTCTGGGACTTTTCCACTTCCACAGAGTGATAACTACTGAATTTCATATGCCATCCTCCTACTACTTGATCCAATGGTCGAGAAAGGTCCCAAATGGATCTTAGATCGACGGTCTACATGCAGTCGTGACTTCGGTCTTCGACACTTTTCACTGGTATATACCTTGGACACCCTGGGAGGCCATACTCCAGGAGATGATAGGACATACTGATTTCACCTATGGTGATGTGGACCCTTGGCATGTGTGTCACATGTAACTCAAAAATGAATAGGTTGGGGTCCAAAAGATATTGAATCTAGGTGACACATTTCCCCACACGACACTTGTAACACACCCAACCCCTTAAGTCCCTTTTTAAGGAACGGGGCATCAAAATGTCTCTTTATTTAAACATATTGAATCCTATGTCTAAGTTCTTCGTCTTCTTATACTCACCATTAGAGTTATAATGACTTCTTCCAGTCTTAAATCCAAGATCTGGGTTGCAAGTTATGGCTTCCCAAAGTTCTTCAGGAATTCATTGGTTGAGGGCCACATGGAATCCATGTGGATCCATCTCATTCATACCATCCTCAATATCCTACATCCATAGTGGAAGTACATCCATCGTCCAATCCAATAGTGGGATTTGATCCTCATCTAACACATAGGTTAGTAGGGAATTTGGCATTCGACGCTTTGGGGTTGAATGTCTCATTTCTCTTCTGCGCACATGTCCTCCAGAGTTCCGAATTCCCAAACTCCCAAGGTGTTTCCATGTAGCTCTATCCTTTGCTCCTTTTGGGAGAATACGTTCTAACATCCCAAGTTTCCCGAAGTTCTGAACTCCTGAGTTTTTGAAGGACCTCATAATCTCTCCACGGGGCTTTGGCCTTCGGGCCTTTCAACTTATCCTTGACCCCACACTTCAAACCTCTAGAATCCTGAATCCCGGACTCCCGAAGGGTCCACTCTTGCATGTGGTGTTGTACTATATACGAGGGAAAATACATGTGGGTACCTCATGCTCCTCCCAACAAATGGACTAAGTAGTTAGTTCCAGGTGTGATATGTGGCAGGGAAGAGGTGACATGTGGCCCCTTTAGTGAGTGACATGTGTCATGTATTAATAGTCCTATAGGGTTTTTGGAATTCACAAATATAGGTGACACATGGCATGTTAATTGTGGGTCCACGTCACCCTAGATGATGTCACTGTGACACATCACTCTGAACTAATAACATTCCATACCCTTCAATCTCACGGTCAAGGTGTGTCCACATAAACCCTGGATCAACGACCTCTGTTACTTCATAAATTCGATGTTCATAGGGTACATGGTGTGAATTCCTCCTTAATCCTGAAGTGTTCAACGTTGAGCTGACCATGACCTATATATGAGGGTTGGATAAGGTCCTGAAGAATTCCTAGATCTACGACCCTTGTCACTTCGTAGCTCTGGCATATGGGAGGTTCTACTCGCTCCACACACCTTTCCTCCCGGAGTAGGACTTTTCCGAAGTATTGTACATGAGTCCTTCCGATTGTTTGATCAGACAATTGAGAGGGATCCTGAAGGGCCCTTAGATCGATGATCCTCATTACTTCGCAACTTCAACATTCAAGAGTTTTGGCATGTAGTTTCCAACTTCCTCCTGGAGTTTCGAGCTCTGAACCATGTTCGATCTATCACCACATGCACCTATCATCCTCAACTAGGATTTAGTTTGGTCTGTAGAGTTTCAGGAAAACATGCGCACTCTTTTTTTTGTACTTCGATATCGTCGGATGACTGGACTTATGGATAGCTCTTGATCTGTGGATACGCGCCCCTCTACTCTCAATGGCCCAGATTAACTTTGTGACTTGGACATTCAGGATTTTTGGCATTAGAACACCTTTATTCTTCCAAAGTGGAACTTTGTCGAGGTACCTAGTGCTACTTCTTCACTAAGTTCGATCTAACGACTAAGAGTGATTTCCAATGGATTCCTAGATCCACAACCCTCATCAATTCACAAATCTGGCCTTCGACTATTTTCAAGGATTGTGAAGTCATATGTCTCGGAGCTCCCAATTCTCGGAGTTCTAAAGCCAAAGTAGCTTCACTCCTTTGGGATTAGCAAGGTTTTTCCAACCCTGGGTCATATAGAAACTTATCGAATTCCAAGGGCTACACTCAACCTTCTTCTCTGGACCCAACTATCGTGAAATACTTTGGTTCATTCGAAACAGATCTCATCTGCTCGTCCTCCAAATAAATGAATCCTCCCTTTCAAGACCTAAATATCAATATCTTTCCTGATCTTGATACTTAGAAAATTATCCCATGCACTCCTTGTGCTCGCTCGCCTTGAGAACCTTTCAATGCTTCACTAAGTGTTGGCCCTGCACACTATGCACGGGTCTCTCCTTCGAGATTTTATACTCGGACAGGTATATGTGTATTCCTTTCACTAGGATTACAGAAGAGAAACAATTTGAAACTTATAGAATATCAAAGGTTCATTCCTTCAACTATAAAATTCATGCATAGGCATATAAATCTGAAAGTAGATAACATAACATTTCCCAATTAACTTAGAGATAAATAAAATCAAACATTCAAAACATGCATTTCAATCTAAGTGCACAAAGTAAACAAAAATATTATCTATTACAGTTGATAGACGACAAAATAATTGTGGGTGTTATCCTCTCCACCCAACCATAGGCTCAGAGGCATTCATTCTTAGCACTCTATCCACCCCCATGCCAAGCCATGATATCACTAGGGAACCTTTGTAGTTTCTTAGAGGTTCTTTCTCTATCACAGTCTCTACGAGGTTTATCATATGCTCCCTCGACATCAAGCTCACGAACTTATTCTCAGGTCATGTCTTCTGAAAATCTTCATAGATCCTTTCTCTTGTTCAATTGAGTAACCAGAACAACTTATCAAGCTTCCAGTTCTTCTTCTCAGTTGGAGAGCCTCACGTGCTCTTCCTCTTTTATTCTGCATATCCAGGTCATGCATTCCCTCTCTCAGTTTGTCTTCTCTTATTTTTTGTCTTCACATGTGTTCTTGTATGCCTTTATCCTCTTTAGGAAAGTCTTGGACCTATCTTGTTCCTTCTGTCATAAGGAAACTCGGGTCAGTCTGGGCCTGTAGGAAAAAATGCACTCGTGTGGTACTTTAGAATGGAAATTTCTTATCCCTTCAGCCAGACTCTCCATGCCTCCATTCATTGGGGTAGTTGAGTTTTCAACTACTGGTCCCTTTCTTATTAACTAATCTCTCCTTGGTATCAAGATGAGGCTGACTATTTCAGCAAGGACAAAATTTGGGGTCATTTTGTCATAATGAACCCTCTCTAGAGTTTCCTCACTTTTTCCTTTAATGATATCATGGACAGTGATTCAAGGCTTCACCCCCACTATCATTTATTGGCAATCTAAAAAGTAATACATTTACATTGTTCCCATGCCATAGCATGGTGAACATAACTAATGATAAATTACAAGCTGGGGGAAATAGGGGTGTTACAATACCCTCCCCCTTAAAAGGAACATTGTCCATGGTGTTCTTTCTAAGTAACACCTATCATGCCTTTTTCATTCAGCTGGTTTAGAAATCTTGATCATCTTTCTTGGTCAAGTCCCTTTAGACTCTTGGCCTTCGTCACCTACCTTGAATAGTATTGGACAACAAACATATTAATCACAATTTCATGTGAAAAACTTTTATTGTTGTGCAAAATTCAATAGGAAAAATTTCATAATCTACCACAACACTCATATGTGCAGTCCATGGATTTTCATCCACATGGTTGTCTTGTTATCTGGGATCACGTTTTTTTTTCCTAGACATAACCATTGTGTGCATGATCCCAATAGATAGTTTATAAGAATTATCAAAGTCTCCTCTTCCTTGCAGTCACTCACCCTCTAGGCCCAGGCTCAGGCACCCCCTTTGCTTCTATACAGTTCCTCGAGAGATCCATCTTTCCTTGCCAAGGATTTCTTGCATAAGAATAATTCTAAAGACTTCATTGAGCCTTATAGTCGAGGCATCCCTCAGACTTGCGCTACCGAGGCATCCCTCCGGCTTGTGTTATAATAACACAACATGATCTAGGATGATCATGGCTATCATAGGGTTCACATGTCTCAATAGTAGCCTCTTTCATGCTTTCCATCTTGACAACCTTCACCTATCCTCCCTAGACATATATTTTTTTTCTCACCTGTATCACAGGTATACAAAATTTATGAGATATTATCATCAATTTCAAATTCATAATTTTCTAGCAAATATGTCACCCATAGATTTTCCAAATTCTATATTTTGTTTTTCAGATCTGTTCCATACAGGAACTAGATTCACAAGTATGGGCTCTTTCTTCCCATAGAAGTCTGGCTCAACATGAAATTGGTATTCCTTATGGCTTACAGCATTGCCTTATTCAAGACCCTTTATTCTTGCAACTTCAACATTCCTCAGGCAAACAAATTGTTAGTTTTCATAAACACTATATTTTCATTGCACACTTGCAGTGGCTCACAAATAATTTCAGAACTGTGCATATTAACAATCAATTTCATTTTCTCAAGAAGGAAATATCATTCCTCGCAATTTGTCTTAGCGGGAAATTGGAACAATATTACCAAATTAATGAGAACAGTGACCTCAAAACGAGAACTCTATCCCAAAAAAACTCATATTTTTGCATAAAAAACATGAAAATCAACCCCAAATAAAAAAGTGGTGCTATCGGTAGCACCATTTTTTCAAACGGGGTCAAAATTACAACATTTTTCAAGCATGACCTTCAAAACTCATATAATAGCTTAGAAAAACTTTAAAATTAACACCTAAATAAAAAAGTGACGATAACTAAAGCAAAATGATTTTTCTAAACGTTAAAATTATGGATCATTTCAGCCTAATTGAAATCATGTTTTTGACAATAGATCGTTATGAAAAAAAAGAAACCCAAAATTGGATACAAAATGATCACTTAAAAATTTATTTACTAACATTTTTTTTTCTTCTTAAATTTACATTGAAAAATAAATAAATAGAAAGGAAAAAATCTTCGCAACTTTGTTTTTTTTTAAATGAAGCAAAAAACACATTAAATTTTTTTTATTCAAAACCCAAATTATATAAAATAAAAATAAAAAAACATTAAAAAAATGGTCGAAAAAAAAGTGAAAAAAAATAAAATTTCCAAAAAAGCAATAATCTAAAAAATATATACATATTTTAAAAAAATAATAACCAAAATAACCCTTGAAATGTAAAAAACGAAAGAGAGAGAATTAAAAAAAATAGAAACCAATAAAAAAACTAAAAAAAAAACAAAATTAAAAAAATTATTTCAAAAAAATCTAAAATTTAAACAAAAAAATTTGTAAAAACCCTAAACTAAAAAATTATATTAAAATATTTAAAGAAAAACAAAATTGAATCATAAAAATTTATAAAAAATTTAAAAATAAAATAAAAGTGTACTTTAAAAAAATATATAGTTTATATATACAAACATGAGTGGGTCTAATGGTTAAGAACATGTGTTTCCTCTTAAGAGGTCAAGTTCAAATCCAGAGGGGGGTAGGGTATGTATACCTATGTAGACTTTACCAGTCGAATCCTTGGGTGAAGGGGGGTCCCTTGTCCCACAAACAAGGGGTCTCATACACCAATTTGGTGTGGCTTGGTCGTGACCTTAAAAGTAGATTATATTATTATATAAATTATATATAATTTTCTATATATATTAACTATATAATTATATAGTACCTGGAAAAATGACAGTCCAAATATATGCTTCATTGTTTCTGGTTTACCACACACTAGACAAAGTTCATTCGTCAACTCACTCTTAGCCAAATGGGCCTTGGATGATGGCCCCTTATAAATAACTAGTCGTTGAATGACCTGAATCTTGTATGACAAGTGAATGAGCCAAACAGTATATATATATATATATATATTATATGATGATGATTATGATGACTAATGTCCACTAAGACCAAATTGGTCTATCTGACCTTAAGAGGTTAAGTGATTACTTATGATTCTTTAGAAATTTTTTTCTGTGCTTGAAAAGCATTAAGAGAAGCTTTCCAAGATCACCATACTTTTGTTGAGTTAAGAGGTTAGGAAGGTTGGTAGTGTGATAAATATTTCGAAAATTGGATCTAATATGGGTATAGGCTGGACAATCTAAGAGAAAGTGTTTTTCATCTTCAACATTCTTAGTGTTACAAAGGTGACACACTCTTTCATCCCATGGCATTTTAGGAATTGACCAATGCCCAGTTTCACTATGGATCTCGTGAGAATTTGTTCTTATCTTAGCAATGCTTATTTTTCTCTTTACACTTGGAAAAACAGACAAATAATTTTGATCTTCTAGATTAGGGTTGATTACATCTTTATAATACATTAATTTTCTTTTTTCCTCTAACTCTTTATCACACCACATTTTCTCCATAAATTTTGATTTGACATTTTCTTTAATAGTATCTTTATTCTGCAAAATGGTTTCTTCCATGATTCCCCAATAGTTTAGCCAAGGTCGGGCATCTTTATGCCATCCTCGCTTGAGTTGATGGTGGTTATGACTTGATTTTGAAGCAATTTTAGGTAGCCTCTTGTCTTCCATGTTGTTTAACTTGTTCTTATACATTAGGTATTTAGTCATAGCCATGCTCTCAATGGGGGAGAGGCTTGTTTCTAAGAGGAGGATGGGATAGGGAGTATTTCCTTTAATTTTGAGATTATAGGTTATAAAATTATTTTTTATTTTCTCTATCTTTCTCCAAGATTCATGAGAGATACTACAACCCCAGACTTCACATCCATAAAGAATAACATCTGTAACAAGAGTCTCAAAGAGGAGTTTCTTCTTATTCCAACTCCAAAGATTAGTTGATTTACAATTGTTTTCAATCCCATAATAAGCTTTCCATCCCCCAATAATCCTTTTCTCAATGCTATAATTCCAATTGATCTTGTGGTGAATATCAATTCCAAGATATTTGTATGAAGTCACTTCCTCCAAGTTGTTGTTTTCATATACAAATGTATCTTAAGGGATCTTATTGGATTTAATAATCATGACCTTAGTCTTATCAATATTAACAGTCATACCCATATTGGAGAAAAAATCCTTGATGATTCTTAGTTGGTTTTCAATATCATGGGGACTCCTTTCCATAAGAACGATATCATCGGAATAAAGAAAAATATTGATGACTATACCAATGAGAGAAGGGCTGGCACAACCTGCTTTTTCCAAGAATTCTTCTAACTTGTCAATGTATATGCCAAAAAGGGTAGGGGACAAGGGACAAACTTGTTTGACTCCAATATTGTAGTTAATATCTTTTGACTAGCCCTCAATGTTTTTAAACTTAGAAATAACTTTCTCATACATCCTTATTGCAGTAGCCCTCAACTCGAGAGGCATTTTTATCTCTTCCAACATATTCCAAAGGTTTTTCCTAGGAACCATGTCAAAAGCTTTTCTAAAGTCAACAAAATAACAAAAAAGATTGGTTTTAGTATTGCAAAACTCCTCTGCAATGATCCTAAAGGTAACAATATGTTCCACAGTTGAATGATATATCCTAAATCCGGCCTGGCATTTAGCTCTTTTACCATGACTTTCTAGCCAAAGGATAATCTTCTTTTCCAAAATAATTCCATAAAGCTTGGCTAAAATTGGGCTAATCATAATGGTCCTATAATTAGAGGGAATGTTTCTATCCCCATTTTTAAAAATAGGAACAATGAGGATTTGCATCCAGGGTTTAGGGAAGCCCTTCTTGATTGCTAAATTGAAGATCTTGTGTATGTGAGGGATAAGGATTGGCCCTCATATTTTAAAATTTTCATCTTGGTAGCCTTCAATGTCCTTAGCTTTCCCATTTGCATGCTGCTTAACCTTGAACTCTATGTCATCTAAACAAACAACTTCTTCCTTTGTAGGGACAATAGGAATGGTTTCCATGGAATTAGGGAACTCATAAAGACTTTTAAGGTAAGAATTCTAGTCCCTTAAGGGAATCATATTATTTTCTTTAGTATTGTGTTTTAGAATTTGGCTCCAGAACTTCTTAGGATCCAACTTGTATAGTTGTGAAAGTTTCTCTTGCCTTTTATTGATATAGTATATGCTTTTCCTTTTAATTAGGGATGTGTACATATTGATCTTATCGAGTTTTAAGGACTCATTAGAAGCATCCCTGATGGATTTCCTAGAAATTTTACATTCTTTATCATACCAAGGGTTGGTTGTTCTATTATTCTTTTTATAGGACACCTCAAAAGAGAACTTGTTAATAGAAGTGGAAAGGGTAGTTGTAAAATTATGATAGAGTTCTTCAATGTTGTCCTTATAAGTTAGGAGGTTTAATTTACTATTTAAATCCTTTAAGAAAATGTTAGCATCGATGGGGAGGGAAAGGGGGGCGATATCAGGCATCGTCCCCCTTGTCGTGTCCCATCATATATGTAGTTTATATTATATATAAACTACATATATTATATATAGTTTATATTATATATAAACTATATATATTATATATAATATAAACTATGTATATTATATATAAACGATAGATATTATATATAGTTTATATATAATGTACACTATATATAATATATCGATGGGGGAGGGCAATGAGGGCAAGGTGGACATCACCCCCCACTATATTTTAAAAATATGGAACTATAAATTAATTAAGGAGACATGATTATATGAAAAATCTTAATTTCAAAAAAGTAAATGGTAAAAAATATTGTTAAGATTGAAAGAAGTATGGAAGAATGACTAAAAACACTGTTGAATTTTTTTTTTTTTTTTTTTGAAAATAGATGAAAAATAAACATTAAAAAAAAATTGTGAAAATATTATGGATCAGATAATTTAAAATATCAAAATACCACCTAAAAAGGTAGGGGGGTGCTACCTGTAGCACCATTTTTAAAAACGAGGTAAAAAATGTGACCCTTGAAAAAATGAGAACTCGACAAAGTTCTCATTAAGTTGGTAATATTGTTTTGGTCTTCCTTATGGGATTATAACACTACCATATCCAAGACACTTTTCTTGCTGCAACTTCAACATTCCCCAGCCAAACAAATCGCTAGTTTTCATGCACTTTATATTTTCAAAAACTATGCATACTAACAATCCAAGTTATTTTCATCTATTCAAGGATACAAAGAAAAAGGAAATATCATTATTTAAGTATGCATCCTTTCAACATACTAAATTTTCTAAATTCAATTTAAATATCAATTGTCTTTAATCAATGTTCCAATATTCATGGCCACATTCACACCCAATGCAACCTTGCATTGATTTCAAGTTTTCCAGACTTTATGACAAGCACATTGCCATGGTGTCCTGGAGCTCATTCATTCTCATTCATTATTGTAGCATGATTGTACTTCCTACTACAAGCTAATCATGATCCCAAATCAACATATATGAAACTGTAAGTTTCTCTTGAATGCACCCAAGCATTCTTCCTTCATTAGAAGCCAGGGTGCCAACACTCATGGACACCCAGATTTGGTTTTCTTTGATGCCTACATAATGTAAGTAAAATTTTGGAAGGTCCTCCTTCCTCAATGGAAAATCCATTGTCTTTCCTTTATGCAAACATGCATTTCCTCGAAACAATTCCATGTAATGTGCTAACTATGAGCATCTTTATTCCCAATCTCCTTGGATTGGTCATTATACCAATGGTACTCTTTACTCATGCATTTTCTTGCAAGGATTATAACTCATCCTTGAATGGCATAGAATTCCTCTCTCTACTATTCAGGTTCTTCTTTCTTGAATATTACCCCGCTTGGGTAGTAATAGCATACAACAACCACACAAAATTATTTGCATATCTTTAAGATAATGAAATCTTTTCAAAAGGGATTCTTACCAAATTACTTCATGCCTTATGCCACATAGGTATGGACATTTGTATACCTACTCTGGCTGCTAGATAATGTCGTAGATGTCAATTAAACTTATGAAATAAACCCACAGACCTAAAACAACCGTTAGATCTATAGATCTAAGGTGGATACTAGTTTAAAATTACAACGTAACATTAAAGTCCCAAAACAATAAGCGTATTTAAATTGTATCATAGGTGCATTTTATAAAATTCTGGGTCTTCCAAAAGACGGGTCCACCCCTACGCTTTATAATATCCCCAATGAATATGGGTTGTCTGATATACGATCAGATCCCAACCTCAAAACAAAAACTATATTGAATTTTAATTATGGGTAGAAGTCCCGACGTTAACCTGTGTGCATATACAATTTCCGCAATGAATATGGGTTGTTCGGTCTATGATCAGATCCCAAAATCAAAACAAAAACTATATTTAATTTAAATTAGGGGTATAGGTCCCAACGTTAACCCATGTGCATATACAATCTCCGCAATGAATATGGGTCGTCTGATCTACGATCAGAGCCCAAACTAAAAACAAAAACTATATTGAATTTAAATTACAGGTACAAGTCCCGGTGTTAGCCCGTGTGCATATACAATCTCCACAATGAATACGGGTCGTTTGATCTACGATTGGATCCCAAACTCAAAACAAAAAATACATTGAATTTAAATTATGTGTACAGGTCCCACATTAACCCGTGTGCATATACAATATCCAAAATGGATTATTACTGTTGATCTTAGCCCTCGATTGATTTTAAGCCATGCGATTCCAAATATAATAATTCTGACATAGTAATATTTGACAGAGAGTTTGGATTGTGAACATAGTTTCGATTTGCTAAGTTCAATCACAGATTATACTGTCTTTTCCTGAGGGAATGGAACACATTCCCCTCAATCTATCATTCAAAATCAAACTTCTAGATCCTTCTCCCAAGGATCTTACTTCCATTCTCAAGAAAAGTTCCATAGAGATACTCAACATTGAGCTTCCCTCTCAATTGAAAACTTGCGATCATTCACATGGTATCCACCTGGCAGTTTAACAGATATAGTCATAACTATGTTTCCCTTTCTATACAATAACAAATAGCAAGAAAACACTCTTGCATCAACTTCCATAAAAAAAAAATCCCAACTCATAAATACAGTCTAGGCAATTATAACCATGCCCAAGGTAACAAAACAATTATTCTAGCTTCCAACTGGTCTTGATCAACAGACCTTTCGATCAAGGAAATCCTTTTCTAGATTCCCCTCACTACGATTTAAGCATACCGAACCATATCTATATGGCTACCATCCACCACTAGATGTCAATCTGACCCATTGGGCATCTAGAAGTGCCCCAACACTTCCTTTACCACATTCAGGATCAATCATTTAATTAACCATTTTACCTCATTTATAATAGTTTTTAATGTCTAATAACAT
This sequence comes from Picea sitchensis, assembly GCA_010110895.2. Lineage (NCBI taxonomy): Eukaryota > Viridiplantae > Streptophyta > Pinopsida > Pinales > Pinaceae > Picea > Picea sitchensis. The sequence goes on along the minus strand of SNQJ01S0006534.1, from coordinate 75,887 downwards.
TTGGACTATTTCCTTGAATCCCAATTACAATTTTGAAGTATGTTACTTACTAAGAATTTTAATACAGAACTCCAGAGCATCTTTAGACCATAATCAGTCTTGGGAAGAGGGTCCATCTGTTTCTTTTTAAATTTGTGTAGAGGTTCTAGTTGTTTTTATCTACTCTCATTAAAACAAAAGATAGTCTGCAGATGTAGATCAGCCATAACCATTACACCTATAATTATTTTTTATGTTCAACAACAACTAGGGACGAAGGTCACTCTAACACATGACCTCTCATCCTAAAACCCTTTTATCCAGTCTTCTGCTATAAACTACATGTAAACCCTGAAATCAGGGTGCCAAGGATCATCTTATCTCTCAGATTTGATCACTAACATGATCAAATATTTGCATAACCACAGTTTTAATACAGAGGCATTGAACCTAGTTATCCTCAGATGCCCAAAGGACCTATAACTCCGACCTAGGTGATCGAGGCTATGACCTCACTCACTTATTTAGGAACTAACCTCCTATCGAGGATCGATGGTCATGCTTGAATCGACGTGGAGATCTATGACCAGGTACGATTGCAGAGCCCCAACTAGAATGACGTTTATTTCCTTTCCCAATTTCCACAATAGAAATGGCTCGCATGTAGTGGAATATTCGATGCAAATCATTGATCTTACTGAATCTATAGATCGATGGTATAGGAGGATTGTGGAGGTTAAACCCACACGTATGTTATTTTTTCCCCCAATATATGCAACTTCTCTCCACTGTAGATCTTACTTGTGTTGATTCGATGGTCAAGACTTAATTAGATGTTGATCCGATGATCCCCCTATGAAACTCCCATATCTTAAGGTTGTTGTGAATTTCTACTGAATTTGTCCTTCGATAGTCACAATCTATTATTTCCTTAGATTGATGGCTCATGTAGCTTCTTCCACCATGGTTGCATGAGCTACCTTAAACTTAATGGCTATCCGATTACAAATAGAATAGGATCATCAATCCTTTACATTGATTGATGATCATTGGAACATTTCTATTGTTGGTTTAGTTTACAGGATGCATCAATACCTTGCCTGAGATGGTTTTTCCTTAAACCTGCAATCGATTCATCATCCTGGAATTTCATACTGTTATCACTCCAAGAAACCCTTTGTGGTTGCAGACCAAAGGTGCTTGGTAACTTAAGAAATGAATGTTTTTGTATTTTGTAAAGGTGGATCAATGGGATAACTCAATTCAACTTATGGCATTCAGACATCAAATGATAAACAAATAGACAGTGCTCTCCAAGATTGGTTAAACAGTAAAATAGCTTTCAGTGGATGAAGAAAAGATTGTTTATAAACCAGTGCAAAGCATGGTCTAATAAACAACTAAAGGAACTGATTATAATGTCATGAACCAAACAATAGGATAACAGCTATTCAAGGTTTGACAACAATATAACAGTGAAGAAGAAATATGAAAAAACTGCCACCAAAATGGAAAGAAACCTGTGATCTATATTAGCAAATGAAAAGTCTGAGTACAAAGAGAATTACTGTATCCAGAATCGAACCCTTTATCAAACTGAGTTCCTAGGATTTATAGCCTTTACATACAGTTTTCAGATCCTGAAAACATGGATCAAATCATCTAAAAATAGCAAGTCAAAATTCAGTTGCCAAATATGTGGGATAATCCCCAAGAATGAGGTCAATCCTAGATTTCATGATCTCTTTCTCTTGTTGACTGTTGGTGAAGTGAAACCTGACCTCCAAGGCCTGACTAGTGACTCTTCAAGAGGTAAAATTTGAATTTGTTGAGGTGGCAGAATGTCTTGATTTTTTTGTTCAACATAAATTGTCCATATCCTTTGAAATATCTTCTTTCCTGTAATATGTCAAAAGGAAACTAAGCGTTGTGTTGGACTTGATAATTCACCACATGTCTATTCCAAGGGTTTCATCTCATTATGCTTCAAAAGTTCCTGATCTGGGCGAAATTTTGATATTTCTGGTTAAAACAGGCTTTCTGTGGTTGACTGGAACAGTTCCTTGGTAATTTAACCACCGAAAGTCGGAATTTTTGAGGAAAAAGCTGGCTTTGGGAAAAATCAATTTTCTCAACCATGGAATATCCATTTTGCATACTTACGTTCAATAGTCGATCGACATCTACAGATAGTAATATTTCCAATGGTACAATCATATTTGTATTTGGAGCTAGGGAAGCTGGAAATTATTTCCCTACAAGATTAGGCATGTTTCCTTCAAAATCAGATGCGTTTTTGGTAGTTAACACATACAATCTACCATACACAAGTTCATCGGTATGAGATATGGAATTCCTTAATTTTCTTGAGACATTACAACATATATAAAATAAACAAAGAATGGGATAATGATATCAGGATCTGATCTATCATCAGGTTTCCTAAGGAATCTCTGGATCCTATAATTGCTCCAAATAAATCCTATTCAAATTCTTCCTTGATTTGCATATTTGATTACACCAATGACTCATATATCTAATAAAAATTGTCTTTGACTAACACCTCACAAATTATAACCTTATATACTAACTTTGCAACCTTTAATATTTGAAAAATAAAGAAACCTTTAGGGAAGATATCAACCCTAAGGTCTAAATCAACAAGTTTGAATTTGAGAGCTTATGCTCCTGCATCCACACTCTCCTAGCACAACCATGATCTTTTGAACCTACTCTTTTCACTTCACTTATACCTTCATGAAGGTTTTTCTCAATTATATATGGTTCCTTTTTACTTTCTTAATGGGTCATTTCAGCAATAATTTTCATTCATTATAGTTAAAATAAATTGATGTTACCATTTCCATCAATTCTATGATCGTGAGGGATCATACAAATATACAAGTTTTAATCCTTCATCAAAGCAGTAATCATTACTTCTACAGATCCTCTCCATCCATTCACATCAAGTCTTTCTATTGTTCTTCAACATAATCCCATTTCTGTAGGATTGGCTATCATTTCCCACAAGAAAGGATATGATTCCTTTTCCACATACTAGCATGATTCAATCTCTTTGGGTATGATACCAAATAAATTTTAATTTGCATCCTTCTACTCAAGGAACTTATGCATATATTTTTTGTTAGAATGTATTCTCCAATAGGCTCATCTTAGCCTTGGTAACCTAATCTTATGATTGTACAACAACATGCACAATTGCAAAGCGAAATTGACACCATGTTGGAAATTGCCCAGTGTAACATACGGTCTTGATTTACAAAGTATATATCAATGGTAGAGGCTTCACGATTTCCTTTCTTCCGGTGAGGTTTAACTAAGCCATAGGAATGGTCCATCACAGTGTCACCACCTAAAATTCTCTAATATTGTTTTATACAACTTGTGCATGAGCCCAAGAGGCCAATTGTTGTTTCCATGCTCTGATACAAATTTGTAACACACACAACCCTTGAGTATCTTTTTTGGGAATGGGAATCAAATTTAGATTTCCTAAACATGTGAATCCTTTGTTTGAAGTCTTCATGCTCTTCTACTCACCAGTAGCATTATAGCGAAAGCTACCATGCTCAAATCCAAACTCTGGATTGCAAGTTATGGCTTCTGAAGTTCTTCTAGATTCATTGGTTGAGGGCCATGTGGCATCCATGTGGATCCATCTCAGTTGTTCCATTCTTAAAGCTCCCTACATCCATGGTGAAGTCATCACTATCAATCAATAAGCCCGAGTTTTGATCATAAATTAGCAGCTTGTACTAGCATGGAATTGACGCCGATTGCTTCAATGTTGAGAGCGTCCCCTTTCTCTTATAGATTGCATGTCTTCTCTATCGTGCTGTGTCTTCTAGAGTCTGAATTTTAAACTCCACGGTGTTGCTGATGTAGCTCGACCTTCAGACCTTTTGGGAGCCCTGCGTTCTAACATCCCAAGTCTCCTAGAGTTATAAACTCCTAATTCTGAAGGGACCTAGGAATCTCTCCGTGGATTAGGTTGGGCCTTTCAGCTTATCTCGACCCACTCCAAACCTCAGGTCGAGAGTCCAGGACTCGAGGTCCACTCACCGCGTGGTTTTGTAATGAATATGGTGAAAATAGGTGGGTCCCTCATGCTCCTCCCGCCAAATGGACTAAGTGGTGAGTGCCAAGTGTGATGTAAGACTGAGAACATAAGTGACATGTAGTCCCGCCAGGTGAGTGACACATGTCATGTGGGTCCCTTGTTGATCTGAGAGGGGGTGAATCGATTATCAAGTGGGGAGTAAAGTACAAGCTTATACTTAAACCATTCAATTGCCTCAATGAGCAATGAGCAATAGTATAAGAGTTACACCAATACACCACAATACACCATGCACAATATATGAGAGTAATCAATGGATTTTTCTTCAAGGGAAGTAATGACTTCAAGGTATACAACTTCAAATGTAAAGGGAGGGATAAACCACTCCAAGGAAGATACAATCCTCAATATCAAGAGAGATATTTGAACTCTATCCTTTCCCTTCCTTCCACCCAAGAATATATGAGAGATAATAAAACTTTACATTAAATCATCACCATCAACCAATCATCACATAGAGACACGATAATGCTTTTTCTGAGACTTCTTCAATTCTTGGGTACTACGATCCTTGTAGATAATGTTACTCAATGTATTCTCACAAAGAGCTCCTCTAATTTTTCACTCCTTGATCCTTCCCAAGGGTTATAGAAAGAATGGTAGACTTTATTCAATTACAGTGCATTGAGAGAGACCCAACTTGTACAACATGCCCGCACTCAATATTTAACATCTAGTGCAAGAACTTGCACACAATAAACTACAGTCATTACTATTTCCAATGGAATTGGTCCCCTTGCATTTGGAGTCTTTATGAAAAAGTTATGATTGTTTTACCAGAACATTTGTTTTATTGACTAGTTTAGAGTGCTCACAAACCCTATATTCCTGAGTGTATCTCCATAATTATAGCGAATCAAGAGATGGAAATTTTTGCAGGAGAGGTACCTTGATATGTCTTATCAGTACCATAGAGATTTCACCATCGGCTTCGTTCACAGAAACGTTATAGCAAAATGGTAAGATGACACAGAAATAACATGCCATAGACACATCACCAGACTTCATCACTCCAACGGAAATCCGGCCTTCTTTTACTTCTTCTTCCCTCTCCAATTCGACTTTTATCCAAATGAATGTATAATGATGCATTTATTTATACCATTTATGTCACTTCCTTTTTAACATTAGGGCCGACTGACGCTTTCTTATTTTTGTAATTATTTTCGGGGCCTACATGAACTTCCTTTTTCAATTAAAACTTTGTCATTTCAGAGGAAATTCATTTCTCCTCAACCATGGTGATCCATGTGACGTGCCACATACCACGGAAACAACATGATGTATACTATCCATTCATGGGTGTTGTATATGATGTATACTATCCATTCATGGGTGTTGTATATGCATGTGCATTTTCCTTCATGTCCAAATACCTTTATCAATCTTGCGGTCCAAAACCCATGACTAGGGTTGACATCAATGACAACAATCAATCTTCCAACACCTTCGCCCCTTTTGGGAGCATACGTTCTAACATCCCAAGTCTCCTAGAGTTCTGAACTCCCTAATTCCTGAAGGACCTCAGAATCTGTCCACGTGGATTCGGATTTTGGGCCTTTCAAATTATCCTCGACCCCACACTCCAAACCTCTGGAGTCCCGAAGTCCCGGACTCCCGAAGGGTCCACTCTCACACGTGGTGTTGTAATAGATATGAGTGAAAATATAGGTGGGTCCCTCATGCTCCTCCCACCAAATGGAATAAGTGGTGAGTGCCAAGTGTGATATGGAGCAAGGCATAAGTGACATGTGGTCCCTTCAGTGAGTGACACATGTCACATATTAATGGGCCTAAAGGGTCTACAGAACACATGAATCTAGGTGACACGTGGAATGTTAATCATGGGTCCACGTCACCCTGGATGATGTCACTGTGCCATGTCACTCCGAACTGATAGCCTTCCATGCCCTTCAATCTCACAGTTAAGGTGTGCCCACGTAACCCCTGGATCAACGACCTCCATTACTTCATAAATTCAGTGTTCAGGGGGTCCATGTTGTCAATTCCTCCTTACTCCCAAAGTGGTCAGCGTCAGGATGACCATGACTTAGATTTGACATTCGGGGAAGGTCTCAAAGAGTTCCTAGATCTATGTCCCTTGTCACTTCCCATCTTCGACGTTCAGGGGGTTCTACCTGCTCTACACACCTTTCCTCCTAGAGTAGGACTTCTTCGAAGTGTTGTACATCAATCCTTACTCTTGGTTGATTGGACGATTGAGAGGGATCCCGAAGGGTCCTTAGATCGACAATCTACATTACTTCACAACTTCGTCATTAAGGATTTTTGGCGTGTAGTTTCCAACTTCTTCCCGGAGTTCCAAACTCTAAACCATGTCTGATCTGTTTCCATGTGCACCTAGCATCCACAGACAAGATTTACTTTAGCCTACAGAGTTTCAGGGAAACTTGCACACTCTTGTGTTTGTACTTCGATACCACTAGATGACTGGACTTTCAGATAGCCATTGATCTATGGACACGCATCCCTCTAATCTCAACGACTAAAATTAACTTTACAACTCCAACATTTGGGAGTTTTGGCACTAGACCACCTCTATTCTCCCGAAGTACCTAGCTCTACTTCTTCACTAAGTTTGATCTAATGGATAAGAGTGATTCCCAATGGATTCCCAGATCCATGACCCTCATCAATTTTCAACTTCGGCCTTCGACTGCTTTCGAGGGTTATGAAGTCATATGTCCCGAAGATCTGAATTCCAGGAGTTTCGAAGCTAGAGTAGCTTCACTCCTTTCAGGCTTAGTGATGGGTTTCCAACCGTGGGTCATATGGAACCTTATCGAATTCCATGGGCTACGCTCAACCTTCTTCTCTAGACCCAATGGTCGTGAAATACATTGGTTCCTCCCAAATGGATCTCATCTGCTCATCCTTCAAATATAAGAATCATCCTTTTCGAGATGCAAATCTCCCTGTCTTTCATGAGCTTGAGACTTAGAAAAGTCACCTATGCACTCCTTGCACTCACTAGACTTGAGAACCTTTCAACAGTTCACTATGTGTTGGCCCTACACACTGTGCACATATCTCTCCTTCAAGATTTTATACTCAGATAGGTATATCTGTATTCCTTACACCAGGATTATAGAATATAAACAATTTGAAAATTATAGAATATCAAAGGTTCATTCCTTCAACTATAAAATGCATACATAGGCATATAACTCCGAAAGTAGATAACATAACATTTCCTAATCAACTTAGAGATAAGTAAACTCAAACATTCAAAACATGCATTTCAATATAAGTGCACATGGTAAATGAAACACTTATCTATTACAATTGATATCCAACCAACTGGTTGTGGGTATTAGCCTCTCCACCCAACCATAGGCTCAGAGGCATTCATTCTTATCACTTTGGCCACCCCCGTGCCAAGCCATGATATCACTGGGGAACCTTTGTAGTTTCTCAGAGGTTCTTTCTCTATCACAGTCTCTGCGAGATTTATCAGATTCTCCCTTAGCATTAAGCTCGTGAACTTATTCTCAGGTCATTTCTTCTGCAAATCCTCAGAGATCCTTTCTCTTGTTCTATCTAGTAACCAGAACATATTATCAAGCTTCCAGTTCTTCTTCTCAGCTGGAGATCCTCACACTCTCTTCCTCTTTTATTCTACATATCTGGGTCACGCATTCCCTCTCTCGATGTGTCTTCTCTTCTTTTTTGTCTTCGTGTGTGTTATTGCATGCCTTTATCCTCTTCGGGAAAGTCCTGAACCTATCTTGTTACTTCTGTTAGAAGGAAACTCAGTTCAGTCTGGGTCTGCAGGAAAAATTGCACCCCTGTGGTACTTTGGGTTGGAAATTTCTTATCCCTTTAGCCAGACCCTCCATGCCTCCATTCATTGGGTTAGTTGATTGTTCAACTACCTGTCCCTTTATTATTAACGATCTCTCCTTGGGATCAGGATGAGGTTGACTATTTCAGCAATCAGATAATTTGGGGTCATTTTTTCATATTGTACTATCTCCACAATTTCCTCACTCTTTCCTCTAGTGATATCATGTCTAGTACTTCTAGGCTTCACCCCCACACTCATTTATTGGGAATATAAACAATAATATGTTTACATTGTTCCCATGCCATAGCATGGTGATCATAATTAATGATAAATTACAAGTTGGGGGAAACATGGGTGTTACAACACCCCTGCCACATGGCCTATGACACGTCATCCATCAAAAAAATGATCCACATTCTCTGCTCTAGCTATTATGGTATGTGTTATTTCACAGACTGGGGATTTACACTTCATGGTTTCGAGACTTCAGGGCTTTGGCACTTTGAGCCTTTGATCTGTAACATACCTAGTAATTGTCGAAGTGGCGAAGTTTCCAAGTCCAGAAACTTAGCTAACCTTCCACAATTTCTATATCTGACAGTCAACATTTCTCCCCAAGTCCTTCCCTCAATCTAACGGTCGACAATAATTTGGGACTCCAGGTTACAGAAATCCTAAAAGGTTCAATTTTCCTGGAGTTAAACTTCCCTAAGTGGTCAACATCGAATGACCACGATCAACAATAGATATTTCCCGCAAGCCTCCTATCAGATCGAACGACCGGTGGGATTTTTCAACTTTGGCCTTCAGCATTTCAGGCTTCTTCCTTCCTACCATAATCGTTGAAGTGACAAAGTTCCAGAGTATTTCATCTTCTTATTTTCTTCGATCGACGACTGACGATCGACTAGCTCGATCTAAAGGTTGGGACTTAATCTCTCCCAACCTTTGATTTCACCTTTATTTGACGGTCCACATTCACCTTCCTTCTAATCTAACAATCCAAAACTCCTTGATTCCATGGTGGTGATCTCTCTCAAATTCAAAAGGGAACGACCATGATTCTATGATCCTTTACAAAGGATCTTTGTCTACATGACGCTCTGGCTTCTGCTCGGTCTCTGTAATGATATATCTCCTTAGCTTTAAGATTTCATGGACATATTCAATATTAACCATAATACCCTGTCAAACAGTTCCAGCCCATACCAATCTGGTGTTTCAACCAGAAGCTCTAATACCAATTTTTAATGTACCCAACCACCCATAGGCTGGACACAGTAACTCCAATCCCTCTTATGAACTAATTTTGAATTCTGGTAAATTTTTAATGAATAAAGAGGCATGAAATATTCACATGTAGAGTTAAATATTCATGCTACAACATAAAGGAATGAGACATATGTCATGCACAACAAAAACCAACAAACATGAATACGGATTTCATAAATAAATAAATACACAAGTAAATAAAACCATGATAAGGAGCACTTATCTTTCATGACACAAATCACCAACTGGTTGCAAACCAAGGATGTTCCACCCAACCATATACATTGTTGTTCCAAATCTTGACATCAATGTCACCCCCGAGCCAGGGCTCTGAATCCACACAGACAGTTCCAGGGTGTCATTCGGCTTCCCAAACCAGTCACAAATAAATCTCTCACGGGATTTTCAGCACCCACAACAATCCAAAGTACACCATCTCTTTTCTACCCAGCCTACACAACCCAAGATAATGGACCCCCTTGTTTTCCATGCAGTCCCTCAGGCTATCCATCTCCTTCTAGAGCTCCAATGCATCTAGTCAAGAATATCCATGTTCGGACTCTCAGATTCACAACTATGCACAAAAATTAACACATGCCAAAGCATCTCAGTCATGCAAGTATCACTTCATGGCTGGAATACACAAACAATATTTACAACCCACAAAACCATGGCTCCTCTTGTTGATTAATTGGGTTGGTTGTCATTGATGTCAACCCTTGAAGAAAGTCCGGCAGCGAATTCTGGTAGCACAAATGTTTGGGTAATGGACCCAAGTTTGTTTGAGGTATAATGGTATGCGTTTTGATATATTTGCAGGTAATAATATTCTAGATGGATAGTACATGTCATTCCATTTCTAGTGGTATGTGGAACGTCACATAACTCCTCACGGTTTGAGAGTTATGGCCTTACAAAGTTTGAGGACCCCCATTTGTTGGCTTGAAGCCCCAAAATGTAAAAGAAGTCAAAGTGCTTGCAAAGAAGAAATTATTTAAATAATAAAGTGAAGTGACAAATTCAAAGAGGATTATTTAAATAATAAAGTGAAGTGACAAATTCAAAGAGGATTATTTAAATAATAAAGTGAAGTGACAAAGTCAAAGATGATTATTTAAATAATAAAGTGAAGTTACAAAGTCAAGGTGGATTATTTAAAGAAATAAAGTGAAGTTACAAAGTCAAGGAGGATTATTTAAAGAATAAAGTAAATGAAGAAATTTCTAATTATGGAAAGTGGTTATAAGAAGGTTAACCCTAAATTGAGGAAAATGGGTTAAGTGGTCAAGCGACTATTGGATACATGGACAAGTGGCAAATTGGGCAAAGTTGGACATAGGTGACTATGTGGACAAAGTGGCCTAGAAGATACTTATAAGGAAGCTACTTGGATAGTATAAGTAAGAGGCAAGGCTTTCTCATTTTAATCACACTTGAGAATATTTAATATCTACAGGTGAATGAGGTAACCAAAGGATATCTAAGCCGAATTTCAGAGGTAAGGTGAAGTAAAGAAGGCCGAAATTCAAGGGAGGATAAATTCTTTTGATGCTGCTTTCTAAGGTATGTTATTTACAGGTCTTCTCACCATTTTCACAATAATTTTTTTTCTATAATGATTCAGACCATGAAATTGGCAGCCCATTGAGGAAACATATCCAAGTAGTTGTGGAATGAATTTAAGCTTGTGGGTATTTTTCTTTTTGGAGTTACACTCCGTGGAAAATAAGGTTTGTGGCTAGTCCTGAAACTAGTCTAAAACACGTGTTTTGGGTAAAAACATCATAAATTATTCATAAGAGATCCAAATTCAGTAAGACCAAATGTGTTGGTTATATTATAGTCTGTAGTATTTTGTGTAAATTTGCAGATCCATACAACAAACATTATGTGCGGGGCACTCTCTACAAGTTTTCTCTCTAGAATAAGTTAGAATTCAACAAGGTATGCCATTTTTTCTATAAATCCTTTTCTGAGAGGTTCCAAGTAGTGACACCTGGAGGAATTGCATAAAACACACTGAATAACATTGTGTACTATTTTCAGATATTTATTTATTACAGGTACATAGTTATGATTATTGCAAGTTAGGGTTGTTGACTAATCCAAAACTAGTCATGTGAGACTAAAGTAAAGTTTGATGAAAATGCTAGTCTCTTGTTGTTAAAGTTAAGGAAGGTTTGCAAGTTGAGGTACATGTTGGTGCATGGTTGATGCACTTGTTTATGGTAAAATTTGATTACATGTTGTTTGGTACTGGTTGGTGCATGGTTGATGCACTTTTTTATGGTATAGGTTGATTACAAGTTGAGGTATAGGTTGATACATGATTTATGCATGGTTTAGGTTATTGGTACAGGTTTTTTGGTGCAGGTTGATTGGTACATGTTTACAACAGTATATCTCACAGTGATAGTGTGATAGTGGTTCCATCATTCTACTTATAAATCAGGGTAGTTGGACGAGGCATGGACAAGTGGTTGTAGCCACCTTCTGGTTGTAGCTGGAGAACATAGGGGGTTGTAGCCTCCTTCTGGTTGTAGATAGAGAATTGGGGAGTTGGATATTCCCTCAGGTTGTATCCCGAGAAACTAGGGTGTTGGAGACTCCTTCTAGTTAAAGCTGGAAAAAAAAGGAAGTTGGTGCTTCCAATGAATGTAATTCTTCAAGACATATAAGAAAAATCATTCTGTGGTTTTCTATCACTTTGGTTTTCCACGTAAAAACATTGGTGTACTGTGTATGTGTATGATTGTTCATTGTTTATTTACTCTGAAAATATTGGATGATAATTCTACATTGATATAACAGTGGCATTATATGGTTAAAAAGGATTAGATTGCTCTATTGCTGATTCACCACCCCCCTTAGTAATCCAACAATTGGTATCCGAGCATGTTCCTTCAGAAATCAATTTAACCACTGAAAGGTAGATCATGGAGAGAAACAACATGTATAAAAATGGAATACCATGGTTTGATGGACATAAGTATGCATTTTTTAGCATAAGGATGAAGACATATATACAGGCACATGGATTTGAAATTTGGAAATCAATTGTAGATGGATACACAACACCAACAGTTCCATCGACAAATGACAAAGAAATGAAACTCGGTCAGAATAATTCCAAAGCCAAAATTCACTTTTGAATGGTCTTGGAGAATTGGTATTCACCAAATTTTCACATTGTAAATCCACTAAATATATTTGGTACAAGCTTCGAAATATTTATGAAGGAGATTCAAAAGTCAAAGTAGCAAAGATTCAAACTTACAAAGGTCAGTTCAAACAACTAAAGATGAAGGAATATGAGAATATTGCAGGTTACTTTTTACGAGTCGATGAAACAATAAATTTCAAAAGGTATTAAGATATCTTCCTATGAGATTTGACCGTAAGATATCAACACTAGAAGAAAGAGCAGATCTAAACTCAATAAGAATGGATGAACTACATGGAATCTTCACAACATATGAAATGAAAACTAAATAGGAAAATCCAGATATAAAAGAAGCAGCCTTCAAAGTATCCAAAAGGTCAAAGCAAAAGGGAAAGAAAAAAGAAAATCAACATAGAAACAACAGTGACGTCTCAGAAGATGATGAAGAAGCAACCAACTTTGTCAGAATATTGAACAAGGGAACCAATGACAAGTATAGAGGTACGCTTCCTTTGATTTGTTTTAATTGTGATGGTATTGGTCATTTTTATAACAAATGTCCTCATAAGAAAAAGAGAAATGTTGAAGGTTACTCAAATAGAAAACAAACATATAAAGGAAAAAGAACCAGAAATAAAGTTTTCAAGAAAAGCTTATGCACCAAAGAGGACATCTCATCATCAGACGAAGATGAAGTCAATGACAGTGAGACAAAAAGAGTTATATTCATGGCAATACAAGACTCTGATAAAGAAGAATCTGAAGAAGAATATTAAGAGGCGGAAGTTGTCTACCGAGAAGAATTGTTGTGTGCCATAGAAGTTATCAGAAGAGAAAAGAAGAAAAAAAAGAAACTACAAATAGAACTAGACTAGAAAGAAGATACTCGGGAACTAGAACAAACGACCACAAATTTTAAGGTTCAAATTGAAGAGGATAAAAGAATTGAAGAAGAACTCAAAGAACAACTAGAAGGAAGAGACAGGATCATTGGAAATTTGGAAGTAGAAATTGTCACATTAATAAAGGATCTTCAAAAGAAAAATATGCAGAACAACTCAAAAGTTTTGAATGACATTATCAGCAGTCAAAAACCTCATCATGACAAGTCCAAAATTGGATACAATTAGGCAGAAAAGGGATCAAACTCCAAAACAACAAAACAAGAAACACATCCAAAAAGATATGCACAAAAAATCAAAGGGGATAGGAAGGTCTACAAAGAAAATTACAGGGACACTCCTCCACCGAGAAGGTTCCGATTTCAAGGATTCATAAGAGTACCACAAAAACAGATAGGCCTCAAGAAGAAAAAGGATTCATAAGAGTACCTCCTTTCGAAAGATCTTCAACTCCCAGGTATCAAACTATATTTTTTGGTTTATGTTATGCATGTAATAATTTTGGGCATAAAGCTGTGAATTGAAGAGCTAAAAAAAAGAACATAAACAACTTTGAAATTCATACACAAAAGGGTTATCCAAGAAGGCCTAGTGAAACACAGAGAAGAAGTTACAACAAATTTGAATCTTTAAGCACTGAAGTGGAATGCTACAAATGTAACAACTTTGGACACATGGCCAAATATTGCAGAATGACAGTCCCTCATATAGAACCATAATAGAACAACAACAGTCACAGACATGAACCTCAGAAAAGAACATGGATAAGAAAACATAATCAATATAGCAATGAGGAATGCACACTCACTCTACAAGCTAAGCAGAAGAAACGTGGTTGGTATGTTGACATTGGTTGTTCAAAACACATGACAGGTGATAGAGACAATTTTCTTACGTTAAGAAAGGAAATAGATGGATCAGCCTCCTTCGGAAATGATGATTCAACTAAAATAATTGGAAAAGGAACTGTCAGAATTGGGAACAAGAATACTGAGGAAGAAAATGTTCTACTAGTATAATATATGAAACATAATCTTCTAAGTGTGAGTAAAATGTGTGACAAAGGTCATAAATTTACTTTTTATTCACAAAAGTGCAAGATAAGAAAAGAAGGCTCAGGAAAATTGATTGCAATAGCTGCGAGAACTTCAAGCAAGATATATGTATAAAGTGAAATCGAAAATGAAAAGTGTTTCCTAGGAAAGGAAGATGAAATTTTGATATGGAACAAAATAATGAGTCACACACATTTTCATAACCTTGTCAATGTCAGCAAAAGGGAGGCATTTAGAGAAATTCCCCAGATCACGAAACCAACCAACACTTTATGCAAGAATTGTCAACAAGGAAAGAAAACAAAGACCAGGTTTAAACCAAAAGAATATTCAACGACAAGACCACTAGAAATTGTACATACTAATCTAGTTGGACCAACTATAACAAAGGGTTTAAAAGGTGAGAAATACTTTTTGTTATTAGCTGATGATTATACAAGAATGAATGCAAATTGATTTCTCAGGAATAAGTCAAAATCTTTTGAAAACTTCAATGTCTACAAGGAAATGGTTGAAAATGAAATGGATTCAAAAATCAAATGCTTGAGATTTGATAATGGAGGAGAGTTCGCTTCAAAGTAATTTATGGACTACTGCAGCAAGCATGGAATAAAAATACAATTCTCTATTACTAGGACACCTCAACATAATGGAGTTGTTGAAAGAAAGAAAAAAACAATATAGGAAATTGATTGAACAATGCTAATTAATTCCAAATTGACAACTATCTTTTGGAAACAGGTAGTGCATACAACAATTCACATTCAAAACAAGGTAATACTTAGAAACAACACTGACAAAACTCCCTACAAGCTATGGAAAGGAAGACCAACAAATGTGAAGAACTTTAGAGTTTTTGGAAGCAAATGCTACATCAAAAGAGAAGATGGCAGAATGGGAAATTTTGACTCTCATGTGGACAAAGGAGTACTTGTTGTTTACTCAAGTACAAGGAAAGAATACAAGTGTTACAACCTAAGATTCAACAAAGTTGTGGAAAGCATCAATGTAACAATTGATGAAATGAGTAGACAAGAATTAAGGAAGAATAAAATGAATCAATGGAACAAATTTACAAAGAAGAAGCAGAATATGGAAAATAAGTAGAAGGGGAAGATGAAGAGGATCTGACAGAAGAAGAATAGCAATTTCAGGAAGTGCCTCCAAAGACACCTAGTAGATGAGTACATAAGAATCATCCTTCAGATCACATTATCATAAACAAAGATGAAAGAGTTTAGACTAGAATAAGAATCCTTTCACCAGAACAAACGCACCTAGCACTCTCATATATGATTGAACCAACATGTTTTGAAGAGGCCAATAAGGATGAATTTTGGAATAATGCCATGGATGAAAAATTGGATCAAATAGAGAAAAATGACACTTGAGAATTGGTTCCAAGACCGAAGGATAAGAATGTGATCGCCACAAAGTCGGTATATAGGAATAAATTGAATGAAGATGGACATGTTACAAGGAACAAAGTTAGATTGGTATGCAAATGATATGCACAGGTTGAAGGAATCGACTTTGAAAAGACATTTTCCCTAGTTTCCAGAATAGAAGCAATCTGATTTCTTTTAGCTTATTCATGCTCCAAAAATATTAAAGTGTATCAGATGGAAGTAAAATCAACTTTTCTGAATGAGGAACTTGAAGAAGAAGTCTACATTGAACAACCAAAAGGATTTCATTTGTCAGAGAACATAGATTATGTGTGTAAATTAAAGAAGGTCGTGTATGGTCTAAAACAGGATCCTAGAGCATGGTACTCTAGAGTGGATAAATATCTACATCAGGAAGGGTTCAGAAAAGGAAGTGCATACATCAACCTCTACATCAAGGTAACTCAAGATAGTATTTTATTAATTGAAGTTTATGTTGCTGATATTATTTTTGGAAGTATTGATGATAGGTTAAGCCAAAAATTTGCAAATGACATGTAGAATAAATTTGAAATGTCATTTCTTGGAGAACTATCCTTATTTATGGGTCTTCAGATACGTCAAAGCAACCAAGGAATTTTTATTTCTCAAACCAAGTATATCAGATAAATTCTAAAGAGGTTAGGAATGGAAAATTGTAGACTAGTTATCACTCCCATGTAAACTAGTTGCAAGTTGAGAAAAGATGATGATTCAAAGTCTACAGATTAGAGGAAATACAGGTCAATGATTGGTAGGCTATTATATGTGACAACATACAAACCATATGTAATGCAGGCAGTTGGACAGGTGGCATAATTTCAAGTGGCACCAAAGGAATCACATGTATTAGCAATGAAGAGGATTTTCAGATATCTCAAAGGAATAGAAGATTTTGGATTATGGTATCCAAAAGAAAAGGATCTATCACTTATTTCCTACACATATGTAGATTGGGTAGGTTTCATTGATGACCAACGAACTACCAATGGAGAAACGTTCTACTTGGGAGAATGTTTAGTATCATGGCTAAGAAAGAAATAATCATCAATGTCTTTATCTACGATCGAGGCAGAGTATATTGTAGCAGCATCATGTTGTACACAGGTTCTATGGATGAAACAAACTCTGACAGATATACATGTTGAGTATGATGAGCCCATTCCAATCTATTGTGATAATACAAGCACCATCAGTATCTCAAAGAACCTGGTGATGCACTCCAAGACAAAGCACATTCCAATCAAATATCCCTTTCTACAGGAACATGTTGCAAAAAAGAACATCAGAGTTGAATATGTGGGAACAAAAGAACAAGTAGCAGACATCTTTACAAAACCTCTTCCACAGGAATCCTTTGAGTAACTTCGCCAGAGACTCAGAGTTATTTCTACTCCAAAATGAATGTTTTTGAATGCTTATCTTATATGTCCTATATGTACACGAGGAAGCACCATAAAGAGGACAGTTCAGGTTGGGAGATCAAACAAGTCAGTTAGGGGGAGCAAACTCGAATGGAAAGATACATTTTCCATTGATGACAAAGGGGGAGAGATTTATCTAATGCAGAGGACAAAGGCATGGTTCCAGGGAGAGTATTGGTCACATATATGCAGGCATGGTTCTAGGGGAGCATGACTGATATGATTTCAGTATTGCATCAGAGTGTTTCCATCAATGCCAAAGGGGGAGATTGTTGATTAATTAGGTTGGTTGTCATTGATGTCAACCCCTGAAGAAAGTCCGGTAGCGAATTCTGGTAGCACAAAGGTTTGAGTAATGGACCCAAGTTTGTTTGATGTATAATGGTATGAGTTTTGATATATTTGCACGTAAGACTATTCTATATGGATAGTACATGTCATGACATTTCTAATGGTATGTGGAACTTCACGGTTTGATATTTATGGCCTTACGAAGTGGGAGGACCCTCATTTGTTGGCATGAAGTCCCAAAAGGTCAAATAAATAAGATTTCTTGCAAAAAATAAATTATTTAAATAATAAAATGAAGTGACAAAGTCAAAGAGGATTATTTCAATAATAAAGTGAAGTGACAAAGTCAAAGAGGATTATTTAAATAATAAAGTCAAGTGAAAAAGTCAAAGAGGAGTATTTAAATAATAAAGTGAAGTGACAAAGTCAAAGAGGATTATTTAAATAATAAAGTGAAGTGACAAAGTCAAGGAGGAATATTTAAATAATAAAGTAAATGGAGAACTTTCTAATTATGGAAAGTGGTTATAAGAAGGATAACCCTAAAATGAGGAAAACGAGTTAAGTGGTCAAGTGGCTATTGGATACATGGACAATTGGAAAATTGGACAAAGTTGGACATAGGTGACTGTGTGGACAAAGTGGCTATGTGGACAAAGTGGCCTAGAAGATGCTTCTAAGGAAGCTACATGGAGAGTATAAATAAGAGGCAAGGCTCTCTCATTTTAATCACACTTGAGCATATTGAATATTTAAAGGTGACTGAGGTAACCAAAGGATATCTAATCTGAATTTTAGAGGGAAGGTGAAGTAAAGAAGGACGAAATTCAAGGGAGGATAAATTATTTTGATGATGCTTTCTAAAGTATGTTATTTACAGGTCATCTCACCATTTTTGCAATAATTTTTTTTCTATAATGATTCAGACCGTGAAATTGGGAGGACATTGAGGAAACGTATCCAAGTATATTTGGAACGAATTTCAACTTGTGGGTCGTTGTATTTTTGGAGTTACACTCCGTGGAAAATAGCGCTTGTGGCTAGTCTTGAAACTAGTCTAAAACAAGTGTTTCGGGTAAAAACGTCATAACTTATTCATAAAATATCCAAATTCAGTAAGACAAAATGTGTTGGTTAGATTATAGTATTTAGTATTCGGTGTAAAATTTTCATATACATACAACAAATATTCCGTGCGGGGCACACTCTACAAGTTCTCTCTCTAGAATAAGCCAGAATTCAACATGGTATGTCATTTCTTCTATGAATCCTTTTCTGAGAGGTTCCAAGTAGTGACACCTAGAGGAATTTCATAAAACACATTGAAGAACATTGTGTATTATTTTCATATCTTTATTCATTTCATGTACATAGTTATGATTATTTCAAGTTAGGGTTGTTGACTAATCCAAAACTAGTCATGTGAGACTAAAGTAAAGTTTGATGAAAATGATAGTCTCTTGTTGTTAAAATTAAGGAAGTTTTGCAGGTTGAGGTACAGGTTGGTGCATGCTTGATGCACTTTTTTATGGTACAAGTTGAATATAGGTTGTTTGGTATAGGTTGGTTCATAGTTGATGCACTTGTTTATGGTACATGTTGATTATAGGTTGAAGTACAGGTTGATGCATGGTTGATACATGGTTCAGGTTATTGGTATAGGTTTTTTGGTGCAGGTTGATTGGTACATTTTTACAGCAGTATATCTCACAGTGATAGTGTGACAGTGGTTCCATCCTTCTACTTATTCGTCAGGGTGGTTGGACGAGGAAATGACAGGTGGTTGTAGCCACCTTCCAGTTGTAGCCAGAGAACATAGGGGGTTTTAGCCTCCTTCTGGTTGTAGCCATAGAATTGGGGAGTTGGAGCTTCCCTCAAGTTGTATCCTAAGAAACTAGGGGGTTGGAGCCTCCTTCCAGTTGGTGATGGAAAACAAAGGAAGTTGGTGCTTCCAATGAATGTAATTCTTCAAGACATATAAGAAAAAACATTCTATGGTTTTCTCCTGCTTTGGGTTTCCATGTAAAAACACTAGTGTACTGTGTATGTGTGTGATTTTTCATTTGTTCATTGCTTATTTAGTCTACAAATATTGGATGATAATGCTACATTGATATAACCATTGCATTATATGGTTAAAAATTATTAGATTTCTCTATTACTCATTCACCCCCCCTCTTAGTAATTCAACACCTCTCCCATAGTTTGATTTCCTTCCCCAAGACAAAACAAGAATGAGGAAAAATGAGTTGGTGAAAGAATGAGTTGAGAGAGAACATGAATGAATAGTGTGAATAGTACCAACCAACAATGAGTGAGTGAGTGAATGAGTGAAGTAGCAGCCCCCAAACAACCCACAAGATGGGTTTATATCTTTACTTGCAAATCAATAACCCCATGGCCTTCCCCAAGAAGCTCATGTAACCACTCCTCTCCATTAAACAATTATGGGTAAATTAAAATATAAAATAAACACTTAACCCCTCAAGCCCCCTCTCTTGTGGAATCATATCCCCCTATAGCTCTTGTCCTTGTCTATCTAGCATCCAGTGATGTATTTATTATTAATAATGATCAAAACATTACATTTCCTAGGCACACTGGCCTCTTTTAATCGTTTGGGGCACTCCGCCCTTTCATAAATTAACAAGATACATTATTTAATATGGGGCTCAAAACCATGGTATTACAGGTATCATGATCACCTATATTTATGTAAGAATTCCCAACTCAAACAGAAGGTCCTTCTGGAATTTCACACTTCTCCTATAAGAGGAGATTTAGGATTCTTGAAAACGTACCACAAGATCAAGAAGGATTTTTTCTGGGAAGGTCTTAAAATTGATGTTCAAAATTTCGTGTCTAAATGTTTGGTCTATCAGCAGAAATAGGGAGAGGAAATCAATACACCATGTATCCTACAACCATTATCTATACCAATTCAATGTTGCATATAAGTTTCAATGGATTTTATTACATGTCTACCCAAATCCGAAGGAAATGTTGTCATCTTGTTTGGGTACTCAATTGGATCACATCTCATCTTACCATCCTCGATTAGATAGGAAAAATGATGTTGTGAATAAATGTCTAGAACAATATCTTAGCTTATTTTCATCTAATAAATAGATACGATGGGTCAAGTGGTTTCCCTTGGCAGAATGGGGGTACAACACATCCTTTCATACTTCATAAAAAATGTCCCCATTTCTGGCACTTTATGGATATGATCCTCCATCCATTTTATCACCCTTGAAAGAGAATACAAAGGTTTAAGTAATGGAGGACCACGTAGGGAACCAAGAATAGGTTCTCAAACTATTGAAGGATAACTTGGTTATGACACAAAATAAAATGAAACAACAAGTAGATCAACATCGTTGTGAAAGGGAATTTAAAGTGGGACATTGGGTATTTCTAAGGCTACAACCATATAAACAGGTGTCCCTCAAGAAAAAAAAAAGGACAATAAATTAACACCCAAATATTATGGCCCCTATAAGGTTTTGCAAAGGATTGGAAGTATGGATAACAAATTGGAGTTTCCTCCATCTTCATGTATACATCCAATATTCCATGTTTCTTGATGAAAGAAGGTCATCGAAAACAAGATCCCAGTCCAAAATATTTCACTAGAGATCAATGAAGAAGTGAAAATGATACTACATCCAGAAAAATCCTTGGAACAAGAATTAAGAAATTGAGAAATCAAGAAATTACAGAGTACCTCATCAAATGGAACCTACCAATGGAAGAGGCAACATGGGTAGATGATTTCTTCTTGCAAAATCACTTGAAGTTAGTCAAGTGTTGAGGACAACACTTGTTTAAAGGGGAGGGGCATGTTAAGCCCTAGACAAAGCCCCATGTTTTGTATAAAACCCCTTATTAAGCCTTAGATATTGAATTATTACATGTATGGTTTTATATGTGTAGGTCGGCTAGAACCCTTCATCATAATTGTACCATTTGTCTCCCACACACACACACACACACACATATCAAGGAGACCTAGTTTTTTTATCATATTATCTCATCTCATATTGTATTTTGAAGTGGATATATTATAAAATGAGGTTTCCCCCTCAAAGTGGACTATATCCGTTGAATTCTTATCATTTTTAAGGTGTTGGATCATAACACAGATGGGTAAATAAGCAAATTTATAAATTGGGACTGACCAACAAGGAAAGTGATCTAGATCTAATGAACATGGGAATTGGATGCAAAATGATGGTATGTGATAGTTCATGAGATTAACTGAATATTTTTAAATTAAACGTATTTATGTATTGTTACAATTTTAATAATAATAATTTATTTTAATACACAATTTTTCCTATTTATGAAGATACAAACATATCCTATGATGTGGGCATATGGTCATAATGTTAGAGTGGAGAATGTGAACTATGGAAAACACACATGTGATTATGGAGTGTTTGTTTCATTTGATCCAACAAGTTGTACAAATTCAAGAGAAACAAACCTAATAAAATGTCAACTTGATTATGTTGGAACCATTCAAGAGAAAAGTGAGTTGGACTATAGGTCCTTTAGATGTGTGGTTTTTAAATGTAAATTGTTTGATATTTTTGATAAAACGAGATGCTTTAGACATGACCTAGTTAGTAAAGTATATTCTATTAACATACATAGAGAAATGTCAACATCTCAGTCCAAACCATATGTGCTTATAGAACATTGTCAACAAATTTTATTCCATCTTGATGTCTTTAGCAAAATGGGTGGTTTGTTATTATTGTACACCCACGGGAAAAGGGGTTTTAATAATGTAGCCATTGCAATTGTTTCACATAGTCAAGAACATAATGATGTAGATGTAAGTGGTTAAGTAAATGTGGATGATAGGTAGAATTAGGAGTGTAGTGATGTCAATTATTCATTGTACTCTTAGCAATATTTTTAATCCAAATATATGATGGTTTCATATTTATTTTTTGTGAATTGTAATAAATAAGACATGTTAATGCATACACTATATTTCAACACAAAACATATACAAGATACAATGATAAAAACTATTGAAATTTAAGTTTTATGATTACATAAATATATAATCAACAATGTATTTATTATAATTTCAATGACTAAGTAACTAATATATAAATAATTATAGTGGATACATTCAACTATGCAAGAAACATAATTGACTATGATTATAATTAGTAATTTATTAAAATTATTATTATTATTATTTATAAAATATTTATAGTTATCAATAAATTAGTTTAAATCTCTTATAATTTATAATTAAATTGTTAAATTTTTTGTAATAATAATATTTCATTATTGATTAATATAATATTTTTTATTAATCATAAAATAATAATTATTATTAATATCTTAAAAGGTTAGCTCAATTCGTTGGTGCCACTATTTTTATGATATTTTCAATCATCCAATGTATTGTGCAAGTCCCCATTTCAATACTCACGAGTTTAGGTTTAATGAGTCTATGCCATCGACTTTACATTGGGTGTCATCCTTTAAATAAGGGAATACTCACGAGTTTCCAAGAAAAATAAATAAATAAAATTTTTAATTAATTATTGTTAGTCTCTTCCACTTTTTTATTTATTTTTAATAATAAAATTATTTAATATCTTATTATTAAAATATATATCATAAATATAATTTTTGATTAATTATTGTTAATCTTTTCCACTTTTTTATTTATTTTTAGTAATAAAATTATTTAATATTTTATTATTAAAGTATATATCATGCATTATATATTGTGTGATGTAACATGAACCAAAGTTTTATATACAGTCTGAGTGGGTTTGATGGTTAAGAACATGTGTTTCCTCTTAAGAGGTCACAGGTTCAAATCCAGAGGGGGGTAGGGTATGTATACCTTCGTAGACTTTACCAGTCAAATCACTGGGCGGAGGAGGGTCCCTTGTCCCACAAACAAGGGGGTCTCATACACCAATTTGGTGTGCTGGTATGTTTGTGTCATTTTATGATGAACATATGATGTAAAATTTGACATAAGAAGATGCACACTCAATGCAAATAAGTGAACTTTGTTTG
Source organism: Picea sitchensis (assembly GCA_010110895.2). Taxonomy (NCBI): domain Eukaryota; kingdom Viridiplantae; phylum Streptophyta; class Pinopsida; order Pinales; family Pinaceae; genus Picea; species Picea sitchensis. The sequence continues at coordinate 52,365 of SNQJ01S0006534.1, read as the reverse complement.
TCTAACATGATACTATAATATGACACCAGAGCAACACATGGGACAATGAAAAATTACGATTCATGAAAAGAAAAAATGACATTTGTGATACTAGAGCCTTGTAATAGTGACCAACCAAACATAAACATACAAATTTGTTGGGACATCTTAACATGGAGTTAGAGGAGGAACACATATAAAACATTTTGAGTTCTTAAGGAAAAAATTGTAAAAAAGCTATACATATGAAATTCAATATCATTTAAATATGAATCATAAATATTTTATTAAATTTTTTATTCAAAGTATGTATATATTCCAAAATAGTTTGAATGTACATTTATTTCAAAATGTCACATCATAAACCAAGTGCACAATAGAAACTCATGCCTGAAGTAAAAAAAATGGAAAACTCATGCCCAAAATACAAAATGGAAACATGTTTCCAAAGTACAAATTCCAGATGTCAAAAATGAGAAACAAAGGCACTCATTGACCCTTGTTTCCTTGTCATTGTCGAAGTCATCTCCAAATTTGATCTTCCTCTCATTTGTGACCGGGGAAGCTTGAGGATACCTTCATCAAGGATTGGTGTTCATATCTAGAAATTGTAAATGAAACATCATGTATAAGTTTTTTTTCCAAAAGTTCAGCAATTAACAATCTTACAAAATACAATTACATTTAAATTATATAACATATGAGATAATTAGTCTTGTAGGCGATGTCCTCCTCGATCCATTGAGACTCTTTGCAATGATGGGCTACAAAATTTATAATAAATCATGTAATAACAATTCAAAATGAATATAATGATTTCCATATTTTTTGGAGCACAAATTCATCAAGTATTGTTTTCATTGAGAAAATATGGGGCAATATCAAAAGCTGGCCTTCCTAGCTAGGAGGTGGATCCATCAGTTGAGCATCCTTCTTCAAGGCTATAGCAATAGATATATCAATTTTAGATTATTCTTCTAGATGTCCAATATTGTGTTCAATAACAAGTTATAAACGCATCCCACTCGAACAAGTTAGATACTTATCAAATTATGAAAATTGTGCATAGGAAGTATTCTACAACGACTTTTTGTTCAAGGGAAGGAGGTTTAGATACTTAAGAAATAAAATTCATTAGCAAGCTCATCCCTATACTAATGGCTACTCCATAGTCAATTTTTCATTCGTATAAGTAAATAAAACATGAGATACATGAGACTCTCGATGCACATAAATGTATCTACTAACAGTCTATAAATGCATGTGAGTAAATATTGTTAGGATAAGATAAAAATATTAAAAAAAATAATAATATATAAAAAACTAATACTATGTGATGTTTTTGTCGGGCTTGGTAACAATCACATTTATAGATAATCAAACACATGGACTATCAAACTACATACAAAACATTATAAATAGTTCATATTTTATATCTTATCATCCACTCATGGAAATACAATAAATCATTTGATAAATAAAGAAATATGATCATTCTCTATGTTGGGAAAAAAAATGAGGGAACATGTGACATTAATCACAACATCTAAACAATAGTGGAATGGAATTTCTCTAGTATCATCGAATACCAACTAAACAAATGAAATAAAAATGTTAAAAAGATAATAAAAAAGTTATATGTGAAACAATCTATGTGTTGTTAAATATATCTACAAAAATATTTAAAGATTGATGGGATTAAAATTAAATGAATCCATAAGTCACAAAATCAAAGGAAAACCCATAGCAATTTTTTTTCATAACATGTGCTTCATAACATGTGCATAGATGTATGAGCATATGATGCTTAGTATCCCTAGCATGTGCAATTCCATATGAATCTTCCCTTCCATGAGTAGTGTCACTCATCCCTATAATGCGAAATACTGGATGACTCCTCTCTACCATAAGTAACACCAGAAGATGCCCCCTTGGATGTGTTGTGGTCCACACTACATTAAACAAATGTGTCATGGTATGCCAATTTATGTGTCATATATAACAATGCATCCTATTTGTCATGGAGCATGTTGGGTGCTAGAGGAAATATACATGGAGGATTATGTGGGTGAGGGGGATGATCTACATGGTTTGGATCATCCCTAACATTAACTCTATCCTAGGGCATCCCTCATCTAATCCCCTGGAAGTTTAGAAGATGAAAATAAATGTCATGTAAATTTAAGATAAATTTGAAATATAATTTCTTAGGAAAGTACAATGGCATGCCTTTTTTGTCATGAGGATTTTCATCAAACACCATGTACCATTGATCCATCCAATTAACACTGATATAGAGTTCTATGAACCAATCTATCAAAATATGTTTCTTCCTAGTATTAGGAATCAAGTCGATGCTAGGGTATTATAAGTGCTCAAGTATCATGACTTTTGTTATATTTAAATTGTGTGCATCACAACCACTAGGCATGTTGGCATAAAATTGTCTCTTACCCTTCATGGAAAGAAACAATATTGTATAAATATCATTGGACACTAACAATCATTTAAATGATAAAGTCAATGATTTTCCAAGAGAGCGAAAAAAATGGTATCTCTCTCTAAATGTAGCACTTAAGTGTCTCAAATCTATAATTTCCATCAATATCTCAATATTATGATCTTGAGGAAGAGGATTAGGATTAGGATCTTAATTTCCCTTTTTACCTCTTGGTTTGGAGGGAAAGATTAGGTTCTTTGTTTTCCCTTTCTTCCTCTTGGTTAGGAGGGTAGGATTGGGCTCTTAGTTTTCCATTTTTCTTCTTGGTTTGAAGGGTTGGTATTAGACTCTTAATTCTCCCTTTCTACCTTAAGTGTTTGGAGGGTTTTGGTTTTGAATTTCGAGATCAATGTTTCTAGGGTTAATATTTTGAGGCTTAAATTCCCAGTGAAAAAAAAAAACAAGATTCATGTTCTTGAAAAATAAAACATTTTCATTCAACAAAAAATAGTGTTTGGATTTTATTTCCAATCTCAATATTCCCAAGGTTAATATTTTGAGGATTTTTTATGGAAAAAGGAACAAGATTCACGTGTTTAACAATAAAATATTTTCATTAAACATAAAATAGTGTCAAGGTACCAACAAGAAAAGTAAAATTCTTGAATGGTAGTTATTTATTTTTTTGACTATGCACATCAATTGAATGGTTATGCTCTTTGAAATCGGGGGGTGTTTTCCCCACAACTCATTTACATTATTTCACCTAAGTGTTTTGGAGGAATGAAATAAATCCACAGGGTAGGGAATTTTCCTTCTTTTTTCATGAACAAGTAATGCATATACATTTGTAATTTGTATGTGTTATATAATACATACATGATTTTAATTCCTAGTCACCACTTTGGTGCTAGGCTCAACATCTCCAAGGTTGAGGACTAAATATTTCTTTGTGTTATGGTTTTGAGAAATGAGGATGCATTGTGAAAATCCACAATGACATAAAATAATGGAATCAACTTTGTGTGACACCCCGCTACGTTAGAAAAAAAATTCTCATTCTTATATGTTCTCTTTATCTCACATATAATAAATGTGTTACTAAGGAAATGTTGATAACATAGTCGACCATGTCTCATATTAAAATTACTAATGTTTGTTCGATTATAGTAGTGTCAGTGTTTGCTAATTTTTAGAGATGAGGCTCACTTAATTAGTAATGTTTTGTTTGTGTTGTTGTAAGTTGAAGCTTTAATGCATTGATTTAGAGCCAATATGTTGATATGCACTAACCAATTAATGGGACGACAATGTTTTCAATCTAGATTTTCCATTGTATCTCAATTTATATATTGTTTTCAGTGTGGAGAATCATATTATGACCTTACAATCCACATCTTTCAAAGTAACTATGTATTTTGAACCTCTATTCAATATAGATAATAAGTTCAATTAGTTGAATCATTAACAACACAACCAATCATATAAGGAACAAGGTCATTTCAATCTATAAAAGCAATCACGAGGGGGAAATTAATTACATAAACAAATTACTTTTTATAGATAAATTGAATTAGAAGTTTCCTTCCTTTCACGACAATATAATGGAGACTAGTTCTTTTGGAGTACCTTGAAATGTAAATTATTAGAACCATTGTAGATAGAGGGGGTTCTAAAATACATCCCTAATATTAGATTTGATATCCCTATACCATCACCTATTTTGAACTTGTGTCAAATACAAATATGTTTGTTCTATGCTAGAATAAATATACACTAAATCCCTTGAAATAGCCAAGATGTGTCTTTGCATCATACAACAAAACACTTCACCATCATAATAAAAACTCAATGAAAAATTCTAGAGACAACTAAAAAATTAATGGACTTGCATTAAAAAAAAAAGTGTATGATTGATGTTAACTATGTAATTAGTGAATGAGTTGGTTCAATGGTTAATAACATATGTTTATTTTTATGAAAGAGGTGTGACGCTCTGCAACCTAGGTTTAAGGTTTATGCCGCACCGTTACAACTTTTTCCCTGCTGGGGCTCATGACTCTGAAGGAGGGAGGGCCAAAAGGCACCTCTTACAGCCAGGTAACAGTGAATGGAAGCTTGGGAGAGGGGTCAAAGTGACCCACTTTCGAGCCTCCCCCAGATCTACGCTCAAAGCTCATGACTGAAGGACACTTCAAAGATAAAGAGATGGATATTGACTCGATTAACGTGCCAACACCTACAACAATGTCAATGCCATGGCTACCAAGAAAATGCATCCCACAAGCACCATAGGCCCCGAAATACATCATCATTTCACCATGCATTGAGGAACAAAAGAAATATATGAGAGACTATGCCTTAGTAGGCAAATTATTAGGACTCTGGCCCTCAGAATGGGACCTGATCAAATGGATACAACACTGGTGGAAGCCAAAGGGACATTATGAATTGCAATTGGGCTCCAAGGGCTTCTTCACCATCATCCTGCACAACCTAGAGGACCAAAACCGTATTTTTGATGGAGGGCCTTACTTTTTCAACTTAGCAGGACTTTTCTTAAGGTTCTGGACAGAGAAATTTAGCCCTGAAAAGGAAGACTTTGCACATGCACAAATATGGATCAGGCTATACTCCCTACCCCAGGAATTCTGGTTGGAGGAGGTTCTGGCAGGTATAGGTAACACTATTGGGGTCTATGTGAAATCATCGAAGGCCACCAAGCAAAGAAGATACACTTCATATGCATGTATCTGTGTATACCTGAATATAGCCAAGCCTCTCCCGAGATCCATAATACTAGAGTACCATGACGAAGACTGGATGAAAACCATCGACTACGAACATATTTTGTTCAGATGTCGGAAATGTCATGAGAATGGACATCTCTTCAGAGAATGCCCCCTCAATGCCGCACACAAAGAGGGGAACTCAGAGGCCGACAAAGACAAGGATGGCTTCATTCAGGCATTAGAGAAGAGAAGACAAGTAGGAAGAAAACAGGCAACCTAGACAAACAAGGATCCATCCACCAACAATAAATATGAGATACTACAAGATCAACCGGAGAATCCTTCAGACCCCCAAAACCCCAAAGAATTCCAGAAGGAGAACGCGCCCCAACAAACAGGCACAGGGAGTAAAGGACCACTACAGGAGAAGGATCCAAGAAACTCGACAACAGATCTCGATATTAGATTGGAGGACCACTTGGAGCTAGAGGACGAGGATGCTGAGATGGATCTCGATGAGAAGGAACTAGCAGGAGTGGACCTGGAGCATCTAGAGCACACTTATCGACACCAGAAACTGTACACCATACCTCTACATCAATTGCAGAAAGTGCACAAATTTTTCCTCAACTCCTCAGCTATATCCAATAAGGGTTTAGGAATACAGGGTAATTAGCCAAAGGGTCAGATCAAACCACAAAAAGACAAAAAGAAAAGGGGAAGGAAATCAACAAACAAACTAATACAAGAGATAGGTCACTTCATGGTGAACTCTGGTCAAATCCACCTCATCTCGGTTAGATTTCCCCCTCTCCCCTCCCCCTCCTCCTCATGAAGATCATCTCCTGGAATATAAGAGGTCTCAATGGACGTAGCAAGCAAAAACTGCTACGAGATCTGACTTTTGCAGAAAAACCAGACATTATGCTACTCCAAAAAACAAAATGCACCACTGAAGACATAGACAATCTTCTCCCCTACTGTTGGAAGCAAGGGGAAGCGGTATCCATAGTATCCATTGGCACGGCAGGAGGCCTAGCTATTATATGGAACCCCAATACAACCATCATGGAAAACTTCATCACTACCAATTGGTCTATTACTGTAGCCTACAGGCTCATCGGCTCCAATAAACCTATCCACCTTACTAATTTCTATGGGCTGGCCAACCCCAAGAATAAGCAATCCTTTCTCAGTAACCTGGAGTACCTGTCTACCTTAATCAAGAACAACAGATGGATTGTAGGTGGTGACTTCAATCTTATTTGCAACCTGAAGGAAAAAAAAGGAGGAACTCAGCCTCTGGATTAGGAAGCTAGTGACTTCAATAGTCTCATTGACAACATCAACCTCATAGACCTAGAAACCCCCAATGGCATTTACACCTGGACAAACAAAAGAACTGGAACACATCAAATTACTTGCAAACTGGATCGGTTCCTAATTTCAGAGTCCCTTATGTTGGAAGGCACAACTCTCGAGTCAAGTATTCTCGATTGGAATGGATCAGATCACTGGCCCATTCAACTCTGGCTAGAGGTGTCAACCACCCCAAGTTGAAAACCCTTCAGATTCGAGTAGTTCCGGCTCAGCCACCTAGATTTTCAAAAAAATATCCACGCATGGTGGAGGGAGGAAAAGGTACCCCACAACTCCAAGATGTACCGATTCTAGCAGAGGCTTAAGAACCTTAAGCAACAACTCAGACTTTGGAACAGGAAAACCTTTGGCAACATCTTCGACTCCCAAAAGAAGCTGACAAAACAAATGAGCAAAATACAGAGGCAGATCTGGGAGCACGGTCTTACGAAAGATCTTAAAACCCAGGAAGAAGATATAAATCAACGGCTGGAGGTCAGGAAATCCCAAGAAGAAACTCTATGGAAACAAAAATCTCACATCCAGTGGCTCAAGGAGGGCGACTAAAACACAAAAAAAATTCATAGGACCACCATTCAACGACGACACACCGACTGAATCACACAGTTAACCGAATCACCAATGGCCAACTTATCCATTCCCATGAGGAACTGGAAAAGGAACTGGTCGCATTTTACAAGGATCTCCTCACAGAGCCCCTTCTGGACAGATCTCAACCCATCACCAAGGTCATGCAGCACATACCCAACTTAATAACTCTGGAACAAAACTTAGCCCTTCTTAGGCCCATTTCTATTGAGGAGGTAGATCAGGTGCTTTAGAACACCCCCAAAGGCAAGGCTCCAGGTCCAGATGGATTCACTAGTGATTTTTTCCATCATTTCCAGCAGATGATCAGGGAAGAGGTTTGGGAAATCATTGAAGACTCTCGATCTTCAGGACAAGTCCTCCCAACTCTTAACACGACTTTCCTTGCCCTCATCCCCAAAGAGGGGAATATCTCTCACCCGACGCAGTTCCGGCCCATCGCTCTGTGCAACATTATCTACAAACTCCTAACCAAGGTGATTGCTAGAAGACTCAAGCCCATCCTACCAATGATGATTTCTCTGGAGCAATTGGGTTATGTCAAAGGCAGGTAGATCTTGGACAGCGTCATCCTAGCCCATGAAGTTATTCATTCCTTGCAGAAGACCCGAATGCCAGGTATGCTCCTTAAACTTGATCTTTCTAAAGCCTTTGACAAGTTAAGTTGGGACTACATGCGTGCAATGCTCCTCGCCTTTGGCTTCAACCACTTTTGGGTAGAGTGGATTCTAAATATCACCTCTTTGGATTTCTTCTCTATCCTAGTCAATGGGGTTCCCTCCCATCCTTTCTCTCCCTCCAGAGGAATTAGACAAGGAGACCCTCTGTCCCCTTTCCTTTTCATTATCATGGATGAGGGTCTCAGTCGCTCCATTCACACAGCCATAGCAAGCAACTCGTTGATGGGTCTACCTCTGCATGGTATTTCCCCCCCAATCTCTCACAGCCAATTTGTTGACGACACCCTGATGATGGGCTCCCCCATAGTAAAATAAGCACACTCTTTCCTCTCGATCCTTCAAAATTTCTCCGAGGCCTCAAGATTTTACTTTAATAAAGACAAATCCCAGATCTTCTTTTTCAATACGCCTGCTCCGATCCAACACCATATCTCTGTTATCCTTGGATTCACCCAAAGCTCCCTTCTATCCAAATACCTTGGCATTCCCCTGCTAGACAACGCCCTCAAAAACACCTCTTGGGAGCATCTCCTTTCCTCCTTTGCCAAGAGGCTTTCTTCTTGGACCTACAGAGCCCTAAACTTTTCCATCGACCTCATTCTTCTCAAAGCCATGCTTCAAGCCCTTCCAATCTATACCTTTTTAGCTCTTGCAGCCCCAAATTTTGTCCTTACAACCATAAGAAACTTGCAAAGAAACTTTCTATGGCAAGGCCTTAACACAGGTAAAAAAATAGCACTGATCAACTGGGAAAAACTTTGTAAAACCAAAACTAAGGGGGGACTTGGTCTAAGGGACCCATCAGTCATGAATAAAGTCCTTAGTGCCAAGGTCTGGTGGTGATGGCTAAAAAAACCTAATGACTTATGGGCCAATCTCTGGAGGAAAAAATATGCACCCAATATGGCGGAGAGGAACTTGATAAGGTGGAATGGGGACAACCCTGGATATTTAATCTGGGCGGTAGCTAAGCAAAACCGGCATATGGTAACAAATCACGCTTTCTGGGAAATTTGAAATGGGAAAACAACCCTATTTTGGAAAGATTTGTGGCAGCAGTGGCCAACTCTAGACCATGAAGACTGGGTTGACAGTATCAACATCCCAGCTACTCAAGTGGGCCTGAAAAAAGTAGCATACTATTGGCAAGACAACCCAACATACGCCACCTGGAGATGTTGGAATTCAAATAAGGAGTACCTGAAAATAGAGGCACACGTGGACTTAAGACCTTGGTGTGAAGAATTGAGCAAAAGGAAAATCTCCACTCTCATAGGAGAGGATATTCTAAGATGGGGATACTCGCCAAGGGGAACCTTCAACATAAAAGAGGCCTATGCCATTAAAACTAACTCAGACCCTGTACCCACAGGAAGCGTATGGAGAAAAATTTGGTCCTTAAAACACTAGCCAAAAATTACTCTCTTCCTCTGGCTTGTCACTCATTCGAGCATTGTCACTTGGGATAACCTTTCAAAATGGGGTTTTGTCAGCCCATCTATATGCATGCTTTGTGGAAAAGAATATGAAACCATGAACCATATCCTCAATACCTGCCCCTACACAGCTCAAGTCTAGGACCAAAGCGCGCAGATCATGCGCACCTCAAATCGCAAATGCGATAGCGTCATCGACACCATCGTAGACTGGAAAGACCAGGCTTTTCAATCACCCCTTCTTAACCGTATTTGGCAACTTCTTCTAGGCTTCATACTCTGGCAAATTTGGAAGGAAAGAAATAGAAGGATCTTCAAAAATGACCATCTCCCTTGGCAACAATGCTGGAACCAATGCCGCCTCAACATCCTGGAGACTATCAGCCTTCAGTACTGGACTGCAAAGGATCTGATGGGAACACCTTCTGAACCTCTTATCCTTCAGTATTGGAAAATCCCTCTTACTCAGGACCTGCCCCCTTCCCCCTTCTCACTCCCTCATCAAAACAACCCTTCAATTTGGACCCCCCCTAGGGACAGCTTCATCAAACTCAATTTTGATGGTGCCTCCAAAGGTAACTCGGGAGCAACATGCTACGGGGTGATCTTCCATAATCATCAAGGACACATCCTTTTCATTAACGTAGGCATCCTAGGCCACACTATGAACAATGCAGCTGAGTTATGGGGGCTTACCAGAGGATTGTAATTAGCAACTGAACACAACTTCACCAAGCTGATTGTAGAAGGGTATTCCCTAGTCATTATCAATCTCTTCAGGAGAATCTTAAATGGAGCTGACCCGAAACGAATCTCACCTTGCTGGAGACTCTCTCATGGACTAAAAACAATCACGAATCTCCTACAACCCAATCAGGCCTTCATACCCTCTCACATCAGAAGAAGGGCCAATCAGATAGCAGATGAACTGGCAAATTTGGGGACTAATTGGAACGGACCGGAACTCCTTTTCTAAGCGTTCCTCAATCCGTTACACCCCATACTCCAGCAATGTAAGCATAAATCCATAGTAGTGGACAAGCCCCCAGATGGGGTGATGGTGCGGGACACATGGCAAGTTGAGGAGGCACACATAGGCCAGCGTGGCGAAGGCCATGTGACGGATCTGTGCCAAGCACAACCGCCACTCCCATGCATTTAAATCCCCCTACGATGCCCGAGGCACCATTAAGCCTAGTGCATCTCCCTCCTCTTCTTGTCCCCTCTATGGATGATCTCATTGAAGGTGCCATTAATCTTTGCATGCAGCTCGACCTTCATCTCCTCCAACTACGTGGAAATGGCTCATTCTAGCTTTCCTCCTCCTTGGCACTCTCCTGCAACTGATTCCTCTCCAACCCTTCTCCATCCACCTAGGGCTTTCCCCTCAGCCCCACCATCTCCCCCGAGCCGTTAGAATGCCTATGCAAAGAGGCAGGCCAAGGAGAGGCTCGCCCTGGTATCCATTTCGGCCTCGGGCCCCAACACCTCCCCCTGGCTCATCCTCCTTGCACTCTTTTATTTCCTCGCACTCCTCGCAGCCTTAACTTGAATCACTCGCCACCTCTTCTCCGCCTGCCTCCCGGCTTGAAGGTTTGGTTCTCATAGACAACTCGTTGGGCTTACCCTCAAGACCCATCCTGGACAGGGCCTCCACTTCTCGGGCACCTCCTGAAGTACCTCCATTTTCCTCGGCCAGCATACCTACGTTGGTTTCAGAAGCCTCCCCCACTTGCCTACCCTTGGAGGTGCCACCTTTTCTATGGGAAACCCAACACAAGCCGCACTCTTTCTCCGACTCCATCCCAGACTCGTAGATGCAGGATAACCTGGCCATTCTCTATGGGCTGGTCTTCGAGCTCCGACAAGGCATGGAGGATCTACAATTTCGACTGCAGCTACTGGACGAGAAGACCTTTGCACTCCTCCATATCCTCTCCACCTTGCAGGGAGCAACAAAGCAAGCAGAGCACGCTCAAGAAGAGACTTTCAGTAGGAACGAACAGGCGCTTCCCACAAAAGGTGGTGACTTGGGGCAAGCCATGCACGTGGACAAGGAGGTTGCAACAACAGTGGGTTTACATGTGCTCAACCCAGGGGGTGACACATTTCCGGACACTAGATTGGATCGGGGTAATTCAGAGGCCAACACACAAATGGAATGGAGAGGAACACTTGTCGAAGAAGAGCCCTGGGATGAGGCAACCCATGCCACCTGGCCAGGTTATAAGCCAAATGTATGACCACTATTGGGATTCTACTCATGCTTTAGTTTACTACTCTCAACTCTGTATACAGTTTTTACTAGTTTGGTAGACATTTAGACCATAATACCGGCTGGCTGAACTGGTTTCCCCTTGGGACAATTCAGTTATTACAGTACGACAATTTTGAACAATCTATAACTCTGATTTTGTTTTTGAAAGCTCTTTATATATAAAAAAAACACTCTTACTTACAAAAAAAAACAAACAAACTATATAATTAGTGAAATTATGCAAACAATTATAATAAAGTAAATATATGCCTTATTCAACTAAATTTTTTGAATCAAAATAATCGTCAACCTTAGACACAATGCCTAAGAACCACTTTAATGAAATAATGATCATCTTACTCTTATATAAATATGGTCTCATATATCATTTGTAAAGAACAATGACATAATATATTTTCTTTCCTTATTGATAATGTAGGAGCACAATTGGCCTCGCATCATCCTTGCATGGATCTATTCATAAAGATTTCTTCTACAAAATCACACCACCAAATTTTGTGGCATTTGTGTGGGCAATATCATGCATAACTATTAAGCCACATCTCTTGATCCGAGTTTTACAATGATTTGCTTCCAATAATGTCAATGAATTTGTTTGGTTCATTAATGCTTACTCATATAAATAAGTAATATAGGTCTAACATCACACCTATTAAGTCACTTAATACATTGAGTATATTTATTGTGCACTAATCTATTGTCATAGTATCATTGTTCATATTTCATCTATAAATTATGTGTCAATGTTATATAATTTATAATAGTATTTGGTAATTCATATTTATATATGGAGATTTAAAATTGGTAATAAATAGATTCATATATTTATATATTTGCATCATATATAATGTATATTAGTCAAATCGCTGGGCGGAGGGGGGTCCCTTGTTCCATAAACAAGGGGGTCTCATACACCAATTTAATGTGTTGGCTTGGCCGTGACCTTAAAAACAGATTATTATTATTATTATAATATTTGGTAATTTATAATTTATATTTATATATATAGAGATTTAATTTTTTTATCAAATAATGAATGTATCTATATGTTTGTAAAATAATTCTTTTGTCATTTATTTAAATGATTTATTTAAATGAGTGAAGAGAGTAAAAAATACTAAAATTTTAAGCACAAATCTTAAAAATAAGTTAATGTGATAGCATTCTTTGTCACTTATTTAAACAAGTGAAGATGGCGAAAAATACTAAAATTTTAAGTCTTAAAAATAAGTTAGTGTGATAGCATTTTCTTATACAAAGATTTTATGTTTAATTTTTAACTTGTAATTTTGATAGTGATTTTGATGTATGTCGTTTTACCAATAATCTAATTATAATGTTGCATTTTTATATTGCAATTCCATTCTATATTAATTATTTTCACTTATTTTTAGTGTTGAATAAAATAAAATAAAATTTCGCATTTTTTATCTATTAATGTTATTTTGAAAAATGACATTAATAGTTATATTGTGGTTTCTTCGATAATTTTGGAAAACAACTCTTTCCATAAAAATCTCATTGATTGAAAAATATTGATAATATTAAAAATATTATTACATCTAAATTTAAGGCGAATATGTAGTGTCATAAAGATTTTAAAGATAAAAGAAAATTAAGATTCTAGAAGAAGGTGGTTAACCCTAATCTAGAAGATCAAAAGTATCTTTGGGTTTTGAATAGTGCACATTTTTAAAATAAGAACAAACTCTCATGAGATGCAATGATAGTGAAATTGGGCTTTGGACAATTCTCAAATCTTTGGGTAATGAAAGAATCTGTCATTTTTGTGACACTAAGAATGTTGAAGATGAAAAGAAATTTCTCTTAGAGTGTCTGCGTATACCCAAATTAGATCGCAATTTCAAAATATCTATCACAATATCGACTTTCCTAACCTTCTAAGTCATTAAAACTATGATGATCTTGAAATACTTTTATTAATATTTTTTTAGTACAAAAATAAAATTCTAAAGAAATCCAAGTAATCTCTTACCTTTATTTTGGTCTCAATGGACATTGATCATCATCAACATTGTCATTATAATGGAGTAAGTTAATAAGTGAACAAAATCATTTTTTCTAGTAAAACTGTTTTTTTATAATAATGTAAAGTTCATTTTTAATTCACTTATTTAAATTTCAGCAATTTAGATTGTCTTAAAATCTATCAAAACTTATAAAGACAAAATTTTGTGGTCAAAATTTCCATTAAAAATGATAAATTATAACTTTCATTAAAATTTCTTTCTATTACATTTAGAAGAAAAAAATTGAAATTGTGAATTTATTTATTTATATAATTATCCAAACAAATTGTTAATTAATTATTTTTATATTTTTCCAACTAAATTATAATTATTTTTTTTCTCTACTATTCAATTAAGAATTAAATGCAACTTCCCAGTCCATATAAGCTCAAAACCATTAAAACATACTCATATAAGCTTTATTCATGTCATTATAAGATTTGAACCCGAGTTGAAAGGATAACAAGCATTCCTCATAACCATCCAAATTACACCAAATTGACTACTATTCATTTAATTAAAATAAAAAATAACTAAATTATAAATTATTTTTATATTATTAATTTAAATTAATTAAAAAACTATTTTTAATATTTATCAAATATTATATATTTTTAAATTTAATTTTTTTTTATTCAACCTCAATTTTAAATTTTTAAATTTTTAATATGATTTTGAAAATAAATTATTGCACATAACACATTTAATAAATGGTTTGACCAACATAAAATATATTTTACTTTATACATTGTATCTTGCTTGAGTTTAGATCATAATGCATATGTTAACCCCTAGCTATACTGTAAATTTTAATAAATATGTTTATTTTATTATTATTATTAATAATAATTATATTTACATTTCTTCTCAAATGTATCTGATCTGATTCGAGCTTAAATCATAAACATACACTTAAACTAATAATATAATTATTAATATTAATATTTTAATACTTTTTATATTATTAATATTAATATTTTTATATTTTTATATATCAATATTGCATTTTTTAAATGCAAAGCAACCACAACGTACCATGATTGAAATTGAATAATCATTTTAAATATATTAGGTGCAAGTGATTATATAATGACCTTTGACTTGAACATGGTGCAGTACTTGTTTGACACAAGCAAGCAAACATGATAGATATTCAATAATTCCATACTATATGTATAACCACCTTGGACTTTACTTCAGCATGCTGCACTACAACCAACCAAACATGATTGTGAGAGACCGGAGGAAAAAAAAAAAAAAGATCCGACCTCTATTGCCCATCTACTCTCCACCTACCAATTTGTTAATAAATGTCAACCTCAATCCAAAGCATTCACGGGAAAATGAGAAAATGAGTGGCCAAAATAGTATGAACGTCAATTGAATGTATAAAGGCATCCACGGGAAAATTACTGGCAGAAAAGCATTCACGGGGACAATTACTTGCAGTAAACTTTTGTTTTTAAGTTAAATCTTCACTAAATCCTTTGGAATTATATCATGATGTCAAGATAATCATACTTATCATATAATAAGTGTAATAATAAGTGTAACGGTATAGATTTAAATTCATAGATTTGGTGCATATAATTTATAGATTTGGTGTATAGATTTGAATTCATGCATAAGTTTGAATTATATTTTTCAAACCTTCAAGGATCAATGATGGTGGCCTATCATGCTGAGAGATGTAGCACTTCTAGAGTGGCTTTTAAGACTACTGGAGGAGGCCATAGCTTGTTTTTGGTACGTGTCCTTAGTCATCTAGGGCTTTGCACATAATTTTTTACAGAGTCATTTGTGTCTGTTGTTGTAGGAGGAGTCGTGAGTGGCTGGTGGAGTTGGTTTTATACTATTAAGAGGGGTTTTAGTTGGGTTTTAGCTGTCTGGTAGATTTATTTTCCCTTCTTAGTGGTTGCTATATTTAGTGCCTCTTTTAACCAGTGTGACAGTCTTATCGCACTGTCTTTCGGAGTTTGTATCTTATGCTCGAGACTCATTTATTAATCTTCTTGTTTCTTGGGTGAGTGGGGATCCTGTCATCCTTGTTTTATTGGTATCTTTAAGGTATTATTAAGGAGCTCAGTACATCTGCAAAGTGGTTAGAGGTTTTGTCATTTGGTGATGGGCCAGGGAGTATGACTCATACTCCATCGGAGGGGATCCCGATGGAGGAGGAAGTCAATGCCCTCATGCGAGAAGAGGATGAGGCCATCTGGAGACAAGCGGGGCTCTTTTCTATGGCAGATCTGGCAGGATTTAATGGTGACTTTAAGGCTACGAGGGAAATGGTTAAGGCTCAACTTTCGGTGCCATTAGCGGATGGTGGTTAGAGTTATATTGGTCATGCTCCGTCTGAGTACACACAAAGGTTGGTTACCTACACTCTTGGGAATAATGGAGTGAAAGACTATGTGAATTCCAGAGTGGGTGCAGGTGGGAAGTCGATAGATAAGGGAGGAGTGTCGGGGGTTGCGGATAGAGATAGTCTTTCAGGAGTTAAGAAGAGGTAGGGCTCTCGCCAATATAGACATTAGGTTCCAAACCGTACCAAACACAAACTGATGTTAGGCGACGACATGGGTTTGGAGGAAACGGTGAGTCTCCCGCTATTAACACTGGTAGGGAGGTTTTCCTACAAAAATAAGTGTAAAATGTCGAATGAGGAGTGGGTTTCGGTATTTTGGAAGCCATTGTTGGGTTATAACCCGGGTTTTTTTTACCTTACAAAGGGTGGTTTGGTTTCCAATTGAAAAGGTTAGAAGACACAGAGTTGATTTTGGATAGAGCTTGGTGCTATGACGGAGGTAGTTTAATGGTAAAAAGGTGGCGAGTGAGCTTCGATCCCGCACAGGATTATTTCAGGTTCCGTCATTTCTGGGTGTTGTTGTCAGGACTACCGCTGCATTTTTGGCACGTAAAAGATTTGGAATCTATATGGAATAGTCTTGGGAAGTTTATTAGTGCAGATCTAGGAGCACTAAAAGCCACTGATAAAAGAATGTGCATAGTTCTTGTGGAAATAGATATACATTCTAGTTTATTAGAAACTTTGGAGATTCGCTGGCACAGTCACCATTTTTCCCAATCTCTGGACTACTTAGGAGTCTCGTTCAGATGTTCTAAGTGTCGGAAAATGGGTCACTTATGGAGGGATTGCATGGGACCTCAAGACAAGGAGGTTTCAGAGGGTACATTGTTGGAAAGATCGACCCGAGTTGATTCGCCAAAAATTGAATCTACTAGATTCAGTCCAAGTGGCTATGACTTTGAGGACGTGCCTTTGTCAGGGACAGTTGAGACCATTATGAGTAAGTTAAAATCCATATATCCCGCTCTTTTTCATTCATTATCTGTCTGGGAAAGACATTTTTTGAATGACTCTAGATTTTTCGACTCTCGAACTGGTAATAAGACTTTATCTACACCCACTTTTTCGGCTACGTAGTCTGTAGGAGATTTAGTAAACAACCCTTTATCTAGTCACTTCTCGTGGGTTGTGGGGGGTGGCCTGCTCGGTGAGGAGCCACCTACTACATTGGAATGCAACATACCTAAGAGTGCCTCATTATAAGGTGTTTTACCAGT
Organism: Picea sitchensis; assembly: GCA_010110895.2. NCBI lineage: Eukaryota > Viridiplantae > Streptophyta > Pinopsida > Pinales > Pinaceae > Picea > Picea sitchensis. Next base: position 35,234 of record SNQJ01S0006534.1, on the reverse strand, counting down.
GAGGAGTGACTGTAGACCCTCGGATCCTCCAGGAAGGGTTGACACAGAGGACAATTTATTGCCAGGTTGTCGTAGACCCTCGGATCCTCCAGGAAGGGTTGACACAGAGGACAATTTATTGCCAGGTTGTCAGGAAATAGAGTTGGGGGATAACGAGTTAAGGACAATAATGGAGTCACTAGTCCCTACTATCAGAGAGGTGCAGAGTCTGATTTTCTCCCACTCCTCTTCGAAGATCGGCCATCTAGACTCTGCGATTCCGACAGGAGAGGGGTCTCTATCCCCTTGGTGGGGGAAAAAATTAAAGAATACTCCTGGTCTAAGGGACTGGGGTTGGAAACCTCCCCTATAAAGACCGTGTGGCGCTGTGAAGAAGGAGGCTCTGGGTACTATTTCAGAGGGGACACTTTTGTTGGTTATTAATGAATTAGGGGTGCTTAGAGGCATAGCTCCTAGCGAGAGCAAAGACATGATCTTTCTCTCCCTAAACATTAATAGAGGGTTGGGGGGACCCTGAAATCTGCCTCCCTTCGAAGATTGCTTCGGAGGACTAGACTGGATATCATATTTCTGCAAGAGACTATGGTTGAGGAACACAAAGCACGAGCTCTTATGCTTACTCACCGTCCTACTTGACTTATTTGTGTTGTCAGTGCGGTCGGGTCTTCGGGAGGGCTTCTTGTCTCTTGGGATCCGAACATTTTTTACATTGTTCCTTATTTATGTTGTGGTGGGATTCTGCTTACAAGATTGTGCTTGGAGCTTAACCAACCAGTTACACTGCTTAATGTATATGGTCCTTGATCTAAGAGGAAAGCGTTCTGGGATAAGTTGGTGACCAATGGCATTCTTGATAGCAGGAATCTTATAATGGCAGGGGATTTAAACCTAACTGTTGGAGCTGGGGAGATATGGTGAGCGACTACACACTTAGATCCGCTTTCAACATATTTCATTGAGCTCTTTGATAAAGAAGGATTAGTCGATGTATTGCCGGATGTGATGGTGTCTACCTGGAGGAATAGTCATAGTGGAGTTGACAACATTTCAAAGAGACTGGATTGAGCGCTCGTTACTAAAGACTTGTTAGTAGTAACTTATTCGTATAAATCATGGGTTGATTATCTTTACTTTTCGGATCATGCTCTAGTACTTTTGAGATTAGACAGGGTCTTACTTCTGAAGGCTTATCCATTTAAGTTCAATGCCAGGTGGCTTTCAGAACAGAAGGTCGCGATTATTGCAACAACCATTTGGAATGACCCAACTTTCCTTGTAGAAAGTGATGTTCAACAAATATTCATAAATAATATGAAAGACTTAAAGAATCAATTGAAAACATGGTCGAAAGAGCATATTAGAGTTTAGGAAGAAAAATTAAAGTGCCTTGAAGAGTTATTGACTGGTCTTCTTCTACAGGAGGCTCGAGAACTAGGCTCTAATGATAGAGAGATTAATATCAATCTCCTGGAGACAGAGAGGGACACATTAATTAGAGAAGAAGAGGAAAAATGGAGACTTAGTAGCAAAGGGGTGTTGTCAAAGTCGGGTAACAAAAACAACAATTTTTTTCATAATTTCGCCAATTATAGGAGGTACAAAAAACACATATGGGAGACAGGGATGATTTTAAGGATGGAAAATTATTTTAAAATGTAGAAACCTTGGCGAATCTTACTAATCCTTCATGTTCCAACTAGAAATGTTTGGCGATATTTTTGTAAAAATATTCAAATTTATAAGGATTTTATATAGTTTTTATAAAATTTTGGTAATTTTTAAAGTAAAATAATTTTATCCTATAGAATTTGGGTGAATCATTTTTAAAATAGCGAATCTTGTTTTTAGAAAAACCATGGAAAATTAGCCCATGAGCGAAATTTAGCCCCTAAAATCATCCATGATGGGAGATTTGTGATGAAGGACAGGTGCATACTGGTGTAGAGGCCATTAAGTATGAAGCTGTTAAATTCTATAAGTCTTTCTATAGTAAGTTGGAAGAGGAGTACATTGAAGAACATGTTAATACAACTGGTCTTTTTGGTTGTTTGGTTAATGCAGAGGACACATAATTTCTGGAAAGACCGTGTACTAAGCAGGAGCTATGGGAGGTCCTTAAAGATTTTTCCAAAGATAAAATCCCGAGGCCCGATGGGTGGAGAGTGGAGTTTTACCTTTATTTATTCAATCTTATGGGTGATGACTTGTTGGAGTTGGTGGAGGACTCAAGGCTTCGGGGAGAAATTAAAAATTCTTTAAATGCTACATTTTTAACGTTGATTCCAAAGGTTAATAAACCAAGCTCCTTCAGAGACTACATAACGATATCCTTGTGCAATCTCTGCTACAAGATGATTACTAAGATAATACAAAATAGGATTAAACCTATCTTGTCTCATTCATTGTCGGAGGAACAGTTAGTTTTCCTCAAAGGGAGAAAGATTTTGGATGTGATTGGTACAACACATGAGTGTATCCACAGTATAAAGGCTAAGAAGTCAAAATATTTGATTCTAAAGTTAGATCTCAAGAAAGCCTATGACTGTATAAATTGGGGCTTCCTTCACATGATTATGCTCTAGTCGAATTTTAGTATTAATTTTACAAATTGGATCCTTAGATGTGTGATCAGTGCCAATTTCATAGTCTTGATCAATGGGGAGACTTCCAAGGTGTTCAACAGTGGAAGAGGCTTGCGCCCGGGTTTTCCTCTATCACCCTTGTTATTTATTCTTGTTATGGAAGGCCTTATGAAGAAAGGATTCGGTGAGGGGAAGATTACAGGGGTCAAGGTTTCAAGAATTGTCAAGATATTGCATTTGTTCTTTGTTGATGATTCTTTAATTATGTCAAAGGCATCAATGGAAGAGTGGACTAAGATAAACAAAATTTTAACATCTTTTTGTAGAGCTTTGGGTTTGAGTATTAACTCATCAAAATATATATTTTATCACTTTGGAATCCTTGATGAGGATCTTGAAAGATTAAAGGCACTCTTTTGTTATGGGTTTGAGGAATTGGCCAAAGGATTTCGATACCTTGGCTATTATTTAAAGGAAGAAGCATACAAACCTGAGGATTGACGATGGCTTCTAACAAAATTTCAAGATCGGATCGGGTGGTGGTGTAATAGATGGTTGTCTCTTGGGGGACATTTTACACTTGTAAAATCGACGCTTGAGGGTCAGGTTGTTTACTGGATGGCATTGGCAGCTATTCCAAATTCTATTTTACATAAAATCCGTAGTATGATGTTTAAATTATGTGGTCTGATTTAGAGGGTAGGGATCATATTCACTTATGCAGTTGGATTCATTTATCGAGACCAAAGCACTTGGGAGGATGGGGCATTAGAAATATTCACCTTTTTAACAGGGCCCTAGCTGCAAACTCTCCATGGAGAGTTTTAACAAAGGATGGGATTTGGAGCAAAGTTGTCAAGGATAAATATATTCCAAATAGCTCAACAATCACTTAGTTTCGGGAAGCTTCTTCTTACAACCCATCGGTGTCTCAGACTTGGAAGAGCATGCTAAAATCATTACACCTTTTAACTCATTGGCTTGGGTGGAAAGTAGGTTCTGGGCACTGTGTTCTGGTTGGTCTAGATCACATTTTAGGGGTGGGGAATTTATCATTTATATCCAGTCAATTGTGAGCTGAGTTGAGAAGGAACTTTGTCTTATACCTTTACCAAGTGAGAGGACTTGGTAGGGCGAGATTTAATAGTACCTGCTGGAAATCGAGTTTAGACCTTGGCTTAGTTGGGAACTTAGATGAATGGATTATAAAAACAAACAACCAAAACGTAACATGATTGAAATTGAATACTACATTTAAATATATTAGGTGCAAGTGATTATATAATGACCTTTAACTTGAGCATGCTATAGTACAACCAACCAAACATGATAGATATTAAATATAAGTTAGATATCTTAGACCACCATGGCCTTGACGATGGTGAAGTACTTGTTTTGTGAAAAGTGTTGCTTTATGTTTTTATATTTCTTGTGTTTCCGTGGAATGGAAAGGCTTGCACAAAAAGATACAAAGTGAGAGACCAGAGGATAAGATGAGGGCGTGTTAACACATGTCAATACACAAAAACCAAGCATTCACGGGAAATTAGTGGCAAAGAGTATGAATGTTAATTCAATGTATAAAGGTATCTATTGGAAAATTAGTGTGAATCACTCAAGGGGATAACATTCATATATTAAGAAGGAATTAGCTAAATTCTCAATAATATTGGCAATAGTGGGTTGAACTAATCCTTTGAACTTATAACCTAGTGAATCGACATAACGAACATTGGGTGATCAATTATTAAGGATCACTTTAATAAAACAATGTTAATCAAATTTTCTATAAAAAATTGTTTCATATTTCATTTGTAAAGCTTAGAGTTTCTTCTATTTTATTAGTTTTTGTCTTCTTTCAATGGAGACTATTAGTAATTGATTCACCTCAATGTCATTGTTCTTTTATCAATGTCTTCAACTTTATTTAATGAACTAAATTATTTTTCAACTATCCAAAGTTTAACTTTGGGGGAGATTTTATGTTTAGTGATTTGAGATGATATTTTTCTCTATTAGTATCGAAAATTATTAAAATTTATTGTTTTCATAGTTTCCTAATCCTAAGTTTCTCATAGTATAATAAATGCACCACTTGGGGAATTTTCTCTGAAATTAAGTATTTTGTTCGAATAAACTGATCTATATCGCCTTCTGTTTTAATAAACCAATTTGGAAATGCACTCAAATTTCTATAACAATTGGTGATACTTGGTAATAATTAATGCATGTGATTAATTCAAGACAATCTCCATCCACTAGCTCATTGTTACCATCTTCTTCCACTGGTAGTGGTTGCATGTTGTGTGGTACGTGGTACAATCATCACTTATTTATGTTGGTTGTGGAACCTGATTATCTTCCTGATTCAAAGGTCTTTGTTTTCAGCTGTGTTTATACCCCATGAAGAATTTACACCCTGGAAGAATGTACACACCTCCATGCGGAGGATTGCAGGGGGGGATATCCCCTCGGCTGGTGGGTCCGAGGGAAAGAGGGTCCCCGAAGGAAAAATTTCCTTGTTAATGTATATTGTAATTTCATAGTAAATATGGACAGTTCATTATAAAGTCGCAGATTTGATAGTAGAAGTTATGCTAGGGTTTTTTTCCCTAGAAGGCAACCCTCTTTTATGAGGGAAATGTATTGAGGCTATGGATTATTGTGAATATTGTATTCTGAGTGAGGAGACTGTGAGAGAAAGAAGAGGAATTTATAGCAGATGTGTTGTAGGTTGTATCCCTTTATTCACTGGATAATAATAAATGAAGGACCTGACAATTTCTCTTGTAGACGTAGCCCACATTGGGTGAACCACGCATATCTGTATCTCTATTGTATTGTGTATATTTTGTGTTTTATTTCCACATTTCTTTTATTTATTGATCTGTGACCCTTTTTTTATAACAATTGGTATCAGAGTGAAAGGTAACTCGCAGGAAAATAGGATTCCTAGTTCAAGTGAGAGCAATGACGGAAGATGGAAAGTTTAGGGTCGAGAAATTTAATGGCCAAAACTACTAGTTATGGAAGATGCAGATGGAATATTATTTATATAAGAATGATCTATTCCTACCATTGGGTGGAATAGAAAAGAAGTCGACAACCATGAAGGATGAAGAATGAGAGGATCTTAACAGAAAGGCATTAGGAACGATACAACTGAGCCTGGCAACATCAGTGGCTTTCAATATTTCAAAAGAAAATACAATGAAGGAGCTAATGGATGCATTGGATAAACTATATGAAAAACCATCGATGTCCAATAAGGTATTTCTAGTGAAGAGATTATTTAATATGAATATGTCAGAAGGTGGGTCTGTTGCAGATAATTTAAATGATTTTAATACGGTTATTGATCAACTAAGTTCTATAAAAGTGGACTTTTATGATGAGGTCAGGGCTCTTCTAATGTTATGCTCATTACTAGAAAGTTGGAACAGCTTGGTCATGGCTGTAAGTAACTATGTCTCTGGTTCAAACACTTTAAAATTTGATGATGTTGTTGGTGTTATCCTTAGCGAGGAAATTCGACGAAAAATCACATGTGAGACATTAGGTAATGTGTTAAACATGGAGAAAAGGGGAAGAGAAAAGGATAGAGGAAAGGGATCAGGGAACCATGAGAATTCTAGGAATGGTAGATTCAAATTCAGATTGGGAAAGAGAGAGTGCTATAAATGTGGTAAGAAAGAACATCTAAAGAAAGACTATAGAGCTCCAAAGAAACAAAGAGATGGACATCAGGAGAAAAATTAGGAAGCAAATGTAACAGGTGATGTGTTACAAGATGATTTGATTTTTTCTATAGATAATATTTCTGAGTCTTGGGTAGTATATTCAAGGGCTTCATTTCATGCCACACCCCATAGGAAACATTTTCTATATTATGTTCAAGGTGATTTTGGACAGGTTCGTTTGGGTGATGATGCACCATGCAAAATTGTTGGAATGTCAAAGGTAAAAATAAAGCAAAGGAATGGAAACCAATGGTTGTTGAAAGAGGTAGTTTCAACAGGAAAGTTGGCAAGTGAAGGTTTTATATTCATATATACAGATAAGATGTGGAAGGTCATCAAAGGATCAATGGTGATAGAAAAACGAGAGAAGGTAGGTACATTTTATTTATGTAATGGTAATACTGACTCTTCTATCTCTTTAGCTTCTACATGAGTGGATACAACACTATGGAATCATAGGATTGGACACATGAGTGAGAAGGGGATGAAAATGCTTCACAAAATAAATGTGTTTCCAGATCTTAAACAAATTGATTTGGATTTCTGTAAGCATTGTGTTTATGGAAAATAGAAGAGAGCCATATTTATCAGAGTTGGAAAATAAAAGAAGAGTGAAAGGTTAGCGCTTGTGCATACAAATGTACAGGGACCAACTTAGGTATCATCTCTTGGTGGCTCTCATCATTATGTTACTTTTATTGATGACACAACTAGAAAAACTTGCATTTATTGCATTCGACAAAAATCTGATGTTTTTTATGCTTTTAAGAAATGGAAAGCTTTAGTTGAGAATGAGATAAGAAAAAGGTTGAAGTGTCTTAGATCAGACAATGGAGGTAAATATTGCAGCAAGGAGATTGATGATTACTATTCATACCATGGGATTAGTAGAGAGAATACAGTTCCATGAACACCACAAGAAAATGGTGTGTCAGAAAAGATTAATAGAACAATCATGGAGCGTGCAAGGAGTATGAGATTGCATGTTGGTTTTCCTTTAAAGTTCTGGGAAGATGTTTTAGATATTTTTGTTTACTTAATCAAAAGAGAACCTTCAAGCTCTTTGGATGGTGTAATTCTAGAGGTGGCATGGACAGGTAAATGGTAAACTATTCTTTTTTGAAGAGTTTTGGTTGTGAAGGATTTGTCAATATTGATAAAGAAAATAGAACAAAGCTTGAGGAAAAATCCAAGAAGTGTACCTTTATTGGATATGGTGTTAATGATTTTGGTTATTTTTTATGGGATTATGAAAATCACAAAATCATTAGGAGTAGAGATTCCATATTCAATGAGAAGGTCATGTACAAACCTCAGTTGCAGAGAAATATAGAAGAAAATGAAAAACTAGAATACACAGTGCTTGATGAGATCACTGAAAAAGAAATTCCAAAGGTACTAGAAAATCAAAATGTACAACAACAAGAGCAGCAGGTACCTCAAACTCCTGCAAGTGTTGATAGAATATCTACCAGGTTATGTAGACCCCCTGAACGATAATTTCCTTCAATGTATTATTTATTTTTTATTGATTTTGGTGAACCAAAATTTTATGAAGAGGAAATGCAGGTAGACACCAAAAAGAAGTGGGAGTAAGGTATGAAAAAATAAATGGATTCCCTGGTGTTAGCACCAGAAGTCACCCCTAGATTGCAACATGGGTACGCCTGATACCCACCATTTTATATGTCACAATGAAATGATTTAATGGTGGTATAAATGGATGCAGACTCATGGATATATCTCTTTAACTCAGAAAAACCAGGTTGGCATGCATAAGGAGATGAGGTCTTGGTATAACTTCAGCCAGGGAGTTGAGTTTAAAATGAGCAGAAGGAAGACTTGGTGAGACTGGTGAATAATACTACTCTGAGCATCAGGCCTTCCAGCAGCTTGGAGAAGAAAAACAAGACACTAAAATGTGCACAAGTGACACAGTTATGACAACACAGTGGTCAAACCTACATCACAATACTACTATAGCAGCTCGACTGGATCCTCCAATTTCGAGCTACTCGGTGTAAGAGGGAAAAGATAACACAGGAAACTGCTTAAAACTGGTGATAATATTTCTATGATCAAACATACATCACAACAACACATACACCCTCGACTGGATCCTCCAATTATGACTGTTTTAACACAACGTTTACAAAGGATGGAAAAGGGTTGACTTTCATTAGACAAGAAATCTCAAAATACATAACATAACCAGAGAACTAGAGGCCTCGTTAAAAATTTACAAACGGGAGCGTATCTCTACCATAGACCATTACAAAATATCAAAATGGAGTATATATACTCAGAGCAATCCCCCCTTGACATCAGGAGAGTCGCTGAGTGATTACATTTAAGGATTTACTTGTGCATGATCTTCTTGTAGGATGTGCATGCAATCTCTTGTCTGACACTAGTTCAGATCGGCATGGCTCTCACAGGGAACCTATCCGTAGGGGTACCATGGGATGAATGCTCCAGACCTTCCATGCCTTCCATTTATGGATTGAGTTGAGGTTTCAACCACCTGCTCAATTTTCATTAACTAGTTTCCTCCATGGAGAGTGGTCGAGACTACATGCACAAGAGACGACCACGTCCCTGCTCTCCAAGGCTCGGAGGCTAGCCTCCTTTTCCTTTGGCTCTACCCTAAATGTAACCCAGGGCCATGACCCCACACCTACCTTCAAAGGCACTTCGTCATTTCTCCTTTCGGGGACTCCCACAAGTAATGTCCAGGATCCCCGATGCCCGACATTTGCAAAATCGCCCTGCCCAAACCAACGATTTGATCTTCCTTCATAATCGACGGTTAGGATCATTTCTTTAGCCAGCCTTAGACATCTATGGATTGAACAAGTGCTTATATTTCTCTTGGACCTACTTTCCATGTGACTGTGGGTTGTGACCTCGTCTAAAATCCAAAGGCGCTTCGTGAATTTCACATATCGACGATGGGAAGGAGTCAACTCCTCGTCCTTAAGACTCTCGGTTTTCGAAATTGCGATGGGCTTAACTTGTGTTAGTGCCTCCCTTACCTCTCATCCATATGGTCATCGGCTATGACCCTGGGCTTAAAACCTTGGGCACTTCACAGTTTCGCCTATCTACTGACATATGCCCTTCTGGCTTGGACAACTTAGATCAAAATCGATATTTTAGTTCTTGATTTGCTGCACGAGGAATGAAAGCACCCTTCCCAGATCTTCTTTCTTTCTAACCAGGGGCTAGTACCGTGGGCCCAACCCCCAGGGGTTCCATAATTTCACGTTTCGGGGTTTCAGGCTATGGGTACATTTGTTGACGAGAATCCTGAAACGTTGACTCACGAAAAAGCTCAATCAACTGCCACCTATCCCCACTGGATCATATGAATTAGATCATTTCAGGCTTCCACCTGACACAAACCTCCGTGCAACTTCATGACCCCAATTACCCAATGACCGTCAATCTATTCCATCGATGAATCCTCGCCACTGAAACTAGTATGTGCCTGCTCGTTTGATTTGTGTCACTGTTCAATCATTCTCGGTGTTGCAGATAGTGGAAATGGAAACTTGGCCGACCAAACTTAGGCTTGGGAGGACAAAGGTTCATTTATGGAGGATAGAAGAGATAGAGGAATTTAAGGACCGATCTCTTTCGGGCGAATTGACGAAGAAAAACTGGTTGATCGAGAAGGATAACTGTGATAAAGAAAGATACATGACGGGAGGGAAAAAAAAACTACAATTGGGTCTACAGAAGGGGATAAACAAGGAAAAATGTAGACATAGGAAGAAAACAAAGACCCCCAAGGTCTTGATGGGATTGTGTCATAACGCCTGGTAAATAAACAAACTTGGGATTTGGTTCAGTTTCCTGCAGGAAAAATAACATTGCAGAATAAATGGGTTTATAAGTTAAAGGAAGAAGATGGAGGAAAAAAGAGGTACAAGGCTAGACTTGTTGTAAAGGGGTTTTCACAAAAGAAAGGTATATATTTTGATGAAATATTTCTATTTTTGTTAAAATGACTTCAATTAGGATTATTTTAAGTCTTGTGGCAGTAGAAGATTTGCATCTTGAACAGTTAGATGTAAAACCATCTTTTCTCCAAGGGGATTTGGAGGAAGAGATTTATATGCAATAGCCACATGGGTATGATATCAAAGGGAACGATAATTTGGTATGAAGGTTGAAGAAGATATTGTATGGCCTAAAGTAAGCTCCAAGGCAATGGTATTTGAAGTTTGACAGGTTTATGACATAACAAGGTTATAGTAGATGTCATTATGATCACTGTGTTTATTTTAAAAGGCTAGAAAATGGAAGTTATATTATATTTCTATTGTATGTAGATGACATGCTTGTTGTAGGGTATAATATGCATGATATAAATGTGTTCAAGAATAAATTAGCTAATTCATTTGTGATGAAGGATTTGGGTGCTGCAAACAAAATCCTTGGTATGAGAATAACAAGAGACATGAAAAATCGCAAATTGACATTGTCTCAGGGTGAGTACATAGAGAAGGTGTTGGAGAGGTTTATAATACAGAATGCAAAACCAGTTAGTACACCTTTGGCCAACCATTTCAAATTAACTAAGGAAATGTTTCCCAAGACAAAGGAGGAGATAGAATACATGTCCAAGGTCCCTTATTCATCAGTAGTTGGTAACTTGATGTATGGAATGGTTTTCACAAGACCAAATATTGCATATGCAGTGGGAGTTGTGAGCAGTTATATGAACAATCCAGGTAAATAACATTGGGAGGCAATAAAGTGGATTCTCATGTATTTGAGAGGTATTTATACTCATGCATTATGTTTTGGAGGTTCAAAAATTGTTCTACAGGGATGTGTTGACTCGTATATGGTAGGTGATAAAGGTAGTAGGAGGAGTACCACAGGGTATGTTTTTACTATAGGTGGAACAACAATAAGTTGGATTTTGAAACTGAAAAAGGTTGTTTCAATTTCAACAACAGAGAAATAGTATGTTGCTACTATAGAGGCTAGTAAAGAGATGATTTGGTTACAGAGGTTTATGGATGAATTGGGAAAGAAGAAGTAGAATAATAGGTTGTACTGTGACAATGAGAGTGCCATTCATCTTGCAAAGAATGCATCCTTCCATTTGAAGACTAAGAATATACAACTCATGTACCATTTCATACGATCCATCTTGGAAGATGGACATTTGAAGTTGGAAAAGATACATACTAGCCAGAATCACGCAGACATGTTAACAAAGGGAGTAACCAAAGAGAAACCAAGTTCTTACTCAGTTTTAGTTGGTCTTCAAGCATGAACATGAATATGGTAATTTTTCTAGGTCCAAGAAGGATCATAGTCCAGTAGATACAACATCGGTGGAGTTGTTGAGATCAGTCTCCAGATGAGAGTTGTTGGTTGTGGAGCTTGATTGTATTCTTGATTCAGAAATCATTGTTTTCAGCTGTGTTTATACCCCATCAAGACTTTAGACCCTAGAAGACTGTACGCCCCTCCACGTGGGGAAGTGTAGGGGGGGATTTCCTCCCCTGCGGGGTACTGGGGAAAGTGGGCCCCCGACGGGGTTCGGAGGACAACATTTCCCGATGTGGGTTCGAGGGTGAATCTTCTGAAGAAAAAATTTCCTTGTAAATGTATATTGTAATTTCATAGTAAATATGGGCCATTCATTATAAGGTCGTAGATATGATGGTAGAAGTTATGATAGGATTTTTTACCCTATAAGGAAACCCTCTTTTATGAGGGAAATGAATTGCGGCCATGGATTATTGAGAATGTTGTATTCTGAGTGAGGAGACTATGAGAGAAAGAAGAGGAAGTTACAATGGGTGTGTTTTAGGTTGTATCCCTTCATTTTTTGGATAATAATAAAGGAAGGACTTGGAAATTTCTCTGGTGGATGTAGCCCACACTGGGTGAAACACGTATATCTGTGTCTCTATTTTATTGTGTATCTTCTGTGTTTTATTTCTGCATGTGTTTTATTTTATTTCTCTGCGATCCTATTTTTATAACAATTTCTCCTTCTATACTTGTCCATTACATGGACGCCTTTTTCTCTTTCTGCCACCTCTTGCCACCACTATATTTTTTGGTCTCCCTCCATGGAAACTCAAGAATTCTAAAACCATCTATAAGCAAGAGAAAAAGTACCTAAAGAAAATACAACCCCAAAGATTGATGAAGATCAAGTAACTCCAATTACAATACACTTATACATATAGTAATTTGTTATTAATGTTTGAAAGTTTATACCAAATTCTAGTTTTGCACAAATTTCATATTTTGAGCACTACCTGAGCATACACACACTCTTGCATTTAGTCATATTTGTGCAGATCTATGGAAAGCATATCATTGTTATCCATAGTCTTTACCCACTCCAGGCCTCTCTTCTTTCACTTCATATCATCCATACACAAGAATCCAAGATGATCCAGTTATCGATCCCATTGCATATCTAATCCTAGATCCAACCCCGCATTAACTAAAGTGCCATCTACACCTTCCTTTTTGAGTTAATATGAGAAGATTTGGTCTTCTATACCCCATTCTCACTTGACTACTCTACACCTTGATCGTTGACTGAGTGTTCTCTACATGTACATTCATCAATCATAGTTATCCTAGCTCTCCCCACCCTTTTTGTTCAATGGATATTATTGTGTACATATATAGGTTGCAGTTTTATATGTTAATGGAATTAAGAGTCCCACCAATTAATTTGGTTGACCATGTGAAAGTAGGAACATTGGTGGAGGGAGCAAAGCCCATTCAATAGCTAATTGCAATGAGACCTTTTACAAAACCATAGCCTCAAGTAATGGAGATCCTTTAATTCAAAATTGAATGGACATTGATCCCATCTATGTATCAATGGACCAAGTTTATCGAGAAGTAGAAATAGAGGTATCAGAAGTTCAACCAATTATTTTGGATGCACAAAAGTGATGTTATGAGACACAACCACAGGAGCCCGCTTATGTTGTCATTGTTTTTTATCGATATAAGGCATCTTCCACTCTGGATCATCCCTCTATTATATCCATATAGCCATCATAATATCCTTTTCATGTTTGGTGAAGTAATATATACCTACCATCCATTAGGTGATTTCTTATTTAGTGTATGCATTGCATTGGATGATGATACTATTGTCATTGATCTCTTTGCTAGGCTACCAATTTCTCAATTCAATCTTCAAATTGTAAAATTAAAACCCTATTTTACATCAATTAAAATGCATTATACACCAAATATAGAGGGATATTTTAACATACCCAGGAACCCACTTGGGCATCATCCCTGAAAAAACTCATCTTTGACCATCACAAAATCTATCCAATAGGGCTTTGATACCATGTTGTAACATTCCCAACCTCAACGTTGAGCCACGTTACTCCATAAATATTTTTTCATAGCTTTGATACCATTTAATTAAAAAAACCAGCCAACCTTCCTAAGGCTCACACCTAGACCCATGCCTAAACCTCTAATTACAATAGAAATAATATGTCTTTCATATGCAATCATTATAATATTCTGAAAACACACAATCCACACATAATTATAACAATTATAGCATATCATAATTAAACATAATACACACAATAATCAACACATAAAAAAACATAAAATAACACTTATCTTTGATTGAAAATCACCAACTAGATATAGACCTCAAATGTTCCTCCCAGCCATAGAATATGATCATTCTCTCTCAATAGTAGGTCACCCCAAGCTGGGGCTATGAGTCCACCAGGGAAAAGGATACTTAATCCTAAATAATTTCTAGTAGCACACAACTAATGACAAGGCAAATGGAACCAACTCTAGCAATAGTTTTGCCTCACAAATTTTCAGTCCCCACAACCTATCCCACCCTATAAAGTGTACACATTGATCTCCACTCAGAAGTCCTTTGGTTGTACCACTTCCCTTCCAAATATTCAACAAAATGTCATCCCGGAATTCTCAGATCTCTATGGCACTTGGAATACAAGAATTCTATCAAATAGTTATGGCACCCCCTAGGCCAACAATTGGGGAAACCTATTCCCAACAATTCTCTCACCCAAAGAAAAATCTCCACAGGCATGACAATTGGATTATTCAAACCCAAACCACCAAGTATTTACAGGGTTACCATGATACAAGGTTATAGTGTCTTCCTTTCTCACCCTATCCAAGCCATCATTCCCCCAATGCTATAATTGAGGAGTCAATCATTTAATCAATCAATCAATCAATGAGTAATTACACTGAATTCCCCTTTTAAATATGCATGTACCCTTTTTGGTGCACTCAAGGAAACACTTTTCCCCTACTTGTGATATGTTCCCCTTGTTGGTTATCATATTCTCTAACTACTTATGGGTTGAATCATGTTCAGATCTGAACAAGCTTCCAACAAAGCCCTTTAAAACTATCGACCCTTCTAGTAAACTAAAAGGAAACACAACACACATAGTGTACTGTGTAGTCTCACCCGAGATAGTTCTATGGGTGACTGCAGTTTAGGAAAGAGTGGGTATTTGGGATTTCAAATCATCCTCTTAGGCCTTGATATGGTTGTTAGTTCTATTCTCCTAAAATTATTTTATCTGCTAAATATATGCATGCATTCTTACAGATCTAACATATAACATATCTCACAAAATGATCCATTCATCCATACATAGTCTAACTACTTACAGAAGGAAAACATGTAATAAATCACAACACATAACACATGTGTTACCGTGGTTCACCCCCTCCTGAGCTACATCCATAAAGATCTGGTTCTTAGGCTCTTTTATTATGGTTCTGTAATGTATGGCATCCCACACACTATAGTTTCTGATCATACAATCACAAGATAAGTTCCACCACCCCTGTGAGGCTGACTAGATCACACCAATCTCCTCAGCCTGTGATCTAACCCTCAATGTCTAGTTACTTGACTGTCCTACATCTCAACAACCTACAAAAATGCCTCAAATATTACAATCATTCTCCAGAAAAACAATGTTCTCTAACCTTTTGGAACAAAAACCAAAAACAAATACAAAAAACACACACCCGACCTAGACCTCCTGGGTATTTATATATACTAATTCTTAGCTCAACAAATTTTACATTCTCTTACAAAAACCCTAACCCTAAGATGGTTAGGTTTTTCTGCATGCACTCCTTGCATGCTTTCCTCCATGCTTCTTTTCCTTCCAGTTGTCTCTTTCTAATTCTGGGTTTTTCCTCCAAAAATAACGTCTCCTCAAAATAGTCCTGCACTCAACAGGCTCTCAACAATGACATGTGGCTCGTCCTGAGCCACCTAGGCATTGCACATTCCCTGGACAACCTCTGCTAGGTTGTGGAACTTTTCTACAAGTTCCCTTGCTCTGGCTTGGATCTGCACAACATTTTCTATTAGCGCCCTTAGTGCTTGTGTTTTGACCTCCTCTTATATAATTACTGTGCAGTCCATCTGTGCTTGTGCCATGTTCTTATTTTCCTCCTCCAACTACATGATTATCTGTGCTACTTTCTCCTAGAGGGGTTCTATTTCCGTCTGTCTCTCTTTTTTTCTCTTCTGTGTGATTTTTAGATCTTCCTACAACTTCTTTAGGTCCCTATTTCCTTTCAGGAACTTTTTCATGCTCATTATTTTCTGTCTATTCTTAAGATATTGCATGGTTGTACTTATCCTTTCCTCTTCTTGGTCCCACTATTGGACCTACTCATCCTCATAAAACACTGTCCATAACTGCATCTCTCTATCAAACAATCTTGTTGCTACATTGACGTGTTCCTCCGTTGATGGTATTTAGAGTGAAGCTTCTTGTTTCCTCTACTCCCTTACCTCGGGAGGAGTTGTAGGGGTCAAACTTTTATTTAATTCCTTAATCTGTTGCCTATAATGTTCGATGGTTTGGGAAATAAGTTTGATTTTCTCCTCGACACTTGTGTTCTCGTTCTGCTCATTGTCATGGATTTGATTATAGAGAGTTGTCACCCCCTCTTCGATTTCTTCTGCGTGCTCCTTTTCTTCCCTAGTTTCGAACTTCATCTGTTCAATCACTACCTCCAAGGCTTCTTTTCCATCTCTTGCTTCCTCTATTTTTCTACGTCTGTTCTTGTGCGTGATTGCACCTCCTGCGTGACACTGACTTGGAGTCTGTACAGTTCCTTGGTAGGTATTCTTGCTAATATCATCTCTACCTGCACCAAATATTTCAATGGATTTTGTTCTTCAGTTTCATCCATTTGCAACATATTAGTTGTCAATCTAAAAATTGGACTCGCCTGGGTGATAGTCTGAACTGTATCCTCCATGTTCGATGTAGTCCTTGTCGTTGTTGCTGCTTCTTTGGGGAAGGATTATGTTCCCCTTCCAGGCCTCTGCATTGTCCTGATATGCTCGAGGACCTTCTTTATTCCTTCCAGGTCACCTTTTATTTTTATCCTCTGGTTCTAGAATTCTTCAACGTCTTATGTTACATGGTCCTGCACCCTTTCTACCACGAGGTCTGCATCTTCCTCGATGATCATATATTTTGGGAGTCTTTTGTGTGCTTTTTCCTTCTTGCGTGAGCCTCATGTATGTATGATTGGCCTCTTAGGGGAGCATGTCTCTTGAAGAGTGGATGCTGAGGGGTTTCCCTGGATCATATGCAGTGTGACCCTGCACACCCTTGTGTGGGTCGACTTCCATGGCCGACGCCATTGGGGCTTGTATCTCGTCCACCACTGGTGTAGGGTTTACTGGTTCTTCGTGTGATGAAGTAATTACGTCCACTTTGACAAATTCCTCGATCTATATGTTTTTGTGTTTGGATTCCACTATTTCATTTGGTTCTCTAATGATGCTTATGGATTTCTTCCCTGCTTGGCTCGATGCACCTATATTTGGTGGTTCCATCATGGTTAATGGTTATTTTTTTTCAAAGAGGTCCCAATTGGTTCTCCCTGTATCTTTCGTCAAGTCACTTCTGTTTTGCATGCTTCGTCTCTCTGTAATTTCACAATTTTACAATGAGTCTTATTTTACCTGCGTTTCCCCTTTATACAGGGAATGTCACGAAGCTTCTCGAAGAAGCTTCCCTAGTTTTGATTAATGTAATGGTGATTTATGAGTACCTTTCATTTAATTTCATAATTTTAGCCAGTTGGTGCCTTTTTGTTGTAAATATCATTTTTCATATTTCTTCTTTTTCGGACTATTGGTCCCTTTTCAAAGGCGTTGAGATTTTAGAGTGCATGATGTACCTTTTCTAGTGCCTGGTGTATCGTCTAGGTGTTGCGTGCATACATTTTATTTTCATCTTGCTAAGTCCATTTCTATTGCGTGATGTATTTTCCAGTATATATATATATATATATATATATATATATTACTAGGGTACACTATATACATGTCTTCATACTGTGTTGTAACTTTTAATTGCTAGGAAGTCGATTGTCCTTGTACAGTTTCAATCGAATCCCATTAATCATTCCTTTCAACTCTGCTCCTGCCAGATCCTTTAACTGTACATGTCCCCCATATGTAACAGTCTTGACTTCATAGAGCCCTAACCAATGCATTTTGAATTTACTAGGATGTTGAAAAAATTTACTGTCATAGAGAAAGACTAGGTCTCATTCCTTGAACCTCTTCCTCTTGATATGTCTGTCATGCCAATATTTGTCTCTTTCCTTCAATACTTCTTGGTGAAATCCAACCAGAATCCTATCCTCTTCCATCTCCATTAGTTGATTTAATCTTTTCTTTACTTCGCCTCTTTCTATCATGTTAGTGATTGCTTCTAAGCATAGAATGGGTACCAAGAATTCCAGTGGCAACACTACTTCTTTCCCATACACCAACATGAATGGTGTATGTCCTATAATTTTTTTCCATGTAGTCCTATATGCCCATAGTACTGCTGGTATTTTCAAGTCCCAATCATCCTTGTTGACATTGCATATCTCTATCAGAGAATTCTCCAAGATCTTATTGAAGGCTTATACTGTTCTATTTTCTTGTGGATGGTATGTTGTACTCTTATGATGATAGACTTCAAACTCCTCAGTCATATCCTTTATAGTACTGTTGATAAAGTGATTTCCTTGGTCACTCATCAAAATATTTGGACATCCAAATCTAGTGATCACTTGCTAAAACAAGAAGGGTGTTGTTGTCTCTGCGCTGCGGTATTTTACTGGTGCTGCTTCTGCCCATCTTGTTAAGTATTTTGTTGTAGTAATGATATATCTTGCTCATGACCTTCTTGCTGGTGGATTAATTGGTCCCACAAATTCTATTTCCCATTTTTCAAATACCTGCAAAGCTAATTCTTGTCTTAGGGGCATCTCATCCCTTCTATTAGGTTTACCAACCCTATGAAAAACATCACATCTCTAGAAATATTCCTTAGCATCTCTGTGAATTTTTGGCCACCATTGTCCTGCAAATAATACCTTATGCGCGACATCTTTTCCTACAAAATTTCCTCCAACTATTCCCTCATGAGCTTCTGCCAGAATCCTAGGCCTTTCATGTTCTAGTACACATGTTCTCAAAATGTTGTTTGAGCCCATTTTATATAAATGTCTTGCAATCAGTTGATAGTATATAACTCTGAATACCAAATTCTTCTTCTACACAATGTTAAAATCTTGTGGCGCAATCCTTGTACTCAAATATTCAATGATATCAACAAAGTATTCATCAACTATTTGTACTGAAAACAATTGTGCATTAGGGAAGTTGTCTTCCAAGTTGGTAGGTTCTTCTCCATTTGTTATCCTCAATAGGTGATGAGGTCCTTCATTTTTCTTCCCTGGTTTGACTATCACTTCAAAGTAAAATTATTGAAATAAAAGTGTCCATCTACATATCCTCCCCCCCAACACTAGCTTGTTGACTAGGTATTTGAGGGTTGAATGATCTATGAACATCTTAAAGTGTTTTCCTAGTAAGTAATTTATGAACTTCTGAAGTGCATATACCATATCTAGGCCTTTTCTTTCTGTAGTATTGTAGTTCTACTCTGATTCTGATGTTTTTCTTCTTGCAAATGCTATAGGATGGTCCAAATCCCCTGCTCCTAGCTGCACCATAATTGCTCCAAGTGCTACAATTGATGCATCGACATGTACATGAAAAGTCTTTTCCCAATTTGGGAATACTATAATAGGTGTTGTGACTATATTTTCTTTTAGGGTGTCCAAACCTTGATGACAGTTCTCATTCCACTTAAATTTAGTATCTTTCTTTAACATTTTTTCCATTGGCATAGTGATCTATGCATACCCTTTTATAAATCTTATGTAGTATCTTGTATGGACCAATGTTGCTCTCAACTGGCACACTGATTATGGTGGTGGTAAATTGACAATCACTGCAATCTTGGCATGATCTACTATCAATCCTTGTTTTCACACTATGTGTCTCAATATTATTCCAAAAGGTGTCCCAAAGATGCACTTCTTGATATTCAATGATATATGACACTTCCTGAATCTTTCCAACATTAGCCTTAATACTTCCACATGGTCTTTTAATATATTATATACAGTCCAATCATCCAAATACACTTCTAGAAACTGATGTATGAACTCCTTAAAAGAATCTATTTCTACCCTTGAAAATATGGCTGGTGCATCCTTCAGTCCAAAAGGAATGAATGTGTACTGGTAGGATCCCCATTTTGTGGAAAAAGTATTCTTGTACCTGTCTTCTAGGGATATTTTGATCTGGTGGTAACCTGAGAATCCATTTGTAAAGAAATATGTGTCCTGGCCTCCGACATTCTCTAGGACTTCATCTGTAAAAGGTGTAGGGAAAGGGTCATGTAGGAAAGCATCATTTAGTTTCCTCAGGTCTACACAAATAATTATCCCCCCTTGTTTCTTTTCTTGCATTATCATAGGGCTTATCCATTCAGATTCTTCTACTGGTTCTATAATTCCACCTTCTAATATTCTATCAATTTTTGCTTTCACTTTCTTCTTATATATTGGATTTATTCTATAAGGTATTTGTTTGATAGATATAGCCTTAGGTTTGAGAGGTATCTTCATCTCTCCTAGCTCTCCTACTATTCCTTTCATCTCTGTAAACGTTGTTGGGAACATTCCATTGTTCTCATGCAATAACTATGTTATGCTTTCCACTGTTTGTTCATCCCAATAGTCTCCAATGCTTTCCATTTTAGGTTTATCTGTTGTCCCAACTTTAAATTTGTTCACTTTGATAGGTGCAACAAATACTTATGATTCTAAATTTGGACCTTCCACCTCTCTTTCTCCCTCAATTTCTCTAATCTGAATATTGCGCTGGTCATCTTCATCTGGTGCTTCTACTTCCACATGATAGCATGACAATAGTTCCTTGACTATCTATCTGTGTTGTTGTTGATACTCTGTCATGAGTTCAACCTCTCGTTCACTAATAAAGATATCCCTTCTTATCCATTTAAGTTTTGAATCCATGTTGGGGTTCTCATGTTCAAATGATAAGGTTTCTATAAAATTATGTTGTAATGTTGTCCATTCTACAGTGCCTCTGCATAGTTCCTGGTCTACATACCGGTTTTATGGAAATCATTCCGATGTGTGGATGAAGTGATGAGGCCATTCCTATGGTGGTGTCATCCTACATAGTGTTATAAATATCACCAGATGTTCTACTTGTGTCCCTTGTCCATCATATCTTTGCATCTTATTGTTCCCCTTCTCTACACCAAATCTAATGCGTAATAGTCGCTTACATTGGTACCAAACCTTAATTGTTTCTTTGTGTGCACCCCACCATCTTGCGGGTGTTTGTTTCCTTGAGTGAAATGTGTAGGGATAAGAGCCTCTGGTTCTCTAACACTTCATCTTTGTATCTTGTTAGGAATTCTTCGAAGTCATTTATGCCATGAAAACTAGGGGGTTCTCTTATCTCGATACCCACCCATCTTACTGCGCAATCTATTCTTTCGCATCTTATTGTATATACTTCATGTAATATATACCACCAATTATCCAAGCCTGTATCTAAGTCAGAATCACATGATGTGATGCTCCTCCAGCTGAGTACCCCATATGCAGTTTGGTTTACATAATGTTCTTCATGCATGGTGGTTCTATATAACTGGTTGATTTCCTCCAGATCTAAGAAAGTGGGCTCTACAAACCTTTCTCCTTCTTATGCATCTAGTGGTGTAATGAATTTTTATTCTCATAATTCAAATGTCATCTTCCTTGTCTTCAAGTTAAATATGGCTTGGTTAACAAATTCCCAATCCATTCCAAGCAGTGTTGGATAGGGTGTTGTGACATCCACTATTTATATCACTTCAAAGTCTATGTTAGTGCGCACTCCATCCAAATCCACTGTCACACCTTTTAGCCTTCCAATTGGAATAAATCTATGTTGGTTTTCCAGCTTCAGTTGGACAGGTGAGTAGCCTAATGTGGGCTATCCCGTACATTTCCATGTCTTCTTAGGTAAAATGTTGAACTCAGAGCCTAATTCCAACATAATGTCTCCCATATTGAAATCCCCAATGTTAGAATTCGATCTGAATTCCCATCTTGTCCTTCTTCTTGTATGGAGGTGGTTGGCTTTCTTCTTCTCTAACTTCCCCTCTACCTCTATGTTACATTTTTATAATATATGTTACAAAACTTTAATAGATGATGGATCATTCAGTAGTTTAACGTAGGATTGTAGAAAAGTCTTTATGGTACTTACTTGCACCATAGGTTGTACTTCGTTGGTGTCATCCATTGATAAGGGAATCTCGTACATTGGTACGTTTTGAGCATGTTGTGCAGTTGATGTAGATGCAACATATTTCTTCAAGAATTCTTGTATGGCCTTCTTGAATGTCTCCTTTTCATTCTGCGCATCAAATTTCTTTTGTGGTTCAACATTCTTCTTCACCCATTGGTGTTGCGTTGGATCTTGTCTTACTACGGCAGGTCTCGGTTTAGCTCCTCCACACATGACTATGTTGATATTTCTTCCATCCTCTATAGCTTCTGCGGAGATCCACTGTACATTCTAATTCTTCTTATTCCTCTTCTCTTGTATCTTACCCAATAGTTTTGGACAATGTTTTGTGTCATGATATAATGTGTGACAATACATACATGTCACAGGTGGAAGTGGGCATTCCCTTGCATAGTGTCCTGGATGTTAACAATTATGACACACTACTGGTCCCCTGCCTCTTTCAAAGCCTCCTCTACCTCGACCTTCACCTCTATAGCCAGTTTGATCTCCTCATGGTGCATTGTACTAAGGTTCCTGATTATACTGCGCGAGGTTATACTCTGGCTGCACATTATTGTATTACGGTTGCATAGTGTTATATGGAGGTGGTACCTAGTTAAACTGAGGTGAAGCTGGGCCTGTCATAATTTTTTCTTGCACCTTATAGGTTTCTAATGTTCTTTCCCTCATCAAGTCCATTTTCCTACAATCTTTGTCATCATGACCCACTGATTTGCAGAAGTTTCAATATGAACACTTGGGTATTGTCTGATACTTTTTCATCATTGGACAATGATATGGATCATGTCGATGTGTTTTAAATATCTCTCACCATGGTCCTCCTATTGGCAGAGGGTTTGGTATCCCTGTTTCCATGTACTTTGTGAAATTTGGGCACTCATTCTTGTGGTGTCCTTCTATCCTGCATGTAGTACACCAAACGACTTCTCTTTTCTCTCTTCCCTTATTCTGGTTCATTTGAAATGTGAGGTTCTTAAGATCTATTTTATCTCTTCTATTGYTGGATCTATCTTTTGATATTGGTTTTCTTCTAGTTGTATGGCTTCCTATAGATCCTCTTCCTGAGTTTGAAACTTTTTTTGCCTCAAAGGGTATTTCAGGTGTGGTAGTAGTGAATTCACAAAGAAATGTCTATGTTGCATGKCAGTCATGACATACTTCAATTTACCCTTCAATCGTTTGAACCTCTGATCAATATCCCACACAGACTCACCTGGTTTCCATATGATTTAAATCATCTCATTCATGTACTTATATTATGAGCTAGGCTTCTGAAATTCATTTATCAAAAAATTCTTCACAACTGCAATAGTCTTTGTCGTTCCTAGTGGACTGTTTACAGCTAGGCTCATGTACCAATCTAGTGTGTGATATCTTAGTGTGATAGCTAACTGCGCAAGTTTTGTATACTCATCTATGATATTATGATCTAGGTGGATATCGGTGGTTAACCACCTATTCCACTGGCTTGAAAAATAGTTTTCCACCTTCGCATTTTTTCGACAGTTTTTTGGGTTCCAAACTTTCGGGGCCGTTTTGAGGCCCTAAACGACGTTTTTTACGGATTTGGGGCCCAAGTGATTGTTGAGGAAACTAACCTAGGCCAATCGAATTTTTTTTCTTCTCGATTATACCTTTCCAATGGGCTATCGTGTGCCTAAAATGAAGATCGTATGCAAAATTTACGACCCCGGGAAGTTGATGTACTAACTTACCCAAATGGGGCCCACGTGACTTTTGGCGCTTCATCTCCTAGGGTTGGGTTTTTGGATGTCTAGGGATTTTAAAATTCTTGTTTATTGTAAAAGGCCTTCAGAGCCTCATTGTACCATCTTCTTGCGAATGAGCACAACCATCACATCTCTTCTCAGAGATAAGCCACCACCATTCCAACAAGCTTGTTTTCTGATGCATTTTACAGTTTCAATTTATTTCCTTATTGAATAGAAAACTATTTTTAATGTATCTCTGTTATTTTTTGTTAAGAATCTTTTAATAATTTGTATTCATTTCATTATTCTCACAAAAACTGGATCAATGGTATCATAGCAGTCTTCTCCTTATCGTCTTAATGCATGACCGCAACGAGGTTAGGGTACAAAGAATTGGGTCTCGAGCTTGTTTCTCTTGAGGAAAAAATCTCTCGCACACCCAAGCGACCTCTCATGGCAGGAGAAAATAAAGATGATGGGACATGAGATCCTTTCAAAATGTTTCTTGAGGAAGCCCTCACGCCATAGAGGAACAAGATGCTGGATAGTTTCATGCAAATACTTCGGCGACTACCAACATGCGATGCATCTTCCTTGAGAAGAGGTGTCGCCCCCTTCAAGGTACAAATCAACTTCGATATTCCTATATTTGAAGGTCCGATAGACATAGATGTTGTAGACAAGTGGTTGAATCTACTAGAAGGGTATTTTTCTGTCCATAACTTTTCGAATAGAGAAAATAGTACTTTTGCGCTCCTCAAAGCCATTCCCCATGTCAAATATTGGTGGGAAACTTTCTGTGAGAAAAAGGAAATAGAGGAATCCTCATTATTTATAGTCACGACCACCTGGGAATCCTTTAGGGATTCTATTAAGGAACAATACTACCCTGTTGGAAGTTATGATGACGTGTATACCAAATGGACCACACTGCGACAAGAAAGAGACCAAGCAATGTCATATTTCACAAATATATTCCATACCTTGTGCACCAAGTTGGGTATAAAATATTTAGAGTGACATATGGTGCTCAAGTATCGTGGTGCTCTGCATAGATACATCTAGACCGAAAATCTCAAATAAAAGATGCGACAATTTGGGCCTGGGAACCCCTCAGGACAAAAGCTAGGAAAGGGAAGTCCCAAACCATAGAATAAAGGACAAAGAAAAGATGGAAAGTATCAGGACAACTAGTCTAAGCTGCAAGAAAATAAGGACACCGAAAAGACAAAAAAACATATCGGGAAGTGGTGCAACTTCCATAAGATCCCTTGGAATAAAACTACTGAATTCTACTTAAAGAAGTCCCTAGTGGTCGAAGTGAAAGGCTCTGAATCAGATGTGGGTTCTGACTTTGAGTCAGAACCAAAAAGGGGAAGACTGATCATTGACGTGGAAGCCAGTGCCACTGTTGCTACCACCAAGCTCCAACCTGGTGAACCAGACGATCCAGAAGAAGGAGAGCGCCTCTTCGATTCACATATGTGGGTAAAAGGCACCCCACTACACTTCATCATTGATAGCGGTATCCATAAGAACCTCATCTCAGTAGAGGTCATCAAGTTTCTAGACCTACCAACAATGCCGCACCCACAACCCTACACAATCGGATGGCTCCTCCAAGGAAGCGATCTCCGCATTAGCCAACAGTGTCAATTGTCGTACTACATCAATCCCTTCAAACACAAGGTATTGTGTGATGTTCCTCCTATCAAAGTTTGTAATTTTATTTTGGGCCAACCTTATTTATGGAAATGTCATGCTATATATGATTCTAGGCCTCGTAGTGTTATTATTACTTTGAATATGAAATTATACAGGATACTCGAGGTAGTCCCTCCTAGTGCTATTTCCTTGATATCTGCCAAGAAAAGTAGGAAGGTCATCTCTCAGACTGAGAAATTTGTCTTCTTTGTGATTCACTCTCAAAGTGAGAGAAATATTGTAGCCACATCCAGGGCCTCCATGGACGATCTCTCCACCAAAAAAAAGCAAGTGGATAAGGTCGTGGAAGAATACTCAGATATATTCTCCTCTCCTACCAGGGTACCTCTACACTGCGAGGTCAAGCATCCCAACAATCTTACCCCAGGCGCACTGCTACCCAATGTTCCAGTCTATCGGCGTTATCTTTTAGAAAATGAGGAGATCAAGAGGAAAATACAATAACTGCTCCCTAAGGGGAATATCTGTCCCAACTCATTGCCTTGTTGGAGCCCAATCATGCTGGTGCAGAAGAAAGATGAGGCCTAGCAACTATGCATTGATTATCAGGCCCTGAATAAAACCAAAGTCTGAAACCGATACTTGATTCCCCGAATTGATGACATATTTGATCAGTTCACAGGGGACAAATACTTCGGTAAGATTGATCTGAAGGATTGATACCACCAGATCCCAATAGAAAAGATAGATGTATGGAAGACTTCCTTCAAGTCAAAATAAGGTCTTTTTGAATGGCTCGTCATGCCCTTTGGTTTGACAAATGATCCAACAAATTTTATGAGGATGATGGACGATATCCTATGACCTTTCATGAATATTTTTGTAGTGGTGTATCTAGATGAAATCCTCATCTACAACAATACTTGGGCAGAACACTTGCAACATATTCATCGGGTTCTGCACACCCTGCGACAACACAAACTATATGCAAACTTGGAAAAATTATCCTTTGGCATGTGTTAGCACTCTGTAATTTTTTTTTGGCTGATAGACAAATGACATAGGTAACTATTTCAACCAACTTTAGAGCTGGGCACTAGCCTACTCAACTCAAAGAGGTCTCCCTCATGTCACTAGGTATTTCTTTGATAATTAGTGGCTATATTTGGTTTGTTTTGGGGGTTTTTGATAAATTTTCTGGCCAAGAAGGGGAGGGACACTTAGGGCTATGGATTCAAAATTATGAAATTGAATGAAAAAATTGAATGGCCTGCAAAACTCTCCAGAGGATAAAGGCTAAATGAGGCCATGAATCTGAGTTGTAAATTGAAATTTGCAGAGTGTAAGAGGAAAAGGGTGAAAACAGGTAACTGCATCAGAGCATTACTGAAATGAATTCTGAATTAGCTAGGAAGAAAATTACACACTTTAAATTTTCTAAGCCAAGATCATCATAAGATGAATTCTAGGCCTTTAAATCTCCAATTTAAATAGAAGAGAGTGTAAATGGAATTAAAGAAAACAAGAAATACATACAATGAAAGGATACAAAAATCGTATCACCACCATTAGAATGTTTTCATAGAGGCTTCAAAAGCTTCTGCAATATATATTCAATTTAGTTCCAGAAAATTACAGTATTTTCCTGATCCGAGGGCAGGTCCCTCTCTGGTTAGTCAAACCATTCATTTATCTTTGTAATAGTATATATAGATAAATTACATCCAGGATTCAAAATGATTCATCTTCCCCAAATTTCCAAAAATAGATGTCAGTTACAAAAGAGTAACATAAAGAAACTGAACTCCTATTTTCTAGGGGACGTTATAAAACAAAACTGACATATCTGAGATTTTTTCCTTAAAGGCCACTTATCAATATTAATACAAAATTATCTAACACATACTAAATTTAACCTGCAATCTATTTCAGCTTGGCAATTTCTTCTTTTAACGTATCAAGCCAAGCAGGCTGGTTTTCTCCAACGCTTTCGACTACTTCAACTTTTACCCCTTTCTTCTGATGCTTGCTTTGTTTCCTATTTAAAACTCATGTATGGTGCTCACCTACGTATCCGTTGATGATTAAATCCTTCATGATAGGATTTAATCTAATTTCTCTTCCTGACCATGGTTCGTCCACAGATTTTGTATGAAATTTCGTTGCTAATATTTGCGCGATCAACTTCTCTTTCTTATTCATTGATGAATTTGTCATATTCATTGAAAATCCTGGTTCACTAGAGGCCACTTGGTCTATCATATCCATTTTCCCTGGTTTTGTAGAAAGCATGAACTTATCTTCCTTAACTGAATGATTCGACCTGTGATTACCCCATTCTGAAATAGAACGTTAATCGCCCAAAACAAAGTAATGTAACCCATGTTTTGAATGACAATCGTCATTGCGTGACAATCATGAACTATTGACATGAGTACTTGTAGGTACATCCATTTATCATGTTTCGCCAATCTATTTCGAAAGATGAGCCTTCGAGTTGGTTATCTGGTGACTCTCACCTGACATCGCACGGATGAAAAGCACTCGAACAAGTGGTGTGAGATGATTTAATCGACCGTCACTTTTCCCTTTCCACATGCAATTTTTGGATTTGACATATTCAATGATATTAGAAATAGTGACATCAGGGCGTGGTTGAGCAGTTTCACGCTTACCCTCTTTTCCCCCCAATATGCTTATGGAGGTGCCATGTGTCTATGGGTTGAAACCGTGGTATTTTCCATGGACTTCTCTCTAGTGCTTAACCTTTGCATTATTTCCTTGCCTGATATGTCTCTTGACCATCGATTTGGGTTGCTCAAGATCTATGGCCCGACGGGTCCCATCACTTCCATGTCTCCACCAATTTTATCCCTGTCCACCAGATGTGACTCCACCTGCTAGTCTAAAACTCCTCTATACTTATTTAGCATCCTACCAAAACGCGAGTCTTGGATTCCAAGAAATTATTATAGTGATAACATAAGCTCCAACTGGGGATGCTACCATCCCTGCAAGGTAGCAAAGAACTCGTAGATATGGTGCCTGATCCATTGGGCTGGTCCCAAAACATGTGTGTGTACCCTGCTCCCACCTATCACTAGTGTCTGTTGAAAGCCAAAATCTGTACACTTCTCTCAACTGGATACTGAACCCTGAACACACTGCTAAAATATGACTGTACAGACTACTGGAAATCCAAAATGAAAAATTCTTGACCAAGCAAGCTTATTCGCACACTCCTACCTACCATAACTATCAAAATAAACTTCCAATCAAGTGAAATCAAAATGCCAATGTAGCCATGTTAACATTTTACCCACTGCTCATTTTATTTGCACATGCTTGTTCCAAAGCCTGTTCATCAACAAATCATTTGATAAATTGCATATGAATTTGAATTTTAGACTTCTAGAAATATTAGGATTGTTTGTCATTTCTAGCAAAGCCACAAAGGGATCTTCCAAAAAATGCATAAAGTAACAATCATGTATCATTTCTTCCACTGAATTCTGGTTTTTAGGTGAATTGTTTTGCTGCTTTCCATCAAGAGACTGAAAAGTCAACTGAGACCGCTGGGAGAAATGACCTTCTAGATAAGAAAGAGACACCGGCTGAAAAGAAATCATCAGTGTAAAACAATCCATATCTAATGTTGACGTTGAGCTGCCATTATATTCACTTATGAGTTTACAGTCTTTCCTAAGCCTTAAATTCTGATTGGCTTAATTTTCCATATAACATGCCACACGATCATGAAAACTGTGAAAAAATAGTTCTTCTTGATGGATGAGGACAAAAAGACAAGTCTCTTCCACAAGTGTCTATTGTTCTATTTCTTCTGTTCTGGGAACATTTTCAAATGAAATTCCAGCAAGAGGTTTGTCTACTATTCCATGCATATCAACAAAAACATTCATACATCCTTGAACACATTCAAATACGAAATCCATACTATGTGCATCAGGGATGTCCTCTTATTCATCAAATGGTTCTGATCTGGTTTTATTAAGATTATGGAAATTTGCTTGAGGACTGTCATTCTGAGTTTCAAATGAATGAATGGAAATAAGGTCCTGTTCATAATCTTCTTGCAAATGTGAAAAGATAACAACATGCACTATTTCACAGTCTAGAGTTCCCATGGATGCATTTTCAAAACCATGATTTTCAAATGAATCAAATAAAACCACTGCCTCTTCATTATCTTTCTGTATTTCTGATTGAAAAATGACATTCACAGTTTTGTTTCATTCCTGAAGCTTTATCTCATTTGTTTTTTCACTGCTTGGAGTCTCCATAGATGGAGTTTCAGAATCCTTATCCATGTCTAGGCCACTTAGAATTTGAACAACCACATCATTCATAGGGGAATAAAGACAACTTTGAAACACTTTGTCTTGCTGGAAATATTGTTGAATATCTTCATCGAGCTCCGGAGAAGGAAAATGACCTTGAACAACAATTTCTTGATCAACTTCATATTCATTTTCAAGCTGGTGGTTGAGCATAGTCTGCAACTAAGAATTGAAATATCCTTTCATGTAATCAACTACATGATTGTTTAATTCATGTGAAGGTTGTTGATCTTCCTCACTAACAACAATTTTCTCATGTAAAGTAGTGCTATTGTAGTCAGATTTTATTGCTTCCTCTGTAGTCCCATGACTTGATTTCAACAATTCAAAGGAAATAAAACATAATGGAAGATGGTTTACATTTGCAAATTATTTTCCTTCCTCAGATTCAATATCATGACTGGAGGGTTTCTAATCTGTTTCCAATCCTTCTTCCTTCTCTTCATTACTGTCATATGCATGTTCCTCAATTCTTTTAGATTGTCGAGCACACTTACTTTTGGGTTTCTCTTTAACCAATGGCTGCAATTTCTTGTCAATTTGTTCTAGTGAATCAATGTGATTTTGAATTAACACACATTCCATTGCTTCGATGATGATCTTAGAATTTTCTTTCAACAATTTAAATGAAGAAAAGAATAAAGGTAAAGAATTCCCTTTAGTTTATTCAATACTTTCTTCTTTGTAACTGTGATATGTAGGTTGATTGCTCTCATTACACTACTGAAAATGAACATTTTATGATAGAGGAAATGCAGTTAGTCCTTCTAGGAATTCAACATCATAATTATCATCATATTCATCATATACAGGAAAATCAACAACATATTTAATGTCATCTAACAAGAACAAACTTGGAACATTAACCTACTTTTCAACAGACTGATTTGCAAACTCATCTTTTTGACTGTCTACAAATGAATATATGAAACAATCAGCTCCATGATCATCATGGGATAGATCAAAAGCTAAATTAGCAGCTCATTTTTCAATAAGTGGAATACAATATTTTGCAAAATCATTAGCATTGAAAACTTCAAGAGGACCTATGATATTATCAACTCTATGCTCAAGATTCCAATCAACTATTTTTTGTTCATATTCACTTTCATGTTCTTGAGAATTTAACCCCTCATTTCAAATATGTTCACATGCTTGGATATTGTGTTGAATCTCTTGAGCATCATTAAACATTTGCTGTAAGGACTTAGGTATTCTTTCCATCAGGGGGAAAGACAAATCTGGATGAAGAGTTGTTGTATAATGGAGCATGGAAACAACTTCAGTTGGTTGAATTTCTTTGGGAAAATTGTAATAGATACTAAAAAACCTTCTACTGAATATTGGAATAGTTTCATTTCTCTTCTTGTTTAAGGTATAGAACTCTGTACGCTGTAGATCCAAAGATTTCTTCCTGCTCCAAAACTTAAAAAAAACATTCTTCAATTCCTCACATGAGATAATTGTCTCTGGCTACAAATGTTTAAACCAGTATTTAGTGTCCCCTTTCAGGGATTGGTAGAAATACCTCATACAAACATCATAATGGTCAATCTCAAACAAATCTATAAAATTCTCAAACCCTTGGATGTGTTTTTCAGTTGTGATGGCATCAAGTTCTCCATCAAACACAGGTAGGTACTTACAGTGCTTTGGAGGAAAATCATGAAGGGTGTGAGGTGAGTTTAAGGGTTTATATCTATGATGAATCTTGGAGGGTGTTGGATCAAGTGAAAGAGGTGAAATATTAGCCTTTGGTTTCATGAGGCTCATCAACTTGGTTATGGTCATCACATGGCTCAAATGGAAAATTTTGATCAAAATCAGTGATACAATGAGGATATGTATGTACAACTTTAAGAGGAGGATATATAATTGCAAGGTTCTCATGATCATCATTTGAATGCAGTAGTTAAAGAAAAATTTTCTTAGCATGTTCAGGGAAGGACCATAGGTAGCTTATAAAAAACAATAAAATGCCTTGGAAAAAATCCATTTTTAAGTACTTGTTTTCTTCCATAATGTCTTTTCATACATCTTTCAAGGGATTTCATCTTCCAGTGGAGTCTCCAAATTACATTTGAAGCTTGAGTGGAGTAGACAATAATGTTTTGGAAGCCAGATTCTGCATTGAGAGTGGAGTCGCCATTGAAAATTTAAGTTTCTGGATTCTTCTACCAGTGGAATCACCTTCAAACTGATTTTTGATGTGTGAAGTTGCCAGAGAAGGGATACAACCAATATGTGCCTAAGTGTCTACTGCTGTCAAACCTTAGAACTCAACCATGTCGTTCTTTCCCAAGGAAAAAATTTCAATTCCATCGCTGACAACGACGCCAGAATGTTAGCACTCTGTAAATTTTGTTCGGTTGATAGAAAAATGATAGAGGTAGTTATTTCTACCAACTTCAGAGCTGGGCACTAGCCTGATCAACTCAAAGAGGGATCTCTTGTGTCACTGGGTATTTATTTGGTAATCAGTGGCTAGATTTGGTTTGTTTTGGGGGTTTTTGATAAATTTTTTGGCCAAGAAGGGGAGGGACACTTAGGGCTATGGAATCAATATTATGAAATTGAATGAAAACATTAATTGGGTTGCAGAACTCTCCAGAAGATAAAGGCTAAATGAGGCCATGAATCTGAGTTGTAAATTGAAATTTGCAGAGTGTAAGAGGAAAAGGGGGAAAATAGGTAATTGCATTAGAACATTACTAAAATGAATTCTGAATTAACTAGGAAGAAAATTACACAGTTTAAATTGCTTAAGACAAGAGCATCATAAGATGAATTATGGGCCTTTAACTCTCCAATTTAAACATAATCCAATGTAAATGAAATTAAAGAACACATGAAATACATAGAATGAAAGGAGACAAAACTCATATCACCATCATTAGAATCTTTTCATAGAGACTTCAAAAGATTCTGCAATATATATTCAATTCAGTTCCAAAAAATTACAGTATTTTCCTACTTCGAGGGTAGGTCTCTCTCCGGTCAGTCCAACCATTCATTTATCTTTGTAATAGTATATATAGATAAATTACATCCGGGATTCAAAACGAATCATCTTCCCCAAAGTTCCAAAAATAGCTGTCAATTACAAAAGAGTAATGTAGAGCAACCAAACTCCTATTTTCTATGGGACGTTATAAAAAAAAAACTGACATATCTAATATTTTTGCCTTAAAGGCCACTTGTCACTATTATTACAAAATTCTCTAACACATACTAAATTTAACCTACAATGTATTTCAACTTGGCAATTTATTTTTTTAACGTATCAAGCCAAGAAGGCTGGTTTTCTCCAACTCTTTTGACTACTTCATCTTTTACCCCTATCTTTTGATGCTTTCTCCATTTCCTCTTGACAACTTGTGTATGGTGATATCCTATGTATCCTTTGATGATTAAATCCTTCATGATGGGATTTAATCTAATTTCTCCACCTGACCATGGTTCGTCCATAGATTTTGTATGAAATCTCGTTGCTAATATTTGCATGACCAACTTCTCTTTCTTATTCATTGATGAATTTGACATATTAGTTGAAAATCCAGGTTCATTGGAGGCCACTTGGTCTGACGTATCCATTTTCCCTGGTTTTTCATAAATCATGAAATTATCTTGCGTAGATGAATGATTCGACCTGTGATTACCCCGTTCTAAAATAGAATGTTAATCACCCAAAACAGAGTAATGTAACCCATGTTTTGAATGACAATCGTCATTGAGTGCCAATCATGAAATACTAACAAGATTACTTGCAGGTACACTGGTTTATCAAATTTGGCCAATCTATTTCGAATGATGAGCCTTCGAGTTGGTTATTTGGTGATGCTCACTTGGCATCGCCTCGACGAAAAGTACCCAAACAAGTGGCGTGAGGTGATTTGACCGGTCGTCACTTTTCCCTTTCCACATGCGATTTTTTGATTTGACATATTCAATGATATTAGAACACGTGACATCAGGGCGTGGTTGAGTGGTTTCATGCTTACCCTCTTTTCCCTCTGATATTCTTCTAGAGGCACCATGTGTCGACGAGTTGAAACTGCGGTATTTTCCCCGACCCACTCTCTAGTGGTTAACCTTCGCATTATTTCCTTGCCCAATATGTCTCCTCACCATCAATTTGGGCTGCTAGAGATCACTTCCGTGTCTCCACCAATTTTATCTCTGTCCACCAGATGTGACCCCGCCTGCTAATATAACACTCTTCTATACTTATTTAGTATCCTGCCAAAACTTGAGACTTGGATTCCAATAAATTATTATAGTGATAGTAGCATGAACATGGTCCATAACTTAGGATACATTGTTGATCATCATGGTGTGCATGTGGATCTAGCCAAGATCCAGTTCATCCCTGACTGGCCATCCCAAACCACACTCACTCAACTTCGGAGCTTCTTGGGCCTTGCCAATTTCTATCGAAGATTCATGTTGGGATTCTCTCATATCACATGGGCTCTCATCCAAGTAACTAGAGGTGGCAGTAAGGAAAAATTTGTGTGGGGCCTATCCCAACAACAAGACTTAGATGACTTGAATAAGTG
Organism: Picea sitchensis; assembly: GCA_010110895.2. Classification (NCBI taxonomy): domain Eukaryota; kingdom Viridiplantae; phylum Streptophyta; class Pinopsida; order Pinales; family Pinaceae; genus Picea; species Picea sitchensis. The sequence goes on along the minus strand of SNQJ01S0006534.1, from coordinate 870 downwards.
TTTGTGATCATCCCCAGTACTTTAATTACCAGACTTTCAACATCTTTTTGAGATCAAGACAGATGCTTTAGACTATGTTGTGTGTGACATTCTCACTCAACATGGCCACCCCATGGCATATCATAGTGAGAAACTATTAGATATTGTTCATAAGTACCCTACTTACGACAAAGAAATGTACTCCATTGTGCAAGCTTGCTGCTGTTAGGACCACACAATGTACCTTTTTGCCTATACTTTTTGCCACCATTATAATCTTGATCACCTACATTTAGATTCATACTATCACTTTATCTGATCATCTCAAAGGTATACAACGTCCCTTCTCATTACTATATGTTTAATCTGTTTTGCATAATATTTTACATCACTCTCGTACTTAACCATTGATTAGAAATGTATAAGTGTCCAAAGCTGCAGATTTGCATTCAAGGCCTATTGCTGAAACACAGAACTCTCCAAGGCTGTCGTTGCTGAAACACAGAACTGATGCTGAAACACGGAGCTGCTACACAGTCCGAGGCCGCAGATGCTGAAACACAGAGCTGCTACACAGTTCGAGGTCGCAAGATGCTGAAACACGGAGCTAGTACACAGTCCAGAGTTGCAGATGCTGCAACACAGAGAAACCGCCAGAACCGACGATGTTGAAACACAAGAAAGCCGCCACAGTCAGCGGTCAACAGTCAGAGCACAATTCATGTGGCTGAAACAACCCGCGAATTGCGATGCTGAAACAACATCAACAACGATGAAGAAGAAGCTGTTACACCAGCCGTAACAACAATATCTCATTCAGTTCCTGTAATAGCATTCGGTTGCGTAAGACTAGGACATCCTATGCTGATTTAGAAAGAAGATCCGACTTAG
>SNQJ01S0006533.1:100361-119085 GCA_010110895.2 Picea sitchensis | reverse complement strand
GCCACGTGGGGCCGGTGCTACGCGACAAAACGAGCGGGGTTACGGGATAGGGTGGGCGGGCTGGACATCGAACGCATGGAAAGGGGCGGACTGCTGGACAGGGCATGGTAATGGGTGGATTGCTGGACATGGGCAGATGAAACATCTTGCACATGACCAAAAAAATAGTGCAAAAACTTCAATACAAAGGTGATTAAAGCACTTTTTGTGATCATATAATGAGGAATCTAGAAAACAAAAAAATTATCTTTTGAGGAGAAATTCATTCCTTCGTTCCATTGTGCTTCTCAAGGATAAACCTAGAAAGTAAATTGTCCAGGATCAGATTGTCAAATCAAGCGCATGGGCTTATTTTGAGGAGTCTAATAGAAAGAATGCCATGAGATAAACACAATTGTGTACAAAGTGACTCTTTGTAAAACCCCTCGCCACTCAACTCACACCATGTGAAGTCATTGTAACGTATTGATTCAAAAATATCGAAGTCAACGGACGCGCAACCCAAAATCTTATTTATGAAACGCAATGTATGAGTAGAGAACGTGCAATTATTCGAAGGCATGTTCTCCGAATAATATAGGACGTAGGAGAGTAAGGGTTGAAAAAACAGATAAAATAAAAAATAAGATAACATATGGAACGGCGAAGTATATGGAACGGCGAAGTATATGGAGTGTCTATCAAATATCACTTCCCACGTTCTTTGATATTTTAATAGCATTGATATAAAATCACATTTCGCCGTTCCAACTCTTGGAATTGCGAGCAATCTAATGGTGACGGAATTCTTAGCATTAATATTGTACTCAGAGTGGACGGCTGCTAGCAATGACATGAAGGATACTTATCTCGATTTATTAAAAAATTATGTTAAAAATTAGTTTTCATCATTCCTTCGTTCCATTGTGCTTCTCAAGGATAAACCTAGAAGGTAAATTGTCCAGGATCAGATTGTCAAATCAAGCGCATGGGCTTATTTTGAGGAGTCTAATAGAAAGAATGCCATGAGATAAACACAATTGTGTACAAAGTGACTCTTTGTAAAACCCCTCGCCACTCAACTCACACCATGTGAAGTCATTGTAACGTATTGATTCAAAAATATCGAAGTCAACGGACGCGCAACCCAAAATCTTATTTATGAAACGCAATGTATGAGTAGAGAACGTGCAATTATTCGAAGGCATGTTCTCCGAATAATATAGGACGTAGGAGAGTAAGGGTTGAAAAACAGGATAAAATAAAAAATAAGATAACATATGGAACGGCGAAGTATATGGAACGGCGAAGTATATGGAGTGTCTATCAAATATCACTTCCCACGTTCTTTGATATTTTAATAGCATTGATATAAAATCACATTTCGCCGTTCCAACTCTTGGAATTGCGAGCAATCTAATGGTGACGGAATTCTTAGCATTAATATTGTACTCAGAGTGGACGGCTGCTAGCAATGACATGAAGGATACTTATCTCGATTTATTAAAAAATTATGTTAAAAATTAGTTTTCAAAATCTTACCTCATAAAAATAAAAACTTAATGGAATACAAAATCATTTACCATCCAACAAATAATAAGTAAATAAGGAATGTAATGATTGATGTGTACAAATTTATTGGAGTTATGATGAGTTGAAATGGAATGGTTAATATTATAATATAAATTTTAAGAAATTAATAATTCCTTAAATACCTAAAAAATTATTTTGAATTAAATTTTATTATTATTTTGTAATTTCATAAACATATAAAACAATTTATTTTTACCATTTACTATAATTAAATTATATTATATCTTCATTTTATATTTATGATATTAAATTGAGGTAAATAAAACCTTAGAAAATATAAATCAACATTCTCATTCTTTCCATTTAACTTAACCTACATTTTTTATTTGAATTTATTCATTAATGTGTTTTTCATTCTACTTTCATATAATCAAATATTTTCCAATGTCTTTCTCCTCATAAATTAAATTAAATATTTTCAATATCTTTCAATATTTTCCACCAAACCGACCACAACAACTCTATGTCCATTTTGTGGGCCATTTTATATCATATATTTTGCATATTAACATTATGGGAACAATAAAATAATAATAATTCTAATTTTCCTTTAATTAAATTTGTTTATTATTTATATTAATTTTTATTAAAATTATTTAATATTAAAAAATATATTCAATTATTTAATATATATATTAGTAATAATAATTTTAATTTTTAATTAAATTTGATTGCTTCATTTATATTAATTTTTTATTAAAATTACTTAACATTAAAAAAATATGTTAATTACTTTAATATAAAAATATATGTTTTTTGTAATGTGAGATCTAAATTATTTAAATTTAAAAATAAATGTTCAAATAATGTTGGTTGAAAGGAATTTAAAATAAATGTTCAAATAATGTTGATTGAAAGGAATGGTAAAAATAGGGATTTAAATATTGTCACATTTTTTCTTTATCCTCATTAATATTTCTATGTACCTATGGATTCCAAATTGGTGGTTATGAGGGAGGTTATAGTTCAGGGACAAAAATATTATTTTTCTTAATCCTCATTAATGTCTCTATGTAATTTTGGCTTCCAAATTGGTGGTTATGAGGGAGGTTATAGTTAAAGGACAAAGAAATTGCACTATTTCTCAAAAGGACACGTAGTTTGAAATGTGATAATGCTCAAAGTAAGATAGATGTAGTTCATGTTTTACCCTTTCATAAGACTTCAATATTGCATAATCACTAGGGTCTTTCATTTGGTTCTAAAGTTAAAGATTCAAGTGTTGGATATTGAGTTTGTCGATATGGTTTTATGGGCATAGCTCTAAATGATCCAAGTGGACATTGGTGGCCACCCACCTCTTCCATCGACTCTCAAGGTCATCCATCTTGAAGTTCTACATTTTTTCATGTCCTAAGCTTTCAAGGTCATTTTGAGGGTCTTAAACGATGTGCTTTTTCCATTCAAGGGCCCTAGATTGCCATGGAATGCTTATGCCTACCAAAAATTGTACTTTTGAGCTAGATCTTTCGAATGCGAGACTATGTGTCCCAAACATAGATTGTATGCAACAGTTGCACCAACTTAGGCTTGGGGTTTCCATGGCATGCCTAGGCTTACCAAAAATCATACTTTCGAGATAGATATTCCCAACGAGCTACCATGTTCCCCAAATGGAGATTGTATGCAAATGTTGCACCCTTGGGAAGTTAACGTATTTCCTAATAGTTGTCTGGGTCCCACGTGAATTTTGGTGCTTCATCTTGTAGGGTTAGATTTTTTCCTCTTGGGGTTTATTAATTTATGATCAAAAGACCATTTTTGCCTCTTATAATGTCTTCTTGTGAATGAGCTGCATTTCCAGAAATCTCTTTAGAGATAATCTACCATAATTCTAGCTAGTTTTGTATTGCTTTGCATTTTATAATATTTTCTTATTTCATTCAATAATAGAATTTGCTCTCACTATACATGATGCATTTCACAATATTTATGGCTTTTGTGTGTTTTATTCATATTCTCTGGCCATTTCAGATTCTTTATACATCCATATTAGTGGTATTAGAGCATTCTATTCTTTGTTGTTTCTCCATCCAGATGACTTGTGTACATGTTGATGATGCCGCACGTACTCTTCTTCAGCTATGAATAGAGAAACAATGGATTGTTTTGTTGCCCAAGAAACAAGATTTCTCCAAAGAGAAAAGCATATCCAAAAGTACTCTTTCAATCATCTACAACCCGGATAAATGTGCATTTGTGTATGATACAACATTGGAATCATTAGTAGCACTATAAAACAATCCAAAAGATTTTGTACCACTTACATATTTGATAATTCTTTTGGTTACCTGTCAATGAGTCTCATGAGGTTGATGTATTTAGAACTCAAGAACTGTACTTACAACAAACATGATAAACCGTCCTGTTCGCTGATACATAAGACTGAAAATCAAAGATCTATAAAGAGTGGAATTACAAAGTGGAGTTTCATCTCCCTTCATCATTTTACTCCCAACAACCAAGGGAGTACTCACAGTTTTACAACCTTACATGTTAAACCCCTTCAACAAGTCTTCAACATTTTTGGATTGACCAATAGATATACATGCAGTTGTTTGTTTGATTTTCATACCCAAAAAATATTGCATTTCTCCTAAATCAGACATCTCAAATTCATATTTCATTACCTCTTTGAACTCCTTCACAAGTGAGGGAGAGGTGCTCATAAAAATTAAGTCATATACATATAAGGAAACAATGATGAAATATGATCCCACAACCTTTTTGTACATTGTACTCTCAGAAGGACATTTAACAAAGCCATGATCATGGGGACAGATGACAATCTCTAATACCATGCTCTGTGGGCTTGTTTAAGACCATAGCGCCTTCTTAAGCTTCCATAAACCTTATCTTTTTTACCTTTAGCAATGAAACCTTGGGGTTGTTCAACATAAACTTCTTCCTACAAATATCCATTTAAGAAAGAAGATTTAACATCCATTTAATAAACTGTTAATTTTAGTTGAGATGCAATGGAAAGAAAAGATCTTACTATTTCAAGTCTTTCTATAGGAGAACAACGCTTCATAGTCAATGCCTTCTTGTTACACATATCCTTTTGCAACCAAACATGCCTTATACTTTGAAATACTTCCATCCATATTAAATTTTAGCTTGTAAATCCACTTTACACCAATAATGGATTTTCCATGAGGAAGATCAACAAGGTCCCATGTATCATTTTTCAATTTTGTGACATCTCATCTTCCATGTCTTGAACCCATGGTTCATCAGTGCAAGCTTCTTTAAATTAAAAGGTTCAAGATGTGGGCAGAAAAATAAATAAATGAATAAATAAAAAATTGTCACTGATACCTAGATGTCTCATATATGTCCTTCAAACTTCTTGTTTTCTAGGAGGACTAGATGGAGGTGTTGTTTGAGTATCAACTTGAGATCCGTTTGACAGATAAGATGATGATGAATTTGATGGAGAAATCCTTGAAGTTGAGCCTACATTTCTTACAGTAGAGGTCTGCAAAGATTGATCATTGTTATCAAAAATCAAATTTTCAATATGTGGGGTAAACACTTTATATTCTCCTTCATTCTTATGATAAACTCCTAGAAAAACAGGATCATGAGCAATAAAATAAAACAAATGTAGAAACAAAACACGTAAGACACACAATACAAGAGAGACACAGATTTACTGCATTCACGCTAAAGGTGGGGCTATGTCCACCGGAGAAATTTCTGTGTCCTTCCTTTATTATTATCTAGCAAATGAAGGGATACAAACCTACATCAAAACCCACTATAACTTCCTCTTCTTTCCTCACGATCCTCTCCATCACAATATTCACCACCATCCATAGTCACAATACATTTCTGGCTAAAAGAGAGTTGCCTTCTCTCTTAGGGAAAAAAACCCCAACATAATCTCTACCATCAGATCTCAAGTGCGACTTTATAATGAACGATCTTGATTTATAATGAAATTACAATATACTTTCATAAGGAAATCTTTGCTTCTCTGTGGCTTCGGGCCTCTCTTAAAACTGGCTGGGGTCTGTCTCTGTGATTTCCAAATGGGATAGCCCTCTGACTTCAAGTAGGGGTTAATTTCCGTGACTTCCCCACATGGAAGAGGTACATACTGGGTGTAAATACTTCATGGGGTATAAACACGCTTAAAAGCAAGGACCTCTCAATTAGGACGATAATCGCTCCATAACCAACAATCTCCCACTTGAGACTGATCTCAACAACTCCACCGGGCTTATCAGATATGATGGACTCGAATCTTCTTGGACCTCGCAATTTCATCTTCACTTTCATGATTGAAGACCAACTGAAGTTGAGTAGGAACTCAGTTTCTCCTGTGTTACTCCCTTTGTTAACATGTCTCAGGATTCTCGCTAGTGTGTATCTTTTTCCACCACTATCCATCTTCCAAGGCAGATCAGATGAAGTGGTAATTAACCTGTGATGCTTAGTATTCTAATGGAAGGCCGAGTTCTTTGTAAGGTGAATGGTACCATCACAAGACAACCCGTTGTTCTCCTGCTTTTTTCCTAATTCCTCCATAAACCTTTTGTAACCAAATCATCTCTTTACTAGCCTATGTAGCAAGAAGAGAACGTTGTACCAAAGGCACCCCGAAAGAGCTTGACCTAGGGGTATTGGACGCTTTTCATTGGAACGTTGTCCTTGGAAGGCTTAGGATGTCACCCATCATGACCATAACATCATCAAGCATTATGGACGTCTTGGGAGACAGACTAGGCAACAGTGGCACGCGTGGAAGGTTGGAGAAGCCCAAAGAGGGCTAACGCTTTTCTCCAGGATGCCCCACTTTTCCTAGAAGGGGTTAATGTCTCCCTTAGAGGGTCTTAGGTCTCTTTTCATCTTGATTAGGTTTTAATTTGACAATTTAATGTAAAACAATATGATTTTAGTATTTTGGCCTTTGTTGGCCTTTTACATGGCCTAAAATGTAAATTTAGGTCATGAGACTATATAAATGAAGGATTTTTCACCCTTTCATTTTTCCATCACAACTTACTCACTCCATAAGGAGGTCTAAAACTTGCTCCCTCTCTTAGATTATTGGTTGATTTAGTGATGTACACTTGTTGAAGGAGGATCCTTTTGGCATGTTTTGGCATTTCTCTTGAAGGAAGGTGTTACAACTAGGGTTTCATTGATATTTGGTGATATGCAAGTAATTTTCAGCAAAAATTTGAATGAATGGTTGTAGTTTCATTTTCTTGCATTTGTTTATGAATTTTGTTGAACAAAACCTCAGGTGACAAGCACAAGCAGTAGGTCCTGTCTCATGTCCCCTTGAGAGAAATTTGCACCATTGAAGAAGAAGAGAGCCTAGTCACTGCCACACCTCTTTATCTCTTCATTTTTTCGCTAGTCGCATCATCTATATAAGCCAAGGAGAGAGAGACGCCTTAAGCCTAGGTCTACTTCACTTAGGGCCGTTTTTCTCTAGGGTTTGTTCAAAAGGCCTTGTTGTAGCAACACCTTGTTTCATCAAACCATCAAGTCTTGGTTTAATGCTTCATTTTTCAGCTAGCCTCGCTTTTGCCATTGAGCTAAGGAAAGGAGGAGAGAGCACTGAGGCCTAGTTTACCTACAACAAGGTGAACCTCTCTCCCCTAAGGTTATGAGCGCTAGCCTCCTTTCTGTGAAACACCCAAAGTCTCATCCTCCAAATTCTGACCCATTAACCCTCTGGGCCTCTTTAGCTCTTGTGTCTTCCACTTTTGAGTCCATTAACCCTAAGCTAATCGATATATTAAGAAACCTCTTGGGTTGAAGTGAATCATACTCTTTTCAAACTCTTGAATGAAATCCTAACTACACTAACCTCTAGCCTAGGAGCTAACCCTATTAACTAGGTGTTGTCGTTATCTCTTGCTATTAATACCTTTGTGCGACAAACGTTTTCATTTATAAGCAATTAAATGGTGGTCATAAGCATTTATTGAATGAAGTATTAATCTATTGCTTTAAATGCCACATTATTCCAACGCTTCTTGATGAAGGACATAATTATTTATTGCCTTTATAAACATTGACTTTCACAATATTTATTGTCAAATTGTTTATGTATTTATCAGATAGTCATTTACATAAAGTTCTAACCCATTGATCAAAGCTTACATATATCGGTTTATTGTTGCTTTGTCTTAGGCATGTATATATCTTTGGGGGTTACTTTTATTATTGGTTGTTTAGCTTAACTATCCCATTTGGCAGATTTGTGAAGGGGAAATTTATCCTTGTCTTATTTATCCTTCTTTGACTTCTCCAAACCCTAAGTCACCGAGACGCCTCCCCTGGCCTCGCTTCTCCCCTAGAGAGAAGAACCATCCCATTGTGGTGTGACATTGGGTGGATTGGTTCTTGTTAATGTACCAGCTTGACCTTCAAATCTCAAGCTTTTACCCTTGCTACAAACTAAGCAATAACAAATTCCAAAGGTTTCAAACCAACGATTTCACTTAGGTAGTCCCTTAACAACGCACTCCCTCACGAACTTCTCTACACCATAGGGACATTATCAAGTACTATCTTATTAAATGTCTACTTAATTCAATTTTATTGATGGAATGACATCAAAGAAATCAATTTCTTAGATTATTAAAATGAAATTAAAAATTGGGAATATAAATGACAAATTTCGATCATGTAAAATTTTATATCCTTGAAGACATTTTGTCGAGAAAGACAGTAAGTTCATTACACCAAAATTCATCATAGGAGTGATCATAAAATCCTAATCTATGATAATGAGTAGTTGTGGTCATTGTGTCTTCTGTGGACATTGTTACCACTTCTACATTTGTGTTTGTTTCCTTCATTCTCAAATTCTCCAATACCATTGAACAACCATACACTCTTATTTTTTTAGAGTGTTTTGAGACCTAAATAACTTTCTGACAATTTTTGTAATGCTTCACATTGCATTAATGTAAACACTTTAAGTAAAGGCATTGCACCCTCTTCTAATGTTGACAATTCTTGTAATCCATCTAATCTGAATCCAATGAAAATATTTCCAATGCCCCCACAAAATTCGATGGGAAATGTCTTAATCTTAATACAATCGAGTATATCTAGTTGCCTTAGACTCTTTAACTTATGCAAATGAGGGACCTCCTCTAAATTAAAACAACTCTTAAGTCTGAGATGAGTCAAATATTGAAATTGGCAGAAGTTACTCTCCATTTCAACCACATGAGGGCAGCATAAAGTAAATCCTCTCAACTTTGTCATATTAGTGATGTCTTGGGGCAAACTTACCATAGTTGTGAGGGTCAATTCAAGTGTCTCTACGTGAGCAAGATTACCGAAGGTCCCATCACTAATTGCTTGTCCGTCATTGTCTAAAAATAAGCTTTTGAGCTATGTTAACTTGCCCAAATCATTAATGGAAGCAGCTCTTTTGCCCCCATGCTTTTCACGATGGTTTGTCCACATACTGCTGCTGCCGCAGAAGTACTGCAAAAACCTAAGGCGTGATATACTATAAGGCAGACATTGCAGATCGGAACACCTGTCGAGGGATAGATATCTGAGAGAGATCAACTTGTGAATGTCATATGGTAATGCTCTGATTCTAGTTCCAGTAAGGTTGAGGATTTGGAGATTTACCAGATTTGTGAGAGATGGAGGCAGCGTGGTAATTGGCACCTCTGTTAAGTTCAGGAATACCAGCTGTTTCAAACGGCCTACACTGTCTGGTAATGATGGGAGGGATGTGAAACCCAAATCTAGAACCGTAAGAGAGATCATACCGCCCATCAGCCTTCTTGGAAGCTCTGTAATATTATTATTTCCAACTATCAAAGAGCAAATTTCTGGATAACTCAATGATTCTGGAAGCGAAGTCAAATTGTTGTGGTTTAACAAAATCCGGGTGCATCCTGAACATTCATTTTCCTTTAACGTTGTCAAACCTCGACCTGTGCCGCAATAGAACTTTTCTTCCCGCTCAGCAATCTGTATTGCCAAATCACGCATGACGTCATGCATCCTGAACGTGACCACGGTACCATCAACACCTCTATTGATCGGTTCTATCAAACAACAATCAGCTAAAAGGTTGACGTAAATTTTTCCCATCTCGAAAGGGTCATGGCCACATCGATCTTGCAGCAGCCCTTCCCCTGTCCATAACGGAATCACCCGGAAGTCGGCTCGAATAATTTGGTCTTCTCTGAAGGCAGCTAAGAATAGAAAACACATTTGCAGATTAACGCCGTGACTGCAGGCGAGTGCATCGTAACTCAGCCTTAGGCGATGAAAGATAGCGTCTTTGTCTTCGCTGTTGGCGATTGGCAGCCTCTGGACTGCCAACTCCCACTCGCCTGCATCCGTAATGCTTGCCATTGCTCTCCCCACTGCTTTGATTACAAGGGGAAGCCCTCCACATTTGGCACACATATCCGTTCCCTCGTGGATGTTTGTTGGCGGATTTCCCTTGTTATATGGAAAAGCATGATAAGCAAACAAGAGCCAGCTATCATCTTCGTCCAGATCCTCCATTTTTAGTATGGACTTCTCTGGAACTCCCGTCCCTAACAGTGTGCTGCGGTTCCTCGAACTCACAATAACTTTGGAGTTGGAAGGGTCCGTTCGCCGGAGAAAACCCAATTCCTCCAGCAATTCTGCACCCTTTTCCCAGACATCATCTAAGATCAAGACAAACCTTTTCCCCTGCATTCTCTCATTCAACCATATTTGTACAGCTTCTTGGCTCATATTTTTATCGAGATCTACCTTTGAGTAAGCGGCTATTTGTGCAGAGAGTTCATTCAGAAGGCTTGTAAAAGACGGAGACTGAGAGGCAGTGAGCCAAAGAAATAATCCATCGCAAAAGAAATTCCTTACCTCTTTACAGTTGAAGAGTGTCTTCAGCAGGAGAATTTTGCCGGAACCACCCTTGCCAAAAACACCAATGCGCGAGAAGGGAGAGTCGGCCGTTTCATCGATCACCAACTTCTGAAGTCTTGAAAGAGCACTGTATTGTCCCACAATAAAGGGCTCTTTGATGAAGAAGCCCGTTGAAGCAATCAGAGGTCGGGAGGCGGTTGCAGAAGTACTGGGTGAAGAAGAAGCCGAGGATTGGATTATTTCCCTAATCTGCCCAAATTCCTCTAACATGCTCACCCAGCCCATCAAAGAAACCAACTCAAGATGTTGGGAAATATCTGAATTTAGATTCATGATATTTTTGCTTGTTTTATACTTAGAAATAAAGTCCCAGCTAGGTATTGTGCACTTCTGCGCCATTGCTGACGCTTCTCGGAGAAGGCCGTCTAACTTTTGAAGCCATTCATTAACAGCGGGCGCTTCATTACGAATTCCTTTCTTCCAATTTAATGCCAGGCGATATTTCTGGATCTGCCTTACAATAGGCTCGATTCTCTGTACCAGCTGTCTAAGAGAGTTCAGCTCTTTCTGGCAGCGGAGCGCAATATTAATCTGATCAAGAATATAGTGAACTGAGATGTCGATGCCAACACCAATGAAGCCAGGGATGAAGCCAGGATCAGGCATGATATCACTATCTGGACAGTAATATATGCAATCCCCCGACCTTTATAACACAACAAAAACACTCACATAGGCCAGACCGGTGAATATATATTTTCAAAATTCTCAAAATGAGAATTTCTTTGGCAATCACTCGACTCCAGCTATAACACCAACCATAAAAAAGGAAAGCCTCAAGGAAGGAAACGGGAAAGAAATAGTGGAAACCGGAAAACCCAACCAAGATGATGGTCAGTAACCAGAAATTCAAATATGAGTGAGCCAACGATTGCATATTTATACTGGTGCCTGTTGCCATTGGTGTCATTTGCCAATTTGCAGGATTTAAAAAATTTAATTAGCCTATCATCTCCAGCAACTTCATTAGGTCTAGAATCTCCAGCTACTTTCATTTCTAAATCTTCAACAACCGCCGCCCATATCCAGCTTGCTATAATTGAACGTGAATGCTGCAGTAAGTCGATTATAGACCGTTCGATTTGAATGCTTTCATAATGCTACGGTAGATAGTCGATTATAGACCGTTCGATTTGAATACTTTCGTAATGCTAATCTAGATGGATTATAGATCGTAGGATCTAGATTATAAATTCTCGAATCTAAAATTGTTGGGACATTCGAATTATACAAACTTAACCACTCAAATTTGAAAACCAATTATTCATCAACCTAATTTTTAGACAAAATCAAACTAAAAAATAACCAAAACAACCTAAAAACAAACATTTAAACTACTACTTTCAGATCCAAAGATTTATAATCCACCTGTCACATGATAACCCAGAAATTCTCTAATTTTTTATAGTCTAAACACTTTACTTCTACTAAAACTAGAAGACCTATAATCCACCGGTCACAGCGTAACCGAGAAATTCTCATTTCTTTACAGCTTAAACACGTCACTTGTAGTAGAACTAGAGGCAGAGGTAGACTTAATGACGACTTTATCAACCATTTGTTTGTTTGTATATAGTTTTTAAATGAAACTTCATTAGTGATAATGACATAATCTTTATCCAAATCAACGTTTTCCATGGCTGAATAAATATTAAACGGAACATAATCTTTATCAAATTAACGTTTTCTATGGGTGAATAAATATTAAACGACCCCTTTGTTTGTTTCGTACGAAACTTAAGCACGACTTTATCAATTTGTTTGTATGTATATAGTTTTTAAATGAAACTTCATTATTAATAATGACAAAAATCCTACCCAAATTAACGTTTTCTATCGTTGAATAAATATTAAATGAAACTTGGCACGACTTTCTCAAGCATTTGTTTGTATTGTATTGTTTAGCACGAAACTTAAGCACGACTTTATCCAGCCTTTATTTGTCTGTTTGTGTAGAGGTTTTAAACGACGACTTTATCAAGCATTTGTTTGTTTGTATATCATTTTTAAATGAAACTTCATCAATGATAATGACAAAATCCTACCCAAATTAACGTTTTCTATTGTTGAATAAATACGAGCATACCCCTGAAGTGGACGCAAAAGAAAGCAAGGGAGGTTGCGTAGAAGAAAACAAGGGAGGTTACTGAGCAACAAGTCCCAAAAAGACATAATGTCATTTTCCCATATGCCACTTTGCCCACTTGCGGTGCAAGTGAATCCAAGGTATGTAGAGATTTTTAATTTATCATAAAGTGATTTTAAATTTTGTTTTACTAAAGATATGTTAAGATAAATTCTGTTGTCTAGATGTCACAATTTATTTGAGATCAAGCTTTCACTCGGATGTACTTATCTAGTTTGTGTATTCATAATTTATTGCAATTATAATAATTGTAGTTTGTGTATTCATAATTATGATAATTGTATCAACTATAGTTAACAAATCTTGATTAAAAATTGATCAAACAAACTTGCGACATTATAGTAGAGTTGCATCAGAATTCGATTTGATTGTGATAACTCCAATCATGTATATTAAAAGTAATTTGAATATCTATACATAGAGAAGAATGGTTTTTGAACAATGTAACATTTAGTTGCTACACTAGTTGTATATCTAATTGACACCAGTCAACCATGCAATGGTTAATTGGAACATTTATTGACTAATTTATATTGTTGTTTCTAGAGAGCAATCAAACATAATTTTTAGATGTTGTAACTCCAAGCTTTCATCCTTATTTTCTAACCTCGATGTGTGATGCCATGGAGATGAGGTTATAGCATGAAGTTGATCCAGAGAACCCGTATGGTCCGATGCTTTAATTCTGTCTTGGAGAAAATTCAATCCTAAAGAATACAAAAATAATAATTCCAGGAATAAGATCGGTGCCAAAATTGCAGATTCTACTTGATTAATTTTTAAGTTATAACTATGAGTTATGTACTACCTCAGTGGCCAATCACTATGAAATTGAGAGAGCCATCCAACAACCTAAGACTGAAATTTAGAATAATGTAGAAATTTAGAGTGATTGTTAAAATCATCCTCTTAAAATTTATAATCATATATATTTTATTTCATCTGTTAAACTATGCCACATTGGAAAATTTTTAAAACTATTAAATAAGAAACAAATGCACCGACGTTATAGCCTTATTTGTTTTTCACCCGGAGTCAAAGATTGGACATTTTTGCTCACCTGTAGCTTTCTACTTCTTCCATAGCTTTCTGCCATTTGAAGTGTTTCATCCTAGTCAATACTATACACAATAGAATGTATATATAATTATAATCGAGATATATAGACACACAGATAATGTACAATGCCTATCTATCAATAAATATTATGCAAAAAGATAGTTTGTTGGATTGAGATTTATTAAATAATTTTTTACAATCAAGTTTTTCTTTATTTTCACCAATGAAAATAAGTTTTTGTTTTCAGCTAAAATAATTTGTTGAGATACTAAGTTCAAAATGAAGTGTTGTCCATAGGATGGTCTGGTATTCAATCTGAATGTTTTTGTATTTATAAATCTAATTTCAAATAGTTAAAAACAATACATTAAATATTCCCATATTTCCGGGTTCCATGGCATTATGTTGATTTATTTTGAATATGTTTAGAGCAATGTCTATTGAATAGTCAATAGACGTGGAATATATTTCAACATATTAAGACGTGGAATTTTTTTGGGTGTCACACTCGGTTATGCGCTCATTGATTTTTGTAACCATAAGGCACGTGAAAGCACGTAAAAAATGACATATGGATTTGCATGCGTAGAACGAAAGAGATTGTTGCCGAAGAAGGAAATAAAGACTATATTCTCGAAGGACCTCGGCGTACTTTCACTACACAAGGGCCAACGTCGAGGGTACGAAGAAGGGCCCTTCGCCTGCGGAACGCTCAACAACGATGTGTGGTCATATCGATCGTGAGGAGAAGAATAGGGCTTTTATATATCCATATATAGTAGCCATTATGGATGGATGATAATGCACTGATAATCTGGGCACAAGTGAAGTGAAGGTAACCAAGGACATTTCTAGCAGAGGCATATTCTGTTTCAGATATATGATTTTGAAATATTATGTTTTGGATATACGGTTTTGAAATATTCTGTGAAATAGTGAAGTCCTAAATACCAAGTTCCAAAAGAAGTTGCATTTCCTTGTTAACATTAGAAAATATCCCCTTGGCTATATGTTTGCACCTAGTAGGTAGTGCTTGTGAATTTGGAAAAAATAGATATCTAACCGCATCTTCTCAATGAAAAATTATGATTTGTGTCGGTCGATTTAGATAAAAAAAGAACTAGCAATTAGCAGAGATCCTGACAAATCTAAAAGAGGAGAAAAACCACATATCTAGGCCCAACAACTCCAAGTTGACTATAAATGAATTTTCACAACATAACTCAAAACCAACTAATGATTCCCTGCTCTTGTTTTTCCTCTGATATACGACAGCACAAGGGCGGCTCTGAGAGATCGTTGACACAATTTACTAAGAAATTATATAGTGAGTAACTTAGTGCATCCACAACACCTCAAAGAGAGATATTGAGAACATATTAAGAGCTTTATCAACAAATTGCAAGAGAACAATGGCTTCCTAAAATAGTGGTGTGACATTTCTTAAAGTTTTCATCATTCAAAGCATCAAAATATGTATGATTTAAGGTCACAAAAGAACCATCAATTTTGCAAAAAAACCTAGTGATGAAACCTTTAAGTACTGAGGAATTTCACTGACATCAAGTATCATTTGTTAGGTCAGCAATTCATGTTTTTCATCGATTTGGTTTAGCTGAAATGACTCTCTTTCCTCAAAAAAACATCAAACTTAGAAGTCTCTTGATAACATTAGTACAACCCATGATGGTTTTGTAGAAATGAATATTGGCGATGGAGAAGTAATGAGTTACAAACAATCTATTATCTTCATTGGAACACATAAGTTCCCTTCAATGAAAGTGGCTATTTTAATGACAAAGATAACCATCACTATGTTCCAATGTGAAATAAAATGAATTTATATATCACACGATAATCATGAGATAATTAATTATATGTTATTTATTGATTGACTCCACACAACAAATGCTAACTCATAAAGAATAGGATTTCATCGAATATAAAGACTATTCAGAGAACGAAACTATTTTATCTCTACTGTGTGGCTATTGCATGGCGAGTTTTAGGTAACCTTCTGTCTTTTGTTTCCAGTCCTTTAACATCCAGAGAGTGATTTTGGACACACGTAATCCTACCAAACCTAAACTAATGGCTCCCTTACCAAACCTCCGGCCGCAACACTGTGGTTAAATGCGAATTCACTGCTACAAAGATTTTGTAAGGGAAGCATTGCTTTTTAAAAGAATTCATTTCATCTTTTCTACTTTGGCACCCAATTTTTTTTCATTTTTGTATCGATGCATGGAACACATTAGTATGGTTGAAGTAATAAACACCGCAAGGAACATAAATTCATCGAAATATTATCATCTATTCCATTCAATGGATCATCTATTCCAAGTAACCCACTCAGTTTATGGTTAAGTTTATCATCTTGGGTTGCACTCAGTTTAGGGTTAAGTTTATCATCTTGGGTTGCACTCATTTTAGGGTTAAGTTTATCAGCTTGGGATGCAATTTGTAGTGCTCAGATGATTAATTATTTTCTCATAATTTACATGATTGTTATCTCTCTCTTGTTTATCATTAGAGGGTATCTTCAAAATATATTAGAATTGGGTCAAGGGAAAAGATAAATCTCAGTAATTATTCCCAAACATTTCCATGCCTAATGGTTGGGCGGTGCTTTTGAGAAAATTTACCAAGAAATTGATTCCTATGCAAACATTGTGATCAAGGACGAGGGGTGAATTCAAATGGATGCGGCTATAGAATCTCACCAATTAAACCATCTCAACAGGATGTCAATGATTCATAGTATATGTTGGTTTTGGAGCCTGATTATCTTCCTTTTTTATAGGTCTTTGTTTTCAACCGTTTATACCCCATGAAGCGCATTTACACCCTGTAAATATGTACACTCTTCCACACCTGGAGCACAGAGGAGGGTACCCCCTCCATGGTCGTGGGGCTCTCCTCCGGATCGAAAGGGGTTTGGGGC
This sequence comes from Picea sitchensis, assembly GCA_010110895.2. Classification (NCBI taxonomy): domain Eukaryota; kingdom Viridiplantae; phylum Streptophyta; class Pinopsida; order Pinales; family Pinaceae; genus Picea; species Picea sitchensis. The sequence continues at coordinate 102,442 of SNQJ01S0006533.1, read as the reverse complement.
AGCTGGGTCTGAGGGTGAAGCCCCTCAAGCAAAAATTGCCTTGTAAAAGTATATTGTAATTTCATCGCAGTCCCATTCTACTGTACCATCCAAATCCAGAGAGATTATGTTAGGGTTTTTTTTCTAGAAGGAAACCCTCTTTATGAGGGAAATGTATCAAGGCTAGGTATGGTGGGAATATTGTATTCTCGAGAGGAGACTGAGAGAAAGAAGAGGAAGTTACAAAGGGTTTCATCAGAGGTCAGATTCCTTCATTTGTTGGAAGAACAATAAAGGGAAGGGATCTAGCACTGTGGATGTAGCCCAACCTGGGTGAACCATGTAAATCTCTCTGCTCTCTTGTATCAGGTGGGTCTTCTCGTGGTTTTGTTTCAGATTTGTTTATTTCTTTTTATTGCTCCACTACTCGCTTTTCTAACAGTTGGTATCAGAGTGAAATGTAACTTGCATGAAAAGAGGGTTTCTAGTTTGAGTGGAGCAATGTCGGAAGATGGAAAGTTTAGGTCGAGAAATTTAACTACCAAAACTACTTGTGCCATGGAAGATGATGGAAGATCATTTTGTGTCGGGCTGATCTATTCCCTACCATTGAGCTTAAGTAGCAGCTAGCTTCCAAGCTGCCATGAAGGATCTAAGAATGGGAGATTCTTGGACAGAAGGCTCTAGGAACTATATGTATCGAAGCTTACAAAGAAGCCTATGGCTTTTAATATTTCAAAGAAAAAGACAAATCTAAGGGTTTGATGGACATTGGCCAAATTGTATGAAAAACCCTGTACGAATAAGGTATTTTAATGAAGAGATTATTTAATATGAAGATGTCCTAAGGTGGGAATCATTACACATCATTTAATTGAATTTAATACTATTAATAACTAAGTTCCCGGTGAAAGTGGACTTTGATGATGAGGTTAGTGCTCTTCTAATCTTGTGCTCATCGCTAGAAAGTTGGAATGGATTTATCATGGTTGTAAGTAACTCCGTCTTCCGGTTCAAATACTTTAAAATTTGATGATGTTGTTGGTGTTATCCTTAGTGAGGAAATGCGAATTTTAAAGCACAAGTGAGACATCGAAATGCAAGAACATGGAGAACAGTGGGAAGACAAAAGGATAGAGGAAAGGCTCATGGAACGGCGAGAATTATAGGATATGTGATCCAAATCCGTACTTGAAAGATAGAGGCCGGAATTGTAAAGAAAGGACATCCTAAGAAAGATCAGCAGAGCTCCAAAGAAACAAAGAGATGGATAGCAGAGAGAAATCAGGAAGCAAATTAACGTGATGTGTTACAAGATGCTTTGATTCTTTCTCAGAAATATTATCCGAAGTCTTGGTAGATTCAGAGCTTCATTTCATGCCACACACACCCCATAGGAAACATTTTCTAGATTATGTTCAAGGTGATTTTGGACAGGTTCATTTGGGTGATGATAAACCATGCAAAATTGTTGGAATGGGAAAGGTAAAAATAAAGCAAAGAAATGGAAACCAATGGTTGTTGAAAGATGTAAAACATGTTCTAGATTTAAGCAAAAATATGATTTCAACAGGGTAGTTGGCAAGTGAAGGTTGTATATCCATATTTACAGATAAGACATGGAAGGTCATCAAAGGATCATTGGTGATAGCGAAAGAAGATAAGGTAGGTACATTGTATCTATGTATTGGTAATACTGACTCTTCTATATCTTTAGCTTCTACAGGAGTGGATACAGCACTATGGCATCATAGGCTGGGACACATGAGTTAGAAGGGTATGTAGATCCTTCACAAAATAAATTTGTTGCCAGATCTTAAACAAATTGATTCGGACTTCTGTGAGCATTGTGTTCATGGAAAAAAAAAGAGAGTCAAATTTCTCAGAGTCGGAAAAGAAAAGAAGAATGAAAGGTTAGAGCTTGTGCATACAGATGTATGGGGACCAACTCAGGTATCCTCTCTTGGTGGCTCTCATTATTATGTTACTTTTATTGATGATGCAACTAGAAAAACTTGGGTTTATTGCATTCGAAAAAAATCTAATGTTTTTGATACTTTTAAGAAATGGAAAGCTTTAGTTGAGAATGAGACAGGAAAAAG
>SNQJ01S0006532.1:313431-324279 GCA_010110895.2 Picea sitchensis | reverse complement strand
TCTGTGTAATGTGTGTATTTTTCATTGTATCTTTTTTTTTCTTTAAAATATGTTTGCAGTAAATAATTGTAGAAGGTTAAAATCTACAATATGATTGCTTTAGGAAAGGCCAGAGTTAGAAGTGACTCAGGAGAATGATAGAAAATAAAACAAAAGTAACAACTTGGTACATTGGGAACTAATAAAATTCAAGAGGATAACATTGAAAAAATGTCTAGGATCATTAAATATTTATCAAATAAGTTGGCTAGAATGGAAATTGCCAGAAGAAGGCCTCATAATAGAAGTCCAAATCTGTTTAGAAGGCCCTTCAACCCTCCCCAAGATTTGCAAAGAGAAAGGAGAAATGAGGATAAACCTATACAAGCACCTATAAAAAATGAAAATTTGGTTGATAACCTTGTGGAGGAGGAATTTGAAGATATTGATGAGGAAATGAGTATGGTGGAGGGTGACCTTTTTGATATGTATGTGACTCAAGATGAATATGAGATATCCTTGATCTTTAGTTCATATTTTAATGAAGATGATAACTATAACCAAAATGATACATCATCATCTCAATATAGGGTTTTCTCAGATGCCTTGCAAGCTGAACTTCATAAAAAATATGACCTTAGACCAAGGACAACTGTAAATACAACCAAACCAAATAATCGAGGTCAACTAGATAAAATACAAAATAAAGATAAAGGAAAGGAAATCACAATTTCAAAACAGAAATATGATTAACATGCAACTAAGAAAACATATGCTGAACATAAAGAAACAAAGAAAGTAAGCAGTTATTTCAATATGGAAAATGAATTAAATAAGATAAGAATTTCTATTCCTTTGCTGGAAATTGCAAAAAATCATGTTTATAAAAAACAAGTTCTAAAAATGATCGATTGTTCAATTGCAACAACTCAAATTGATACATTAAATCTACAAGATGAAACACCTATTGTAATGTTTGGTCCTCATATTGAGGAAAGAGGAGAAGTAGCGGAACCATTTTATATTTCTTTGATTGTTCACGAACATATTTTACACAATTGCATGCTAGATTTAGGTGCTTCTCACAATTTAATGCCTAAAATAGTCATGAAGAAGCTGGGTTTACAAATCACAAGACCATATCATGACTTGTATTCTTTAAATACAAGAAAAGTTACATGTTTAGGGATGATCGAAGATCTTGTAGTATATTTAGCCCAAATTCATGTTAAGATTGTGTTATTGGATATAGTTGCGGCAGATGTGATTGTGAACTATGGAATGCTTTTATATAGATCCTGGGAAAGAAATTTAGGTGGCTCATTACAAATGGACATGACATATTCCACAATCCCAATTTTTGGTGGAGAAACCACGAGACTTTATAGGGAGACCAAACTTGTTTACACAATCAGTGATCCCATTCATCCTAATAATGATCCCGTCTATTCAAATGACCAAGACTTGGGATGTTTTATTCTATCTATAATAATGAACCACTAAAAATGTAAATACTCCTTTTGTTGAATATGATGAGTTGATAAATGGAATGCAGAAAATGTATTTTGATGCAGCTTCCTCTTGGGAAGGTGCTGGATCAAGTATATTTTTAATTTCACCCTCCAGGAAGTTGTTTCCATTTTCTTTTAGATTGCAATTTGAAATAGATTCCACAAATAATGTTTGTGAATATGAAGCTCTAGTATTAGGTTTAGAAACAACTAGAAAAATGAAAATTGTAAATCTCATTGCCTATGGTGATTCATAATTAATTGTTAAACAAATAAGGAAGGTTTATCAAGCCAAACATCCTAGGATGAGACCATATAGAAATTTTTCTTGGGATTTAATTGAAAAATTATTTTTAACCTTCAATATCCATGCAATTCCAAGACATGAAAATCAACGAGATAATTCATTAGCAGTAGCAACAAGTACTTTCATGCCAACTAAGGTTCCAAATATGAAATATGAAGTGGAAATGAAGTACAAACCTTCTATTCCTGACAATGTCAAACATTGGCGGGTATTTGAAGACGATCAATAGATTAAAAAGTTTTTGCAAATGGTTGATGAATTTTCTGCAACTCATATTGATCAAGAAGATGACAAAGACAATGAACAAATTAATCAAAATAGTCATTCAAACCCTAAATTGCAAAATATGATTGCTAATCATAAAATGATGGTTTTAAGAAATAATAAGATTCCAAATGGATTAGTTCCTCTAGAGAAACTATTTGATAAATATGATGTCGTTGTGAAACCTATTTTTCATCCTCAAAATGAAGAAGTACAAGACTATAACATTGGTACTGAACAAGAATCAAAGAATATCAAGCTCTCAAAACTTCTACACATTGATTAGAAAATCAGGTAGGTTAATTCATTTAAATAATTTATTGAAGTGTTTGCATGGTCATATGAAGATCTAAAGACTTATGATACCAACACAATTCAACATATAATTCCACTTAAGGTGGGATCTAAACCATTTAGACAGAAACTAAGATAGGCAAATCTCATTCTTTTCCTAGTCGTTGAAAAGGAACCGAAAAAATCATTAGATGCAAAAATCACAGTTCCTCTTAGATATTCTTCTTGGGTTGCAAATTTAGTACCTATTAGAAATAAGAATGGTGAAATAAGACTCTGGGTTGATTTTAGGAATTTTAATAAATCTTAATTAAAAGATAATTATCCTCTTCCTAAAATGGATCATGTGTTACAAAAGGTAGTAGGAGCTAATAGAATCTATATGATTGATGGTTTTCCAGGCTATAACCATATTGTTGTACATGAAAAAGATAGGGAGCTGACTGCATTTACCACACCTTGGGGAATCTTTATGTATGAAAAAATTCCCTTTGGTCTAATGAATGCAGGAGGAACATTTCAGAGGGCAATGGACATAACATTCATTGGAGAAAAAAACAATTTTTTGTTATTTATTTAGATGATTTAAAAGTTTTCTCCAAATCAGATGATAATCATTTAAAACAATCTTAGAAAAACTTTTGTTAAATGCAAAAAATATGGTAAATGTCACTAAATCCTAAGAAATCACATTTTTCTATGTAGGAAGGAAAATTACTTGGACAATTGTCTCAAGGGAAGAAGTGAAGATTGACCCTAAACATGTTGAAGCAATTAAGGTCATCATCTTGAGAAGAAATAAGAAAGAGATTCAATCCTTTCTTGGAAAAAGCAAATTTTTGAGAAGATTCATTTCTGATTTTGCTGAAGTGGTAAAGGATGTGACATATATGCTAAAAAAGGATAATGAAGTAAAATGGTCTTCAGAGGCCAGATATTCATTTGATCAAATTAAGAAATCCTTGGGAGAAGTGCCAGTACTAATAATTCTAGACTATTCAAAGGAATTTCTTATATATATTTTTGCTTATGATAACACTATTGCTGCAGTTCTTTTACAAAGAAATGAAGACAATCATGAACAACCAATTACATTCTTCAACAAAAGTTTAGGATATTTTGAACTCAAATATAACATCATGGAAAAACAAGTTTATGTATTGGTTAAAGCTCCAAAATCTTTTAGAGTGTATATTCTTCATTCCAGAATAATTGCATATGTACCTAGTAGTACAATGAAAGAGATTCTGAATCAACCTGATAGTGATGGAAAAAGAGGCAAATGGATAGCAAAAATTTAGGAGGATGACCTTGAGATAAAACCAACAAAATTGATTAAAGGTCAAGGTTTAGCAAAGATTTTAGTAGAATCAAATTGCAGAGTTCTTGGAATAAATCAAATTTTAGAAATGATAGAACATCCTTCAACAAAGTTTGAAGAAGCAGATTTGCAGCAGCCCCAAATAAAGGTACATGGCAAGTTTTCAATATCTCCTTGGTACAAAAAATTATATTTTATTTACAAACCCTTGAATTTCCATATGATTTTAGTCCAACAAAAGTCAGGTCTCTCAAACTTCAAGCAAGCAAGTAAGCATTGCATAATAGATGAAAATACTTTTTGGAAATATCCTTTGGGTATTTTTCTAAACTCTATTGTTGAGGAAGAGACTGAAGGGATCATAGATGAATTTCACAAAGGAATGTGTGGAGGACACCATGCATGGAGAGCCACAACATACAAAATTTTGAGAGAAATCTATTATTGGCCAAAGCTATTTTTAGAAGTGAATGAAAATGTAAGATCTTGTAAAGAATGTTAGATTTTTTGCAGGTAAATAAAAACTTCCTTCATTTCCATTGGTGCTAATAAAAGTTGAAGCTTCTTTTCAACTATGGGGCATATAATTCATAGGTGAGATTCATCCCACATCTAGTGCTCAACATAAATGGATTTTAACTTCAATAGATTAATTTTCTAAATGGGTGGAAGAAATTCCTACTAAATTTTCCATTGATGGAGTTGTAATAAAATTTCTTGAAGAAAATATTCTTGCTAGGTTTGGATGTCCCTGTAAAATCATAATTGAAAATGCACAAGCCTTCAAATCCCTTGCAATGATAGTTTTTTGTCAGAAATATAACATTATTCTTAGACATTCCACTCCCTATTATCATTAGGGTAATGGATTGGTAGAATCATCAAACAAGAGTTTAATGAGAGTCATCATGAAAGTATTAACTAAAAATAAAAGAGCTTGGCATTCTCATTTAAAATTTTCACTTTGGGCCAACAGAATAAGCACTAAAAGATCCACATGTATGTCTCCTTTCCAATTACTTTATGGCGTTGATGTTGTAGTTATTATTAATATTGTTCTTCCCATGATGAAATTATTGCAAGATAGTGAAGAAGAACCTAATGATCTTACCAAAAGAATGAACCATATTAATGAAGTACAATAAAATAGAGAATAGGTTAATGAGAAATTTCAAGAATATCAAGACAATGTGAAATCCATTTTTGATAGGAGTGCAAAACAAATAAAGTTTTTTTCCTGGTGACTTAGTATTGAGATGTGATAGTAGGAGAGAAGATCCTGGAAAGCATGGAAATTTTTGTTGGACATATTGTCATTGATTTCAACAACCGATGTCATTACGTTATAATCATGAGTTGGTATGAACAAAGAGCAGAAAATCCATGTACACAAGTACTAACAAATTAAGAGCTCAAGAGGGTTAGCGACTGAAGATAAGAAGCTTGGAAGAGATGACGCACATGAATATCAGAAGGGAAAGCGCATTGTAGAAACACGATCAAATCAAGTCGTGACCGTTGGATATGCAAGTAGATCAAGGGTAGGGATTGATTGCAGAGTGCGAAGGGAGAATTAAACAACGCATTAATTCCAATCCCGCAATTAGTCTAGACCATCAGACTACAAGAGAAGGACCATTGGAGGACTAGTCAATGATCAGATCAAGTCATGACCGTTGGATACACAAGCACCAGATCAAGGGTAGGGATTGATTACAGAGTGCAAAGGGAGAATTAAACAACATGCCATTTCCAATCCCGCAATTAGTCTAGACTATCAGATCTAATCGATTCAAATATCAACGACTATGGTTGATCCACCAACAAATTCAATTGCGGAGTTTCGGCGACGGGTTAAACCACGCGCAAGTTATGGTTCCGCAATCCACATCGACCGTTGATGGTCACCCGCCAATAGATCTACGGTCGGCATCAATTTCACTACCAATGAGTAGTTTCCATCCATAATCGTTGATCTACTCCGGGGGCATTCTCAACCGTCGGATCTGGAAAACCCCTCGACCGTTGATCTATTCTGAGCATGCCAAGATAACAGTGGTCAACTTCGGCGCTGACCACTTCGACAGAAAAGGGTTGAGAACAAGTAAGATTACCCAAAGGCCGAAATCCCAAAGTGAACATGAGTCGTCCGATCTGAGGAACACTTCAGGAAGTATTCCGGCCGTTGGATCAAGTTTAGTGGAAGGACAAAGTAATCCACAAAGTTTCCTGAAGTAGACGCAAGCCATTTGATCTAAGGAACACTTCGGGAAATATCCCAACCGTTGGATCAAGGAAAGTAGAAGGATAGGATAAGCAAGGCAAAAGGCCTGAGATCCCAAATACCCGAATTCCTGATAGCCGTTGGATTGCGTTAATCTTTTTCGGGTTAAATGAGGGTCGTCGGATCTGGACAATACATGATGGTCATTGGATCAGAATATTGGTCAACTTCGACACTGACCACTTCGGTGAAAAGGGACTAAGAACATATGAGTTCACTCGAAGGCCGAAGTTCCGAAGTCGCTCTCAATCGTCGATCTGAGATACATTTTGGGAGTTAGGACAACTGTTAGATCCAGGAGAAGAACATGTTCCACATGAGGAGATCTATGTCAGCAAGGACACGTGGTGCAATTAGATGATGACAAGTGTCAAGATGAAATTGGAATTTCAGGTACGTGTAAGTCATGAATCTAAGTGACACGTGGTAGCCACTCAGCCAATTCCAAGTCATAAGTGACATCAACAAGTTATGTCACTTCAGGAGTATGTACTTCGGGGGAAACTGGTTTCTAACATCAGAAATCACCCGAAGCGCCGAAGGCCAAAGTTAATGCCTACTGTTGATCTAATTCAGGAGAGTTCTCGACCGTTGATCAAGTATAGTTGAAGGATAGCATAAGTGAAGGTGTTAATCGACAACAATAAATCACCACTGTTGTATGACTTATTCGGTAGGTAATCACTTCAGAGGAATTGTTACTCCAGAGTTCAGGAGCCATGAATAGCCAAAGTTCCAAAGTGAACGAGAATCATTCATCATGCAAATAATATATCGACTGTCCAATCTAATTTGGAGAAATCTACTTCGGGAGATTTGAAAAATTACAGAGGTTGGAAGTCGTGAAGGATGAGGTCCCAAAGTATCGACAATCGTCCATATCATCAGGATATTAAAACATGACCATTGATTTTGATAAGTGATCAAGCACTCGCTTGGCCTAACGCCTAGTCACCACCCGCGGTCGTATGGAATAAAGAAACAAAGAGAGAAACAAGAGGTGGCACTGGGACAATTGCTTAGAAAATAAGCCCATGGTTTTGTGCATATGGTCATATGTAAATGGTTTGAAGGAAGCATCTCATACATATTTAATTTGACAAAGAGTTAGCACTAGAACAATACAAAGAATCCATAAAAGATCAATTATGATATGTTGGTGAACTGAGAACATAGAAGAAGCATGCTCTCTTGGTGAATTGAGAATGCAACAAAAACATGAGAATGATATGATGAGTCGATCCATGTCTGTGATAAACTCATGAAGACAAAAGAACCGACACACAGTCACGATTAAAAGAGAGTTAATTCCTGAGCATTATGAATAAAGAATAAAAAGGAAAATGATATTATTTAAAGATTAATATTATCATTTAAATGAAAAGGTACAATGGTTCAAAATCAAAAGATGCAATGATTCAAATTCACACCAGTTGGAAGACTATATAAACAAGAAATAATGGTGAGAAGAAAGTGTAGTTGAATTTGTTGAAGTATATATATTTATATATAATGGATTGAATGAAGGTTCATTCTATCAGGTTGGTGTCTGTTTACAAGCTGGGTCTTGTATGAGGATTGGATTCCTCACATCTCAGTTGGATCTGAGATCAACAAGATGGGACTTGTTATGAGGGTTGGATTCCTCATTTCTCGGTTGGATCTGAGAACTACAAGCTAGGTCTTGTAACAGAGAGTCAGGTCTCTCATAATTGTTTGAAGATGATATTCAAATATGGATCTTATGTATTCATTCAAGTTAAATAAATAAATAAAGTATTTATTCTTTTATATATTGGTTGAAAAAATGAAATAAATATATGTTCAATTAATTTATGAAAAGTGGAAAATTGTCCAAAGTTTTGTGACATTGATTCACCCCCCCCCTCTCAGTGTCAAGTATCCATTTCAACAATTGGTATCAGTGCGGGTGCCTTCAACACAGTTTAAACACTGAAGGTAGATTCAAAAGAAATCGGTGGACAAATTGTTATCTCCACAAATGAAGCTCCCTTATTTGATGGAACAAATTATTTATCATGGAGGGAAAATATGAAAAGATATCTGAAGTCAAGAGGATCTGGAGTTTGGGATTCGGTAGTAAGTAAGCCCTGGCACTTAACTACTTCAAAGAGGAAAACTAAAACTACAAAGGAGGCAAGGAGAAACAATACAGTAGCCTTAAAAGCAATCCATGATGGATTGTTAGACCAAGTCAAAGAAAAGACGAGGCACTACAAATATGCTAAAGAATTGTGGCTCCAACTAGAAAATTGTTATCAGAATGAAACACAAGAAGAAGAGAAATCCAGTCAAAGTGAGGAACAAGACTTAGATAAAGAGGATTCTTGTTAGAATAAAGAACAAAACTCATAAGAAGAGAATTCTTATCAAGATAAGGAACAAGATAAAGAAAAGGAGAATTCTAATAAGATTGAAGAACATAATACAGAGAAAAAGATTTCTAATCATAATGAAATGCAGGATTTGATGCAAACCTCAGTCAAACATGATGAAGACAACATCATCAAGGAATTGAGGTATACCTCAGTAATCACTAAAGAAAAATGACATAATCTTAAAATTGATGTTGCAGTTTCTATAGGAGAGATTCGTTTGGAACCAGGAAATTATATGCATTTAAAGTTCCTATGGAGGCTCTTGAAAATATTAAGTACACAACCATGTGCACTCTAGAAGAGTTGAAGAAAATTCAACAAAAGGATATGTTTCTACTTCAACAGTTAGATCAATCTAATCATGAAGAGTTTGAACAGAGAGTTCATCTAGAAGACAATGAAAAGGAGATCAAAAGATTGAAAACCAAAGTTACTAATCTAACATAAGAGATGGAAGAATTAAAGACACATGAAAGTAAAAGAAAAGAAGTACTAAAAGAATCAAAAGAATTAGTTAACAGTCAAAACACTCAACTTGAGGAAATTAAAGAAAGTGAAGAAGACCTAAAGATCCAGTTAACAAGGAAATAAATTTCTTACCACATGTTGGAATTGGAAATCATCAATTTCAAAAAAATAAATGAAAGTACTAATGCAGATCTAATGACTCAAATTGAAGAAGCTAAGAAAAAGGAAGAATCCCAGAAGATCCAAATAACTAAAAATTAAGAATCATGCCAAATGTTTGAATTAGAATATGAGGAATAAATCAAAATATTGAAAACTAAAGTTTTTAATCTAACAAAAGATATCGAAGAATTGAAGACATATGACACAACTATTAAATGCAAAGAAGTCTTGGATGAGATAGAAGAAATAATCATCAATCTAAAGACTCAACTTGAACATGATAAAGAAGTGGAAGAAGCCCTGAAGATTCAGTTGACTAAAAAGAAAGAATTATGTCAAATATTGAAGTTAGAAATAGTCAATATCAAAAAGATGAATGAAAAGACATATAAGATTGTCAATTTCCAGAATAGCTTAGCTATCCTAGATAAGATTTGGAAGAGCCAAAGATCAACTGATGACAAAACTGGTCTTGGATACAATAAGAAAGAAGACAATAACAAATGTAGCACCATTTACAAACATGAGAAAGGATCATCCTTCTCAAAAGGAAAAGGCGCAATTACAAAGCAATTACAAGTCATGAACTTTGTTAAGGAAGGAAGCTACAAAAGTAAGAATGAAGAAGACAATCAAATGATAGATCTCTCAAGCCAAAATAAAATCAAGAATGGAAACACCTTCAATGGCTATTGCTTTTCTTGTCATAGCTTTGGCCATAAAGCAATGGACTGCAAGAAACTAGAGGAAGGATATACAAGAAAATCCAAAAACTCAATTAGATGTTGGAGATGCAATTTTGTTGGGCACACAACAAAATTTTGTCATACAATGAGATGTTACAACTATGATAGGTTTGGGCACAAATCCAAAAACTGCAAGAGTTCAAAAAGTCAATATTTGAACAAGTCATTCAAGTCAGTGACAAAACCTAATAAAAGTTGGAAGAAGAAAGGAGATGACAAATCTCCAAAAACACAATTAGAAAGAGAAGACCCAAAAAGAAGAATATCTCATAGAAAGACATGGAGAATAAAATATGAAGGAGAAAGTAAGAAAGACAATATTACACCTGAAAATCAAGAAATTAATAATAAGAACATGATGGGTGAAGGTCCTAATAAAGAATGTGAAATTCAATATGAAATAAAACAAGCCCAAGAAAAGGAAGTGCCTATAAAAGAATATGGGACAATATCAAATTCTGATGATGTCATAAGTTGTTAGCAAAAGAAAGAAAATACAAAAATAAGTTTAAATTGGTTTCTACAAAATCAAAGGATTATGCCAAGAGTTTTTTAAATTAACATATCGAAAATCTTGACTATCTATAGATTAGTGGTCAAAATAAAAATCATTGGTAGGGTTAGTTGTAGAATATGAGAAGAGGAAAAATAAAGGTAGCAGAGAAGTTCAAGGAGTATCATTCAACAAAAATCAATTGATAACAAATTGGTATTTAAATCAATTGCTATCATTCCTCAATTGATATTCCTGTGAAATATCAAAGAAGAATAAGAAGCAGATCAAAAAGATCAGTAAGATTCACACTCTTGTTTATATTTGACAAAGGAAAGTTAGTAAAAACTCAGGAGGAGTATTTTGGTTATTAAATAAGAAAGTAATTAGATAAAGTTTTTGAAAAGACTTGATCACTACAAATGGGTATCACTACAAGTTGGTATCAAGAAGACTACTTATTTTAACACAATTATACCAATGGAATGAGATAAAACCATTAGTAAATTAACAAGGGAAGAGACCTTGTCAGGAAGAGCTACCCTTTCAGAAACAAAGTGGGAGAGTAGTTAGAGGCAGAGAGAGCATATTGACAGGGGGAGTCATTCTGTTATGGCAGT
>SNQJ01S0006532.1:207710-299990 GCA_010110895.2 Picea sitchensis | reverse complement strand
ACAACTGGGATTAGATTAGATGGGTGGCTGAGATTTGGTGTCTCTTCACTCACCCTCACTTTAATTATAAAGTTATCTTTTAATTTTCATCTCACAAATTAATTTGTCTAAGACCCATATTCGGCAATTTCTCCCCCTTAGGCGCCTAGGGAAGAGAAACACTTGCCTTGGTACTTTATTTTAATTTAAAATTTAATAGATAGAATTTGTCACTCCGCCATCCCGGGAACCCGCGAGCATAGACATGGGACTAAGTATAGAACCATAAACAAATAATAGAGGGGAAGAAGAAAATTGAGAACGAATAAGTATAGAAGAGGAAAAAGAAAGGGAGAAAAGAGTTGTATGCCTCACAGAACAACACTTAGTGTGATAATTATCAAGCGATAGAAACACATCAACTATGGGAAAAACATTCTCAGCCATGGAATATAGCTGGACAAATTGGACAACATATGCAAATCATATTTTTTTGTAAGCATACCTGTTAGTCTTAGGCATACGCATTGTATTTATTGCGACACATTGTACTCTAGCTTTTTTAGATGTGTCACATAAGGATCCATCCTTGTGCTCAATTATTGTGTTCTTGTTTCAATGTAGAAATACAGAGAATACAATGGACATGAAAGCAAGCTGCTACGTAGGAACACATGAAAAAAAATATGGAGTACAAATTTATTTATTTCAAGATAGAAGCACAGAAAAAACAATTGACATGAAGATAAGTTAATATACAGGATGAAATGGAGTATCCAAGGAAAAAAAAAACTGAACTACAAACCAGTTCAACAAATATAGACAGAGCAAATGAAAAACATTTGGATATGGAATATGGGTAGAAGTATGCACCTTTGCATGGATTCTTCTACATTTCTGGTTAAGAGTGTTGGATATATTGTCATTGATGTCAACATTTGATGTGATGATCTATTGTTAATGATGAATTACCTCATATGATATTTTCATTGATGCCAACAAGTATATCAGTTAGCAGAAGATGTCAAACAATGTGCAAAGATTGATAGCGCAAGCTCAGGAGGAGGAGCAAATAAGAGAAGTGAATAGTTTGAATATTAGAGCTCAGAAGGAGGAGCGCATTGCACAATATATCAGGTAGTAGAAGAAATTCGTGATTATTGTTGATCACGACAGTATCAACAATGTTCCTATGATAAAATCTTAGGAGGGTTAGCAAACGCAGAGATCAAAACTTGGAAGGAAAAGCGTAGCTCAACAACTATCCGATCAGAGTGAGAAGCCTTAGCAGTCGTCCGATCAAGAGGTTGACCGTGTTGATAATCTAATACAAAGTGCATCGGTCATATGAGTGATCATAGGCTTGAGGACTGTTGAAATATAGTGACCGTTGGATCTGCAAGCCATCAACGATAGGAATGAATTGCGGGGAGCGAAAGCATAATTAAACCACTTGCTAGTTACAATCCCACAATCCGTCTAGATCGTCAGATCACATAACTTCAATGATCTATGACTTTGGTTGATCCAACTAACGACCAGTTTAAGTCAGATTAAATCTTGACCGTCAGATGCACAATTGCAAAATCTATGACAGGGATAGATTGCGGAGATTGAAAGGAAAATTAAATCACTTGCAAGTTGTAGCTCCGCAATCATCGTCGACCGTTTATCTTCTTCGAGAATGGACACAACCATCATATCATCTTAATGTGGAACGATAGGATAAGCAGGGCCAAAAGGTACCGTCGTCCGTCGGATTAAATCCGATACCCGTCAGTCATTGGATAGTGTTAAAGTGGAAGGACATGATAAAGCTACAAGAGTTACATTGTAGGACAGATCGAGCCGTCGATCCTATATCCTGATCGAACGAACATCCTTCACTATGGGTATAAAGATGTGGGGAACTTACTCTCTGTCATTTTGAGATTTGAAATAACTGGAGCCCAAAAATCCGAAGTGAATAAGGATCGTTGGATTTGCAGGACACACGAGGATCGTTGGATTAGGATTGCCGGTCAGCAGACCTCATCAGCAAGGACGCGTGGGAGATCCACGTCAGCAAACCTCGCCAGCAAGGACACGTGGAAGACCACGTCAACAAGTACAGATGGCATAATCAAAAGATGACAAGTATCAAGAGGAAATTGGCTCGTGCCATGTCAACAAGTGACGTAAGCGAGTTATGTCACTCTAGGAGAATTTCTTCGGGAGTTCCAAATGTCAAAATTTACGAAGTCCCAAAGGACGAAGATTCGAAGTTTCTCTCCGCCGTTGATATAAGAAACACTGGGAGTTTGGATAGTTGTTAGATCCAGGAGAAGAGCATGTTCCACATGAGGATCCACGTCAGCAATGACATGTGTCCCAATCAGACACTGACCAGTGTCAAGTTGATTCGACATTTCAGGTACATGAAAATCACGAATATGAGTGACACGTGGCAGCTACTTGACTCGTGAGACGTAAGCAGTAACATCACTCCGAGATTTTAGCTTCGAGAGTTTTTACCACCGTAGTCGCTCAATGTCTCGAAGTCCCAAATGCCGGAGACTTGAACTAAACATGAGACGTCCGATCTGGAGATCACTTCGCGAGCTTCCTCGACCGTCGATCTACTCAGTGGAAGGATAGTGTAAGTGGAAATGTTAATCGGCATCAAGCGGTCTCCATCGCTGATGACTCACACAATAGGTGATCAATCCAGAGATAAGAAGGGGTTAGGATCTGAAATATTCGAAGTCCGAAGACTCGAAGTAAAAGGTGGTTGTCTATCTTGATGCATGATTAAGTCCTAATCGTCGTATTTAGCAATTAGAGGATGAATGTAAGGATCAAAGCCAACCGTTGATCTGGATCCGTGAAATAAACCGTCTAATCTAAATTCGAAGGTTTGAAATGTTGAAATCTTGAAGTTCTGAAGTGATAAGTTCCATTAGCCTCCATCTCGTTAGAAGATTGAATCATAATCCATTGAAATGATAAACGCTCAAGTGCTTGTCTTACTTAGCTTTTGATCACCGCCGTTAGTCATATGCTATAAGAGTTTTGAAAGGGAAATTACAATATGTTTCTATAGTTGGTAAAACCTGTGGTTCTATAACGCATGGTCATATGTGATGGTTTGAAGAAAGTGCCTCCACAAAATCTGGTCTCTGTGAATTTAACAGAGATTTAGGATCGAGTATAAAGGATTAAATTGATCCATGACTGTGATCAATTTATGAAAAACCTTCACGGTAAAATGAATAAACATTAATTAAGATTGATTAATCGAAGAGGCGTGATGGTCCAAATGAAGGGACACAGTTGTGTCACACTCACACCATTTGAAGAGTATATAATCAAGGAAGAGTGTTGAGAAGAGGGGAGTCTCTGTACTTCAGAATAGAAGATAAAAAGTTGAAGTAGATTCCAAGAAGATATCAGAGGAAAGAAAATGTGAATTACAAAAAGAAGATGAAATGTGGTGATGAGCGTCTTATGATATACCTCTGATCATAATATTGAATTGATTCTATAATGGATCACCTCTACTGGAGTTGAATAAACTCTAGTTGGATAGACTGGGTTCTATCAACAAGATGGGTCTTGTAGCAAGCTGGGTCTTGCGCCAAGCTGGGTCTTGGCTGAGAGTTGGTGCTCCTTACTTCAGTTGCTATTGAAACAATCAGTTGGTGCTAAAAGAAAATCCTCTTTCACATATATTCATATTACTATGTTCATATCAATTATACAAAATATTATACAAACATATGGTGTCTCTGTGTCCATTTTGATTATGATTTGATTTTTATTAATCTGTTCAATTATGTTTTAACTAGTAACTTGAAAGAAGAAAAAGTTAGAATAGTACACACACTAATTCACCCTCCCCCCCCCTCTTAGTGTGGGCGATGTGTTCTTTAATTGGTATCAGAGGGAAGGTTCCTTCAAACACAGTTTAAACACTGGAAGGCAGATCCTGAAGAAATGGGTGGACACATGGCTCTCTCCGTAATTGAAGCTCCTTTATTCAATGGAACGGATTATTCCTCATAGAGAGAAAATATGAAACAGTTTTTGAAGTTAAAAGGATCTTAGGTTTGGAATTCAGTAGTAAGCAATCCCTGGGACTTAACTACATCAAAGAATCTATCCAAAATTACAGTCCAAAGAAGAGCAAGGAAGAACAATGAAGTGGCATTTAAGATTCTTCTCAATGGATTATCAGATACAGTCAAGGCACGCATAGGAATATGCACATCCACCAAGGACTTATGGCTAAAATTAGAAAAGATGTATCAAATAAAAAATGAAGACACATAAGAAATTCCTATCAAGGATGAATATGAAGACTCGTCCATCAATAAAAGTAAGGACTATCCACAATATTTCGACTGCAATAGCAGTGATATTGAATCCTCCTCTGCAAGTAAAGAAGAATACTCAAATACAATAACATAATGTTCTGTTAGAATTTATACCATGGAATAAGAAGAAGAAGAACTATCAAAGGCCAAACAAAAGGTTGATTATAGTCTCTCTGAATACCTCTATCACCATAATGAATCAAACTATAGCTATCTTCATGACTACACTCAAGAATTTCTTGAAAAGAGTCAAAAGCATGTCTTGGAAATAAAGAAAATGCTCAAGGATGGTGAAAAGATAATATATGAGTAGGAAAATCAGTTAGAAGAAAAATAAGAGGAGATCGAGAAGCTGAAGAAAGAAATTAGTCAAGTAAAATAAAATTAGAAGGAAGATGATGAGCTTAGAAATTAGAAGCATATCCTGGAAATAAAAGAAAAGTTCAAAGACAAAAAGGAAACCATATTTGAGAAAAATATTCAGTTAGAAAACAAAGAAGAAGAGATCAAAAAATTTAAAACAAAAGTTGTTGATCTAACAAAAGAAAAGGAAGAGAAAATCAAGAGACTGAAAAATGAAATCAGTCAAGCAAAAGAAGAAAAGAAGGAAGTTGATGTCTCAAGCAAAAACCTTGCAGATCTAAAAGAACTAAAGGAAAGCTATGTCAATCTTAAAATCCAACTTGAAAAATCCAAAAGGAGAGAAGAGGTAGTAAGGAACTAGTTGGACAAAAAGGAAGAATCTTGTCATGACATGGAAGCAGAAGTTGTGAATCTTAGAAAGAAGGTTGAGAAGTCAGACACTCAAAACAAGTTCTTGAATAGCTCCATGACCCTGGATGAGATCTTGGATAGTCAGAGATCACCAAATGACAAATCTGGCCTTGGATACAATAAGGAAAAGATCAGTACCCCTAAGAAATCTGATGCAGGTCCTTTATTTGTAAAAGATGAAGACATGTTTAACACAACTCCTTCATTTGCAAAAAGTGAAAGCAGGTATGACTCAGGTTCTTCACATTCAATAAATAAAAGCAACACTACAAAATATAGAAGATTAGATCATGGAAGACATCCAAAAGCTACTCATATACCTCAAAGAAAGTTCAAAAGAGAGACATCTTCATGGATGAATCAAAGAAGGTATGCGAGTGTATTTAATAGTTATTGTTTTTCTTGTAATGTATATGGTCATAAAGCCTTGGATTGTAGGCATCATGTAAGAAAAAAAGTTGGTAGGTTCAACAACAATATAAGATGTTTGAACTGCAATCATGTTGGACATATTGCTACACATTGCTACACTATGAGATGCTACAGTTGTGGTAGATATGGTCACAAATCCCTTGAATGTTGGAAATCAAGAAGACAGTCAATAAGAAATGCTTCACACAATATGACAACAAGAGTAAATAAGAAGACATGAAAAATAAAATCCCAAGTACCAAATAAGAAAGATGAGGAAAATATTGCTCTTGAAATTGATGAAGTTAATAATAGAAGTTTGGAGGATAAAACTTCTAATAAGGAATATTCTCAAAACAAGGATAAAGAAGCTTCTGGTGCACATAATAATGACGTTGATGATGAATCTCCAACAGTAGAACAACAAAAATAATTGAGTGATGATTATCTCAGAAATCTTTCAATCCTATTTTAATGGTACACTGAAACTCGTTTTAAGAGAGAAATTAAAAAAAAAAAGATCTTTGTCCAGAAAGATGCAAAGACTATGCTCAATGAAGAAAATTATCTGATGGATATTCCATCAATTAGTATTGATATTGGTGGGAAGCTATAAGCAAATCTGTACTCATATTGAACAGAGGTCAGCTCAGGATTAATAGTAGTAAAACTCCTTGTGAACCTTGTTTTGAAGAACTCGTTCGGTAAAATACTTCAAGGTATTTGGAAGTAAGGGTTACATCAAAAGGCTTGATGAGAATCAATGGATAGATTCAATGGTTGTTTGAAATATATGAACTACAATTGCGTTGTGTTTAGTAAGACAACAATATCCATAGTAGCAACGTTCTAATGTACAAAATGATGTACATGACATCCTGTAGAGATAACAAGAAGACAGGGCCTGTCAGAAAGAGATACCCTTTTAGAAACAAAGGGGGAGAATAGTCAGTAAAAACTCAAGGGAAGTTTTGGTTAGAAAATAATAAAGTAATTGGATTAAGTTTTGAAAAGACTCGATCACTACAAAAAATTAGCATCAAGAAGACTACTCATTTGAAACAAAAAAATCCCAATCAATTGAGATAAGAAGTTAGTAAATAAATAGGGGAAGAAACCCTGTCAGGAAGAGCTAGCCTTTTAGAAACAAAGGTGGAGAGTAGTTAGAAGCAAAGAAAAATCATATTGACAGGGGGATTCATTCAATTATGACATAAAAAGGTTGATTGCAGGAGGAGTTACCAATGGTCAGAAAAGTAATTATACCGACAGATCATAGGAGAAGAAACCCTTTGCCATTGATGTCAAAGGGTGAGAGAAACTTCATAAAAGGAAAGAATCATCACAAGGAGAGTTTTGTATATGAAGTTAGTGTGTTTCCCTCAATGACAAAGGGGGAGATTGTTGGATATATTGTCATTGATGTCAACAATCGATGTGATGATCTGTTGTTAATGATGAATTACCTCATATGAGATTTTCATTTATGTCAAAAAGTATATCAGTTAGCAGAAGATATCAAACAGTGTGCAAAGATCGATAGCGCAAGCTCAAGAGGAGGAGAAAACAGGAAACACGAATAGTTTGAATATCAGAGCTCAGAAGGAGGAGCGCATTGCATGGTATATCAGGTAGCAGAAGAAATTCGTGATTATTGTTGATCACGACAGGATCAACAATGCTCCTATGATAAAATCTCAGGAGGGTTAGCAAACACAGAGATCAAAACTTGGAAGGAAAATCATAGCTCAACAACCATCCGATTAGAGTGAGAAGCCTCATCAGTCGTTCGATCAAGAGGTTGACCGCTAATTATAATGTGCATCGGTCATATGAGTTACCCCAGGCTTGAGGATTGTTGAAAGATAGTGACTGTCATATATGCAAGCCATCAACGAGAGGAATGAATTGCGGGGAGCGAAAGCAAAATTAAACCACTTGCTAGTTACAATCCCGCAATCCGTCTAGATCGTCAGATCACACAGCTTCAATGATCTACGACTATGGTTGATCCAACTAATGACCAACTTAAGTCATATTAAATAGTGATCGTCGGATGCACAATTGAAAAATCTACGACAGGGATAGATTGCGGAGATTGAAAGGAAAATTAAATCACTCGCAAGTTGTAGCTCCAAAATCATCATCGACCATTGATCTGCTTCGATAATCTCCACATTCATTAGATCATCTCAATGTGGAAGGATAGGATAAGCGAGGCCAAAAGGTATCGTCGTCCCTCAGATTAAATCCGATATCCGTCAGTCGTCAGATCATGTTAAATGGAAGGATAGGATAAAGCTACAAGAGTTGCATTGCAGGACAGATCGAGTCGTCGATCCTAGATCCTGATCGAACGAACATCCTTCACTATGGGTCTAAATATGTAAGGAACTTACGCTCCATCAGTTTGATATTTGAAATACCCAGAGCCTGGAAATTCGAAGTGAATAAGGATCGTTGGATTTGCAGGACACACGAGGATCGTTGGATTAGGACTGTCGATCAACAGACCTCGTCAGCAAGGACGTGTGGGAGATCCACGTCAGCAAACCTTGTCAGCAAGGATGCGTGGAAGAC
This sequence comes from Picea sitchensis, assembly GCA_010110895.2. Lineage (NCBI taxonomy): Eukaryota > Viridiplantae > Streptophyta > Pinopsida > Pinales > Pinaceae > Picea > Picea sitchensis. The sequence goes on along the minus strand of SNQJ01S0006532.1, from coordinate 291,891 downwards.
CATGTCAGCAAGTACACATGGCATAATCAGAAGATGACAAGTATGAAGAGGAAATTGGCTCGTGCCATGTCAACAAGTGACGTAAGCCAGTTACGTCACTCCAAGAGAATTGCTTCGGGAGTTTCAAATGTCAAAAGTTACAAAGTCCCGAAGGATGAAGATCCAAATTTTCTCTCAGTCGTCTATCTAAGAAACACCGGGAGTTTGGATAGCAGTTAGATCCAGGAGAAGAGCATGTGCCACATGAGGATCCACGTTAGCAATGACACATGACGCAATCAGACACTGACAAGTGTCAAGTTGATTCATCATTTCAGGTACATGAAAATCATGAATATGAGTGACACGTGGCAGCTACTCAGCTTGTGACACATTATCAGGTGACGTAAGAAGTTACATCACTCCGAGAGTTTAGCTTCGGGAGATTTTACCACCGCAGTCGCCCAATGTCCTGAAGTCCCAAATGTCGGAGACCTGAACTGAACACGAGACGTATGATCTGGAGATCACTTCGTGAGCATCCTCGATCGTCGATCTACTTAGTAAAAGGATAGTGTAAGTGGAAATGTTAACTGACAACAAGCAGTCTCCATCGTTGATGACTCACACATCAGGTGTCACTTCGAAGATAAGAAGGGGTTAGGATCTGAAATCTCTGAAGTCCGAAGACCTGGAATAAAATGTGTCCATCCATATCAATGCGTGATTAAATCCTAACTGTTGGTTTAGCAGTTAAAGGATGAATGTAAGGATCAAAGCTGACCGTTGATATGGATCCATGAAATAAACCGTCCGATCTAAATTCGAAGGTTTGAAATGTTGAAATCTCGATGTTCCGAAGTGTGAAGTTCCGTCAACCATCCATCTCGTCAGAAGATTGAATCGTAATCCATTGAAATGATAAACGCTCAAGTTCTTGTCTTACTTAGCTTTTGATCACCGTCATTAGTCATATGCTATAAGAGTTTTGAAAGGGAAATTACAATATGTTTCTATAGTTGGTAAAACCCGTGGTTCTGTAACGCATGGTCATATGTGATGGTTTGAAGGAAGCGCCTCCACATAATCTGGTCTCTATGAATTTAATAGAGATTTAGGATCGAGTATAAAGGATTAAATTGAGCCATGACTGTGATCAATTTACGAAAAACCTTCACGGTAAAATGAATAAACAGTAATTAAGATTGATTAACCAAAGAGGCACGATGGTCCAAACGAAGAGACACAGTTGTGTCACACTCACACCGTTTGAAGAGTATATAATAAAGGAAGAGTGTTGAGAAGAGGGGGGTCTCTGTACTTCAAAATAGAATATAAAAAGCTGAAGTAGATTCCAAGAAGATATCAGAGGAAAGAAAATGTGAATTACAGAAAGAAGATGAAATGCGGTGATGAGTGTCTTATGATATACCTCTGATCATAAGTTTGAATTGATTCTATAATGGATCACCTCTACTGGAGTTGAATAAAATCTAGTTGTATAGACTGGGTTCTATCAGCAAGCTGGGTCTTGGTTGAGAGTTAGTGCTCTCCGAGGAGTTGGTACTCCTTACTTCAATTGGTGCTGAAACAATTAGTTGGTGCTAAAATAAAATCCTCTTTCACATATATTCATATTACTATGTTCATATCAATTATACAAAAGCTTATACAAACATTTGGTGTCTCTGTGTCCATTGTGATTATGATTTGATTGTTATTAATCTGTTCAATTATGTTTTAACTAGTAACTTGAAAGAAGAAAAATTTAGAATAGTCCACACACTAATTCACCCCCCCCCCTCTTAGTGTGGGTGGTGTGTTCTTCAAAGAGTTCTTTACCTTGTCCAATTTTCATGTTTGTTTCTATGAAAAAAAGTACAAAACAAAATGGACATGAACATAAGTTGTCATGTAAAGAAAAAACAAGGAATATGTACATAGACTAAATAAAATAGAATAAAATGAATAGAGTAATAGACAGTGTTAGAAGAATGTACCTTTTTTGTTTTTTTGATCATCCATGTTTATGTATATATAAAAATTTGTGTAMAAAAATTTAGTGTCCAAAATCAATTACAAAGCAGGGAAAACTAAGAAGTTGGATAACTTGGTTTTCTGCAACAAGATAGACATATATGCTTTGAAACATAGAAATATGATTTTGCAATATGTTTGATGTATATTTCATAATTCAAGTGCAATACCAATTGTATCGTGATCATACCAGTATGTGTACAAACCAGGGAAAACTAAGTTGGATAACTTGGTTTTTTTCAACAAGCTAGACATATATGCTTTGAAACATAGAAATATGATTTTGCAATATGTTTGATGTATATCTCATAATTCAAGTGAAATACCAATTGTATCATGATCAAACCAGTATGTGTCTAAGATAAAGAAGATGTATTGAGAAATGGGCACATTTGACCATAAATGGTCAATAAGTGCGTTTTGTACATGGTTTATGTTGTTCAAAAGAAAGCAGAGACTGTATTTTCACAAGTAGTTTTCCAATTCTTTTGTTCTGGCATTACTTTGTAGCATGTCAATATTGAAGTCTCCTACAATGACAATGGTTTCATTCAGATGCAAATGGTCTAATGCATTGGAAATAACATTTAGTATGTTGGAGAATGTTGCATGCGGAGCAACATAGAGATTCAATATTGCAATTTTTGATTCATGGAGAAATAATTTTGCAAGCACCATCTCAACATTGTTTTCTTCGAAATGTATATGCTCCAAAATTGTTACATGTTTTTTCACCAATATCATCACCCCATGTGTAATGTAACTTGATATGCAATTGTGATTTGGAAATTGCTTATTTTTCATGCATATGTCATGTATGTTTCCTGTAAGCACAGAATATCGGATTGCATTGTGTCATATTCATTGAGTATATCATCCATATGTGCATGTAGGTTGCACGTGTTAAGTGAGAGAATTGATACATATGAGTTTGTTTGTATGGATTGGTAATCATACTGCACATGCCACTTTGTGGTAGTCCTAAGGTGTTGCATCTCAATATCAACTTTCTGTTTGACTTTGAAGTTATCTTTTGTAAGAGCGATTAGTAAATACAAGGAGTCTATACTTCTGACACGAGACAGTGATGTGTATACAAGTCCATGTATTCGAATTCCAACAGGGTCAAATGCAACACTATCAAGTGTTTGTCCTTGTGATATGTGGACTGTACATTCACATGCAAGTTTAATTGGAAATTGTTTTCGAATATTCAGTCAACTTGTCTTTGTCGATGTCAATACTAGTTTTGATATTCACAAGATAGGTGTCCAATCGCTTGCAGTGTTTGAATTATATAGATAAGCCAACTTATTTTCTTGTCGGTGTCCTATATGTGGTTCATGGAACTTAATCCAGAGGACATCAAGATTTTATGTTTTGGTATAGCCTTTGAGTATTCCACCTGCACCATTGACCAAGCCATCATGTGAATCATAGTTGCAGGCATATATTTCAACSAACGTGTCTAATTTCAGGACAAGTTGCGAAGGCAAAGTGGTTGTATGTTCATGACATGGCACATTTCCATGGTTGTCTTMTTTGAGGTCAATTGAATCRATGATGATATCATCACCAGGCATGAGCGATARCATGTACCTGTTATGCATTGAAACATCCCTATTTGTGTAGAACATGTAAGGGAAGGTTAGCTCTGTTGGTGGAGGTCGCATGCACCTCAAATTGATATATGTTAAGTCATCATGTGTTTGGTTGTTTGTCCCCATTCTATTCTGAATTGCAATAAATGTTTCATCTGTCTGGCGCATTGTAGTATGTAATTCAAATCATTTAATATTGTCTTTCCAGAAGTCACGAGTCATTGTTTTCATGTTGACCGTAGGTTGTTCAAATATCAAAGAATCTTGGATGGGTTGTGCCTGGTAAAGATCCCCACAGCATATCATGTCAATGTTTCCAAAGTATTTCGCATGCACATGTTTTATGTTTCTTAGTCAGTTGTCAATGGAATACAAGAAGCGACTTCCAATCAAAGATGCCTCATCTATGAAGACAAGTTATAGTTCATCATAAATCTTAGACAAGGTATCTAACATTTCCTTGTTGATTGGAAGAAACTGTGACTTGTTAAAAGGCATCAAAAATGCAGAGTGGACTATTGTTCCACCTGCATTATATGAATCTTTTCCTATGTATGCAACTATTAGGCCCTTTGGTTTCATAGGATTAGAGGAATTGTTTGAATCATAGATTCGTATAAGCATTTGGAATAGTGATTTCACTGTGAATGTCTTTCCTGTTCCCGCTCCGCCTGTAAGGAACAAGTGCACATGAGTGTGCATGTTCAAGTGTTTTTTAAGTGCAATGTCCTTTAGAATTGTTTGTTGTTCTTGATTCAATAGACGTACGATTCTGTGGTATTCATTATTTTCAATAAGTAAAGGATGTTTTGCGACTTGAAAACCAAGATTGATACGTTTTTCAATGCCGCCTGCTTGAGGACGAGACAAATGTTCTTGCAAGTCATAGGAATCACATGGAGTTCTAGTTGTTTTACGGTTTGTGAATGTCTCATGAAGATTGTCAGGGTTTTCTAGTTCATTCACTGCACTTTCTAGATCCCCCCATGTTGGATTAACATTGCATGTAAATCTAGATTCATTGGTTTGCACTATAGTCTCAGAGGCAACATACACAACTTCCCATGTAGGGAAGTTATGTTTTAATGTTTTTTCATTTTCATTGAACGAAACATATAAAAATAGTTTTTCTCTATAATAGTTTTCATAGTCAATATGTTTGTTGTATTTGACAAACCGTATCACAGAGGGCTTTTTTCTTTTTGATATGGGTGCACCATTTTTTTGTAATGCGATATCAATTATGCTAAGCAGATATGCTTAATAGGAGATGGACGGCAGAGGTAATAATAAATAATAGAGCGACATAGAACGTCCTCTGAATTGTCAGGCTCTTGTTCTAGCAAAGACAGTGGTTTAAGCACAAATGTGTGTTCCTCGAGTGGAGATGTGTTTATGAAGACACATTTTCTTGAACTACAATTGAGGGGTAGGGAAAGTGCAATGTGGACTGCTTATTGAGTAGGCATTTGTTGAAGATTAAGTAATGTATTACCAAGCATACGTATCATTTGCATGGCATTAATATGACTTCTTTTGTGCTCTTTGCGTATTCTTCTAAATGCACTTGTCATAGATTTGTCAACCTTTGTCATATATGAGGTACAATACGACATTGCAGCATATGCATTGAGGACATACTGTGCATATGTATTTGCATTCCACATAACTAGAATGTCCTTAGAGAAACTGTTGTTCCAAATATGGGAAAGTTTTCGTTTAAGGAAAATTGTTGGTTGTTTAAGCGTACATTGTATGGCTTGGATGTACTCATATTCTGTTAGATTTAGCTCTATCAAGAACTCGCCGAAGTTCATTAACTCTTCAAAGTATCGTTTTTCTAGAAATGCGAACAAGAATTTATATTTCTCAATGGTAACATTGTCCTCTAAACTAAGTGGCTGGCGTCACAGGGAAGTTGTATTTGCAATGTGAGTTTTTTTCATTTTTTACAACTTTTTGTATGATAATGTCTATGAACTTTGGCAAGTTCTGGATCCAAATGATTTGTTTTGCATGTTATGTATTTGTCCACAAACTGCTTGATCTGTGAGTTGTTTTCAGTTCCATAGACCGGTGCACCCTCTATCCACAACAGTGTGTGGTCATGCTCACTCTCCCTATTCTGGAATTCAGTCACAAAAAAGTAGTCCGATATTTTCCAAAAAATGTTTCATCATGGCATATCAATTTTCTCAAAGAATTTATTCTATGTCTATAGTAGCGAGTACATGTCACTGGTTCTTTTCTCATGAGGTAGGCAATGTCATCATTTTCCAGTTTATCAGTTTGTTTTGTACGTTTCATGTTCCTATGCAAGTTAGACACTGCAACCACCAATGGATCCCAACGATGCTCTACACTTGTAAATGTGATGAAAAATGTTGGCTGTCCCAGTTGTTGGATCATTGCAAAAATAGTTTTCTTGTTTTGTTGCAAATAGTTAGGAGAGATGCGATTTTTGTTTGAAATCTATGTATCCAATATCAGATCTCAGGATTTTTTCTAGGTTTACTTTGTACTTGACATATTTGGACAACAACTTTCTTCCTTGTAGCTGGCCTTTTCTTATTCTCACCCACATGCAAGACAACACTTTCTCTATTATTATGTGCATTGTTTTGAAAAACAAATTTGTTATGTGAGAGGAGAAGTCACTGCTTGAATGTAGCAGCTCCCATCGAACTATTTTATGGTAACTGAATTGTTTCGTAATGTCACTGGGACGTGGATCTCCATAGAACAGTTTTGGGAAGTTAACTTCCTCAACAAATTTGTCCTTGAATATCCCAAGTGGACGTTTCCCCTCAGCATGTGCAATTTCGACAATCTTGTCTTGCAAGTCACAAATGTGCTGTGAATCAATGAATCCATGTACCAATGTTTCTACAGGTGTTTCATTCTTCGATTCATCGCTTGTATCAAATTCACTAGCAGTTTCGAGAGTCTGTGCAGAGTTGTCATCCCCTTCTCCAAGAACATTGTTCCAGTTCTCATTTAAACAAATGGTATGTGCTTTGTATAGGGCCTTGGAACATAATTCTTTTAATGCTTTCATGAAAACATGCACACACACTTTACCTGTCTGATATGCATTCTTGTATTGCAAATGTATTTTGAGAGCCACAACAATTGTCATTGTATCGCTAATGAATTGTGGCAAGGCTTTTTGCACAACATCTAGTTGGATAGGCGCATTAATAATTGGTACTGTTAAGCCCATTTGGGGTCGTTTATAGCCCCAGGGTTTGATTTATGCAAATGCAATTCGCAGAGACACAAGTCTCTCCTCAATTTTTGTGAGTGAACTTACATTTGGTAGTGATGTATTACATCTTATTTGGTAAGGCGTTGCAAACTGTGGAAATTTTCCATTTTCAAGCGACTGTTTGCATGGAAGAAAAATTTTGCCACTGGAAAATGTTTTATCATTTAGTGTCAAGCGGAGGTATTCTGCTTCCAAATCAGGCATGAAAGACTTAATGTTTTTGCGAAATTCAATTGATCGCAAATTGCACATGCAATGGAAGGAGTGTCTTTGATTTGTTTCATATAGGTATGTTTTGCATCTTTCTTCCATAGGGAAGTATGCGTAGAAAGTGTTTGTTGGTTTTCATTGGTAGCAGTGCATGGTGTTGGTTTTGGCCCACGAAATGTGATTTTTTCCTCTTGGTCAGTGCCATGACCATTGTGGGATATGTGACCATACCCGTTTCTCTCATGTATCTGTTTTTTCAAGATGTGGCAGGTTAACTTATGCTTGTGACTGGAAACTAGTTCCACTTGTTGAGAAGCCATGTTGGAGGTGGAAGCAACATTTGTTATGAGCATTGCATCCTCATCGTTTCGATTATGAAAATTGTTATGTTCTTTGTCATTCGACATGTGATGTTTCTGCTCAGCAGAAAAAGAAAAAATGTGATTGTTGTCTGCACAAACAATTTTTTTTAGGTTGTTATATGTCAGTTTCTGTCTAGACGGAAGCATAGTAATGTATTTTTTTCTCTCACGTATGACCTTTTTCAAGTTCTGATAAGTTAGTCTACGTTTTTTTTCAAGGTCAGGATGACCTCATGGAAACTGGGATGAGTTTCAATCCGATGAAATAGCATGCGACGCTTATGCAGATTCGATGTGGTTTGGATGGCATTGACACTGGACCCTAAACTTGTCGTATTTCTTATACCACCAATGTATTTTTCTCTCTCACGTATGACCTTTTTCAAGTTGTGATAAGTTAGTCTACATTTTTGATTTAAGCCCTATATGGACTCATCACAACTCAGACGAGTTTCATTCTCATTAAATAGCATGTTACGTGTATGCAGATTCGATGTGGTTTGGATGGCATGGATAGTGGACCCTGAACCAGTGGTATTTCCCATTAAAGGTTGATAATGGATATGTGGTGTATATGTTTTCAACGAGATGATGTCAATTTTTCAATCGTAGTTTGAATCAATACACCAGGAATGGACAGTGCCATCTGGAAGGGCTGACCAAACCTGAATATTTACATTGAATATGATAGATAGCCATTGCAAACAGAATCTTCCACCCTCTACATTTCCTTTTTCATACGGAAATGCCATGTTTACAAGGTATTCTTGCCAACTTCCAATTGTCGGCATATTTTCTAGGAGATATGGTGAAAGGTGTTGATGCAAGCAGAAGCCTGTTGGTTGCCGCCTATAATTGCATTGCAAAAGGATTGTATAGTGTAAATCCGTAACGAATGCACATCGAACTATGTTTCTACCAAATATAAAATTGCATTGAACAGACTATCTCCACAACTAGATGCAACAATTGTCGCTATCTGCAAGCCATGGCAGTGTATCCGATGCATAATTCATTTCCATTGTGCTTCAAGTTCTTTGCAAATGAGGGACAAGTAAATATGAGGTCCTCCAAGATTGCATATGGATAATTTTCTATACAGTAGTGGTTCATAATGACCACTAACAGGATTGGCATCATGGAACAAGATGCAATATGGATCGCTAGATGGGGTTTTGTTGAATACTAGATATCTTGTTTTTCTTGTCAATGCCCATATTCCAATTGATATATTGATCCACTTGGACAACCACCGTATACAAAATGTATCTCCCCAAATTCCCCTCTCATGTGCAGGCAGAATTGTAGATGCAGACAACTGCATCTTTGAAAAATACATGGTGACATCATGTATTCCATGCAACTGCCAAAGAAAATCAGATGCCAATTCGTATTCATATGACTCCAATGCCTCAACGTCGCCATTTTTTAAACAACCCAAGAAATAATCTATCAATCCATTGCACAGGTCGGTCGAGGAATAATGAAAATGCAGTAGAACCTGAAATGCATCAAAAGGGAAATCTCCTACAGTATACGAGAATGCATCCAATCTAAAAATCCCATTGCTATGCACTACCTGGTCGATGTTGTCATGTACAATGGATTATGTATCTATTTCATAGGAATCAACATCTATTACTTGTTTCATCTCTTAAACTGTGATTTTCAATATGTTTCTTAGCTATATTCAATTTATATGCAAACAGAGGAAAAAAATATGAAAAAAAAAGACAAATAGAAAAACTATAACTGTGGAACTGCATAGCAATTCTGCTATGTATTCTTCAACCTTCTTCTTGTCAAATTCAATCCCCCTAGTCGCCACAACATATGACAAGCAAACAAACGTACAGTGAACAATGAACCAAACAGAAGAGACAACATAAATAAATAACACTATAAATTTGTTGAGTACAAAGACCGAGTATACAAGGTATATCATTTTTGAACCTATTCTTGGCGTGCATCCTACAAGATTTTCAGTGGCAGAAGATGATTTGCAATACACAAAGGCAACAGGTGGACAGAGTTTTTGATTCAGAGAATAAAAACATGCCATGTCACAAGACCCTGGCAGATGCTTGCCCCATGTGACAACTCCAAATTCATTTTCTAAACCCCTTTGCATTGTTATTTTGAAAACAACTATGGCACGATATCCAGGATGTGGAAGTTGGCATATTTGATTGGAAGGGAACAACTTGGAAAAATTCACCAAACGCATGGTTTCCAGGAACAAAAAATAAGAGGAGAACATCTGGTTTTCTTTTTTATATTTTATTGTAGCTGCGACAGATCTGGGTTCTGTGTCCAACATCGACATTCAAAGCGGAACAAGACATTTGGAAGGGAACAGACTGGGAAAAATGTAGGAAAGTTATGGTTTCCAGGAACATAAAATATGAGGAGAACATTGGGAAAAAAACACCAAACATATTCTTTTCAGGAGCAGGAAAAATGAGGAGTTTTCTTTTTTATATTTCACTATGGCTGCGAAAAACGCGGGTTCTTTATAGAACATTGACGTTCAAGAAAAAGGAAAAGATTCTAGTCGTAGCAACCACACAGAAATATGTTCTGCAACAGGATTTCGAGCCAGGGACTCCTAGTATTGAAAATTCTTGCTTGCAAACTGCAAATAGCAAGCAACAAACAAGGAATATCAACAAAACCATGGCACAAAAACTTACCTGTCAACGAGGGACGATAGAAGCGCAACTCCAAAACCTGCAAACTGTACCAACAGGTCCAACTGCTTGCAAAGTTGAAGAACAACAAACCAGTGAACAACCACGAAGAGTTCCAACTGTAGTTGCAGGACCTCAACTTTGCAAAGTTGAATCAAACAACAACAAGCAGCATCGAACGAACCAACAAACAAGCATCAACCAGTGAACTAGTAATGCCGGTGAAGAACAATATTTCCCAAATTCACTGAAGACGACATTGTATCAAAAAATCGGAGGAAACTGTATTGTAACACGCATGTAGAGTAAACATTTTAGGCTCTAAGGCCTATTAGGTAAACACTTAAGGCTGTCAGAACCGTCAAAGGGTGTCGCCTTGTGAAAATATTTAAGAAAGAATGCAGTGTGGCAGGCCTGTTTATGTACGCAATAATGAAAAAGCCTCTCGAAGTACACAACAATAAAGAAAAATCAAACATAATAATAGCAAAAAACAATAAAAAATAATAACAATAGTTCGAACACTGGAGACTATGCTAAATTTTTTTTACTCAGAGGACAAAGTAATATGAAAACTGACTATCCATGCTCAAAACTTTGGATATCCAACAACAAACATTTCAATATGAATAGTACAAATTCAAAAAAAACACTGTAGATGATACAAACTTTGGATATGCCAACATATAAATCATTGGGAATATCGAAGCTGGCAATAAGACCTCAAATCTATTATCCAACGAGATCATGACATATATGGGTGTTTTTATTATATAAAAAATAATGTTTTTAATTTTGTAGGTCTAACAATAGAAATTATGCAAAAATTTGTAGTCAAATGAAAAACTAATATAAAGTCAACGAGTTATCGATCGCTATAAAACTTTGGATATCTAAACATTTCAATAAGAATAGTACAAATTAAAAAATACCGTACATGATACAAACTTTGGATATGGCAACATATAATTCATTGTGAATAGTGAAGCTGACAATAAGACCTCAAAACTATTATCCAATAAAATCATGATATATATGAGTTTTTTTATTATATAAAAAATAATATTTTCAGTTATGTAATTCGAACAAAAAAAATATTCAAAACAATGAGTTAGCTATTTCTCCACATTCAAATTAGGAATTTAGTATTCAACATTGTGATTCCTTGAAATGAATCAAAATAAATAACATTAACAACTAGGATCTAATATTCACATTTGATTCCTTGAATTAAATCAGAATAATAACAAAAACAACTAGGCCCTTATTCAAAGTTGACGGTGGAAGTTGACCGTGGAACAGAATTTAACAAAGTAATTAACCTCTTCCCCGACCAATGTAAAGGTAGAATCCCTATCTGGATTGAAGAGATTTGAGTGATGCAACTAATTCCCAAGAAAAGGTTGTTCTCAAATTTATATAAGTATAAACTCTTTTACAAAACATGCAGCAGCGAGGCTCGAACCCCTGATCCATTGAAAGGTTCTCTCTTTGAATTACTTAAATGTTAAAGGTGGATTCGTATTGCTAAACTCTAACAAGTGGAATTTGAAATTTCCCATTTTATTTTTGAGAAAGCTTAATTTTAAAATATGTTCAATTAAAATGAATTAAAAACTGAAAACTAAATTAAATATACTTAAAAATATCTTTATTTTTCTCATTAAATTATATTATATTTAATAAAAATATATTATAAAAATTAATTCTTATATAAAAGAAAAAAGTTAGAAGATATTTTGTATTTGGTGTTTAAAGTTTTTCCACTCATGCTTGAACTCTTGATCTCAAAGGAGACCAAATTTGTCACCTTTCTATTTTTATGTTCACCGTGTGTGGTTGTTCACATACATTGGAAATCAATCTCCAAAAGTTTAATAACATTTCTACTTTATCATTCAATAAATTTTTTACTATGGAATAATTTATATAATAATTAAATTTATATAATAATAAATAATAATTAAATTTATCTATGATAATTTTTTAATATAATATAATAATAAATAATAATTTAAATTAAAAAATTAAATTAAATTTATTTTTTTCTTATAATTAATTAAAACTGAAAAATAAATTTATATATTGATTTATAAATTTAAATAATTTAAAATTTTTATTAAAATTTGATTGATCATATTTGAAGGTGATTTATGAAAAATGTTTTTCATTCTCATTTATTTTAACTTTAAAATTTATTTATTTTAAATAGAAGAAAATCTTCACTATACAAGAATTGAGATTTCAATCTTTAAAACTTAGGAGAGAATTTATACCTTAATATATGAAAACTAATTATTTAACATTATTATATATTTATTAATATTATAATATAGATAATATGTTATTTGAAGTTATTATTTTTTTAAAACTTTAATATATATAATTTTTTAGATGATTGTCATCATAGCTTATATAAATAAGGAAAGGGACTAAAGCTAAGGAAAGGGACTAAAGCTTATGAGGTTGAGAGGTCAATTCATGTCTTTTATAGGAGAAATTTAGCAAGATGTTTTTGCATGAGTGAGTTAGCTAGAAAAAAGCAAATTTTTTTGAATGTTATATAAATTAATGGTTTTAGGTTCATTACATAATTTAGTGTATGACTTGTTGGGAACCACCTACTTTCATATAACTTGATATACAAATAAGTGAGTTTCATATATTAATATGGTGTTCAGTTAGGTTGTGACTTTAAAATTATATTATTATTATTATTATTTTATATTGAGGTGTGCAAACCATGTTATGAATAAAAACAAAATATAAAATCTAGAATAGGAGAAGGCATCAACATAATTTAATGACTCTTTGTTTAATTATACATATTTTAATATAAGCATAGATTCAATTGTGTTAATTGGATTTAGCTTGCGTGGTTGGGAGTTATGAATGATATCCTCACCACCCATGTTCAATTCTAGCATATTGGATTTTCGAAACCACTCACAACCTTTTGACTTTTAGAACCGACTCACAACATGACCAATGAGAGGAGTTCTATGGAAAAAACACCAATAACACAAATTGGTGTTTCACTTCATCAAACATTTCCTTAAAACTCATTTGTAATTTTCTTTTGGTGGGGATCAATTATATTTGTTAGTAATTTGGGATAATTTTTTATTTGAGAATATAGTTTTTAATTAGGAATTAGATGATTCTTAAAACATCATGGGATAAAAGAGTAATACAAAAAAAATAAACAAGAAAAAACCTTTTCTTTTAAAATGTTTTAAGTACACTCAAATTAAATTAATATCTATTTTGTGACCTTTTAACTCTTCAAAATTATAAAGATTATAATCTTTTTCAATATACAATAAATTTTAAAACAAATCAAATATTTTTAGTTTTTAAAATCAAATAAATCAAAATTAATTTAAACAATTTTCCTATAATCTTAAATTAAATTAAATATTTTATTAATTTTAAAAATCAAATAAATATTTTTAAAATTTTTTAAAAATCAAATAATTTAAGATTAATAATTAATTTGATTGAATGTCACCTTTTTAATTTTTTAAGGTTAAATAAATCAAAATTTATTCGAGTGGATGTCACCATCGTCAGATTTTTAATTGACGGTAACAATCACCATCGTTCAAAAACAGTGAACATAAATCTAAATTGATTACATCACCCAAATAAAGTTTAAGAAAGAAAGACCGTTCAAATATTTTTGAAATGCAAAAAGTGACAAGGAATCTTTCTGGGTAAAGTTGAAAGTGACATATCTCCACTCAAAATTGTTGGATGTGTCTGGTTTGGTGGTGACATTAAAAATAGATTATTATTATTATTATTATATAGAGTATTTATATTACTTTAACTATGTTATATGTATATATGATTGATTGAAGGTGAACATTGAAATATTTTATTTATTATCCAAATTAAAAGAAAATTTACAAATATTAAAATTTAACCAGTGAACTTATCTCTTGTATACAATTTGGTTGGTTGAAAAAGGATTGAATTAGATTTTGGTTGAAAATGGATTGAATTGAGTTTTTTAATATAAAAAACTTCATTGGAATTGAACCTTTTCCCAATACTCAAAAACTCCTTGCTTTCCACCATTGAATCCAATCCCTTTGAAAAAAATATAACAAATTTTAATATAATAGAGTTGTTTTTTATTTCATAGATGATATTTGTTTTTTATTAATATATTGATTTTATATTTTGTATATTTCTATATTTATTTTATTATCCAACTCAACAAATTATATAAAACATTCAAAGTATTTTTTTTAATCAAATGTTAGATATTAAAATTAAACATTATATTTTAATTACACCATGAACTTAAACAAAAGAGCCTTGTAAAATGGTAGAAAGATGAGTACAAGAACTAAAATAAATCACAAATTGAGACAACTTGCCTCATAGAAGCAAAGAGAGTGAGAAAAATAATTGAACATAAAGATAGGTCGATCTAGGTTAAGGTAAGATCTAATGACCATAAATACACCCAACAAAATTCCAAGCTTAAAAGGGTCATGAATATTTATCAATGGAGACCTCATTCTAGAGGACCAAGCATAATTAAGGAAGTTCGTTCAAAAGGTTAAAGAAGCCAGGAACAAAGGGAAATGGAAAATCATTGAGAATCAAAATATTATTATTAGGGATAGAGACCAAAAATATAACAATAAATAACAATTTGGGACACTCCAGATCATCTTTTGGAACAATCGTGGTTTTTCATGGAGTAAAGAGTCTATTCTAAGTTGGATCTCTACTGGAATTCATATTATTTTCTTGGTTGAAACTAGGAGCATGAACAATGTAAGGTCCCTAACATAGAAGGATTTGTTTTGTGGTCAACATGGAACAAGAAGTCTCCCCGTTGAGGGATTGGATGCATAGCTTGTTACATAAAAACAAACATCTCTTGTCACATACCCAAATTTTATTTATTTATACATTAATATGGTATTTCCAACTAAATAAGGTGTGAGAATCTATATTTTGGTCACACAATTTATAATGATAATAAATAATTTGAATGCAATCTTTATGCAATTTACTCTCACTGTTCTTAACAGTTTTAAGTACAAACTCATTGTTTTTTTTGTTGATCCTCAGTTAAAATTATAAGGTACTACTTCTTAATTTCATCTTGCAGATGATATACAACCTTCCATTCCCATAATTTATAATTTACGTATTGATCAACCTATCATTCATATTTCATAAAGGAGGGGTTGGTTAGACCCTTGTTATAACCTTGTGTAATTTTACTCAACCTATAGTCTAAATATGGTGGACTTATCTTTTGGTTATGATAGTAATGAAGGTTGATGGTGTATTAATTTGGAAGGATTCCATGAAGTTTAATAAATGTTTAACTATAACCCTTAACCTTAACGTGGTAAGGGGTCACCCTAATCCCTTAAACATAGAACATGTAAAATGACGAAAGGTGAGGTTTAATGGTCACACCGTATTTATGCTCGACATAGTCTGAAGTTTAAGAAACTTGAACACTTGTACACAAGGTGGATAGAGGTTGTTAATGCCACTTTTATGGTATCCCATCTCTCATTAAGACGCTTGTCTGTAGCCCTTCGTGGTAGTCAAATCGGGTGCCAAGTGTTACTACCTTGGAATGAGAGCTGAGAGGTGATGTCCTGACCATCCTGCTTTTTTTTCGGTCATTTGCATTTCAGTTTTGGACATATTTCCGCAGAAGATTGGGGTTCCTAACTAGGGTTTTAGTTCTTTGTTTCGAACTTCCTCCAATGTATACTTACGAAGCTCTGTAATCTATTTACCATCGCTCGGGTTTAAATTTTGGTCATTGTTTAGGAGTTCGAACATAACCAGGTAAAGGATTCTGAGACTTTTTCCTTAAAAGTAAACTTATTCATGTTACCGATTGTATATAATTATATGTTTATTGAATCCCGTGCGCATTTGCTTAGTCCTTGATTTAGTTTATAGCTTAAATGTTTATCATCTATGCTAACACTGTTCTCTATTTATATTTCTTTTAAGCCTGTAGTGGGTTTCTATTCGTTGCTGACTTTGTTAATACCATTCTCTGCTTTATATTTTGGTATAATGGACATGTATGGATACTCTAAACTAATGATGGGGCCTTTGTTGTGAACAAGGGTACCCATCAGAAAGAGAAGATGCAGATCCCAGTTGGTCTTTTCGCTCTGTTGTGGGAGTTCATTGCAGGGTCGAGCTACTCCAAGTAAATCCATACCCTTCCTTTATTATTATATGGGAAGATTTTTGGTTTCCTTTGGTAAAATTTCATTCATTAATGCAAAGAGATTTCTCAATATATTAGGGTTTTTATCCCAAGTTGCCCTTTTCGAATGCTCTTAAGTGTCACTTACTTTGACTGTTTTCTTTTTTGAAAAGATAATAATCTTAACTAGATACCACTCTAATTTTGCATTTGGAAACTTGTGGACAGGTGTGGGCTATGGCTCCTCGAATAAAGGGTATTCACCCATAAAAGGTACTTCGGTTTCCATTATGAATCTTAACTATGGATGAGGAAAGGATACCACGGTCTCTACTCTAAATTAGTTTGGAAGGTTGTATGCGCATGGGGGTTCTGTACCTTTTTTTTTGTTGGAGTTTAAAATACAACATAGTTATTTATCATGTATAATGGAGGGGTTTTTACTCCTGAAATGTCACGGAGTCTGATCGAACAGTTGTAATTCTGTTAACTTATTTTATAAAGGAACTTCTTGTTTCTTTTTCCGATGGTGTTGTGGTTGGCTCCGACCTCTATTTGCCAAGATTTTTGTTATTTTTTGATTAAAGAGGGTTACATAACTGCACATTTTTGTTTCTATTGCTTAAACTTATTGTTATTCTCTTCAATGAGAAATACTCTTAACCTTCTATTTGTTGATGAATACAGTTGTGTGAGACATTCTCCAGGACACAAACCTGAGAGGGGTGTGTGGTTCCTATCTGAGACAGAGTTAGAACATAGAGATGGCCTCCTCCTTACAGAGATTTGAGAAGAACTCCAGATGATTCTCCTATGTAGCGCAATGAGAAAGGAGATATGTTGAGTTTGACGTGCCTGGCGTTGAGCACAAGGTGAACGTGTGAATTCTCATAGAGTTGGGTGCATCGTCATGAGACAGAGATGAAGACGATGTATTAGCCTCCTCTGAGTAGAGAGTTGAGATGATGAACTCCATATGACTCTCCTGTGTAATGCAGTGGGAAAGAAGATCTATTGAGTGGGCGTGCCTGTGGATGAGCATAGGTGAACGTGATCCTAGTGGTTGAGCACTAGTGAGTGTGGTTTTCCTATGAGACGCAGTGAGATAGAGATATGGACATCCCTATGGATGTGCCCCTAGTGGCTGAGCACTAGTAGGTGTATGAGATCCCTTGCTATATTGTTCAAGAGTCAGACTTACATGTAACCCTATTTGTAATGTAAAGGGTATAGGTCGGCCCCATCTTAATGTTAAAGATAATTAATATAAAAGATAATTAATATGGTAATTATTAATTATATTTTAAGTTATTGAAGTCTCACCTATTGTGCCAAAAGACACATCATTTGATGTGACAAGTCTTATATAAATAAAGGTGAATCCCCATTGAGGAAACACACTTATCATATTGTAATCTCATGATTTCAGAAGTTGTGGTCTAAAATTATGAGAATTGCAACACCCTCTTGTGTGCTAGGTTTGGTTATGGTGTGGGAGGTCTTTCTCTTTAGGAATATAGCAAAGGACTGGATGGGTTTTCTTCCCTTGTTGAGAAGGGTTTCCCAGGATACTTCTTCTGTTCTTATGCATGGTTATTCTTTTTGTAATCTTGGTTTGCTGCAAGTAGTTATGGTTCAAGTAATAGCTTAACATAAATTTAAAGATTTAAAGAGGATACATGAGCCATAGCTAATTGAAAATCTAACATGGTATCAAAGCAGGTCCTGAAGATCCCCGGATGGGGTGACAAGTGGACAGAATGGGCACGTGGAGGCGCCAACGGAGGGGCCATTTATGGTGGCGCCTACTCCCAACTATGGACAGTTATTAAGGCCTTTGCCTCCGTCGGCCACTGGACACTGATGGAGCTCCTCGTGCGTGAGTAAGGGACGGCCAGCCAGAGCATTAAGCTCTTGGCGTTAATGCTGGCAGCCATGGTTTATGTGTTTATCAGTTTACACAGACTTCTCATTATGCATTCGAATTTGATCCAGCAGAGCAAGCACCACTGCGCAGAAGGCTTCGCCCTAGCTCTCACCATGCCACAGGCAAGGGGCAGACCTCGCAGAGGTGTTGGCTGGTACGCAGCGGATGCATGAAGGAAACGACACCAGAGGTTTGCTAGGGCCATGCTCCTGGCCAAGAAAAAGCGTCGAAGGGGCGCCCCTGCATCTAACTCGCCGCCTCGAACCTACGTTGAAGAGAACCTGTCCATAGTGCTACCACTGGACTTCTCCGAGAGCAGGATGTTCGTTGTCCCGGATAATTGGGATCCTCCGGCGAGCTTTGGTCACACGTCAACTGCACCCAATTCGGGCGATTCTCCTACTCCCACCAACGCTCCGAGTGCAGAATTCGCGGCTTGCCCTGTGGAGGAGGAGCCGCCGGAATGCATAGTTGCCCCGCAGACGCAGAGGACAACGTCGGGCTACAAGACAATGGAGGCTGAGGAGGCGCTCCCGGCGCACACTGCTGACATGCAGAAGCAGAGGGCGACTTCGGGTCAAAAGGAAGCGGACATCGAAAGGAATTCGCCACCTTCGCCACCGTTCCTGCATCCAGAGAACCTAAATTTGATTTTTGAAGTGCGTAGCCTAGTGGAGGATCAAATCTTCAGAGTGGTACGGGTTAGCCAACGCCTAGACATGCTCTACGCAACCTACTCCAAAGCTACGCCACAGCGCCAATGCCCCACCTGCGTGCAGCCCTTCGTCATCCCTGGCAATGGCGGCAATTCCGATTGAAAATGTTCTATTTATCCTCACGGTCTCCATGATCTTTACTGTTACTGTTTATCAGAGTTGTTGTTCTTCAGTTCTTAGCTTAGGTAGCTCCAGCACAGACTTTCTTCTACTGTTAAGCATAATGGACACATACCCTGGTTTCCTTCGGGCAGGGTGGCGAAACATGACGCCTAATTTTGCATGCTGTTGTGGACAGGCCAGCTGTCCTGGTTTCCTGTATAGGCAAGACAGTTGGCATATGTATGCCAAGTGTTTCTCTTTCCTGAAAGCTTAATATAACAGGTTTTGCCTTTTTATTTAAAAAAAAAAACAGGTCCTGAAGATTACCATTGCACAATTGAAGAAAGGCTTCCAAAACCTTTACCACTAATATAAGAAAAGAAGACGACTCCTTTTTTTTTTTTTTTTTTTGGTCTGTGGATATTTGATGACCTCGGTCCAACCATAAAGAGTGACCGACTGGAGCTTCTAGTTCTTTGTTTTTTAACAGCGTTGTGAAAAAGGAAATAGAGTATTGTGGTTAAGTTCTTGAGGTCCGTGAGACAGTACTAAGAAGGTCGAAGCCTACCCTAGACCGCAAGATGTTTTGTTATTATGGATTCCTTGTTATTTGTATAGATTGATGACTATTTTTGGAGTGGGAGATCCCAACAAATGATTGCAATAGTCCCCTTTTCTACTGAAGTCCGCCTGTAGAAACCCTACATACCTACAACTGTCCTTCAACATTCTAATCCCTCCAACCACCTGCGACTAGACTCCCTTTGCTGGCCGAGCCTCCCTAGGACCTGTGGCTGGGCTCCAAGGGCCTGCGACTACCTATTCTCTGTTGGTTGAGCCCTCTAACACTTGCGACTACCTCAGAATTATAGGTCGAGCCCTCCCACAGACCTATGGATGCCCTTCTTTACTGGCCGAGTCCTCCCATGAACCTCTCTGTCACTATTGGTATTATTTTCGCATATTGATATGGGATTTTCATTGCCTGGAGTCCTTTGGCAATTGCTAGTGTAAACCCTACAAGTATCTAACAACAGATTAGTGAGGAAGGCAGACTGCCCAAACAAGATGACCACAGGCTTGAGAATAAGTTCAGACATAAAACCGCACTACAGACCTATGCCAAGGTTAAATTCTGAGTGGTATTTTTGAGGATGTCAAGAAGTGAAAATCAAATTGTTTTTGAAGCAGTTTCGATGGTGTTTTTCTGAGAAATGAAGGTTGAGTTTAAGGCCTATATTAAGGCCGATTTTTGGACAGTAGTAGGGCCATTACCCTTGTCTAAATAATCAGACTCCAAATCCGATCTGAAATCCCCCTTGTGCCATACTCAAAAGGCATTACAAAAATTTGAAGCTGGCAGTTTTTAAAATTGTTGGAGATTGATATTTTGCTCGGCAATCTTTGGTTGACAAGTTCAAGCATAAAAATATTATCTTTGGATTTTGTTAAGTGATGTCTCTTGCTTATGATGTTCCATCTACCCCTGACCTCCACAGGAAATTATAATCACTTGAATATATTGATGAAAAGAGTGGACTAATGAAACTTACTAAAACACAAAGACCTATGGACAAGTCACTTTTCTAAACTACGTCTATGATGTCCTATTACTCCAGTATGCCATCCTTTGATGTCATTCATTGATGCAAGTGTTTAATGATGGTGATGGTTTATATTCCAGCAAACATAGAAGGGTGTTAATGACTTGCCCAAGTACATTGAAGATGTTGATTACAGACCAGATTGAAACCTTTAATACAGATCTAAAATCAAGTTGCAACTATGTTGAGTAGCAACAGGAGCTACAAGGATAGTTACAACAATGTGTTTGGAATGTTGTTAAAAGTCAACAATGGACATGACCTTGTAAAGGTTGATGTAGAATTCGTCAAAGACTTGTGTGGTATAGATGGCTACAAGGAAAACAAGCGAGGAACGTCAATGATCATCATGACATTGACAAACAAGCAGAACCTCCATTGGTGTACACTCTTAGGTATGCACTTGTATATATATGTATATATTGTTTGCATCATTGTCATAAGGATATTTTTAGGAGAAAGGAACCCTTGGCGCAAAGCATGGACCTAGAGAAGTCTTAGTGCATTCAGAATAAAAACACACTAGAAGTAAAGACCCCAGGTTTGATTGTTTTGTTTATCATGACTATAACCTACATTTCTAAGGTTTCTACATTGCAAGTAGGTGTTGTAGCTGTGACAACAATCCTTAAATTTTTTTGATTCTAGAGATGTACTCATGAATCTCCACTAGGAGACATTCTTGTCTTGTTTCCTTTCGTTTGTTTTTCTTGTTCCGGGAAGGTTAACAACAAAGGAAGATGCTTATCCTTCAGACTTCAAAGGGAGTCACTTGACTCAGAAGGAGTCAAACCAATTAAGGAAGAGAGGCATTATCTTCTTCCTCTTTAGCATTCCATAGGGAGATAGTCTTTGATACAATTGTTCCAATTGATATTCCCAGGAACATTGCAATAGGCCATAAAAGGCCCGTCTGAGCTTTACAAACTCTACAAGAAGCAGAAACACATGCAATTGATGGAAGTATCGAGAAATATAAAATGAGACTTGTAGTCAGAGGATTCTCACAAGCAGAGGGAGTGAACTATGATGAAGACATATTGATCCAGTAACCCAATGCACTACCATCTGTTATACCATCCATGAGTTGGAAACTACATCAGATAGATGGATTCTTGATGAGTTTGGGGTTTCAGCAAGAGTATTGCTGATCCAAATCTGTACTATTACATTATTGGTGACGAGAGCCTGATTTTGATTACTTATTCAATAATTTGTTTTGTTGAATACAAGCAAGCCTCAACTTCTGATTTCGAGATAAAGGATCTGGGTATGATGCACTACTTCTTAGGACAAGAAATATGACCATGGACCAATGAGACTTTTCCTAAGTCAAGGAAAACATATAGTGGGGATATTAAGGAAGTCTAGTATTACAGAATGTGAATCCATGTCTACACCGATGTTGATGGATTTGATGAAAAATAAATGATGATGATTCAGACGAGATTGATCCATAACTGATTGGATAATTGATGTATCTGGTTAACACCAGACCTGATATATGCTATGCAACAAATGTGCTTAGTCAATCCATGAGTCAGTCGAGACAAACTCACTGGATAGAAGTAAAGCATGTATTGAGATATATACGAGGCATAGTTGGACATGGCTTGAGATATGCCTCTAGTGAGAACTTGAGTTTGCAGGGATATGTCGATACAGATTGAGCAAAGAGAACAAAGGACTAGAAGAGCATATTCGGTTGTTGTTTTATTGTGAAGTTTGTCATGATTTCCTGGTGCAACAGGAAAAAAGGCTCTATGGTCGTGAGTACACAGTGAGATAGAGATATGGACATCCCTATGGATGTGCCTCTAGTGGTTGAGCATTAGTGGGTGTATGATATCCCTTGCTATATTGTTCAAGAGTCAGACTTACCTGTAACCCTATTTGTAATGTAAAGGGTATAGGTAGGTCGGCTCCATCTTAGTGTAAAAGATAATTAATATGGTAATTATTAATTATATTTTGAGTTATTGAGGTCAGCCCTATTGTGCCAAAAGACACATCAATTTATGTGACAAGTCTTATATAAATAAAGGTGAATCCCCATTGAGGAAACACACTTATCATATTGTAATCTCATGATTTTAGAAGTTGTGTTCTGAAATTATGAGAATTGTAGCACCCTCTTGTGTGCTAGGTTTGGTGATGGTGTGGGAGGTATTTCTCTTGAGGAATATAACAAAGGATTGGTTGGGTTTTCTTCTCTTGTTGAGAAGGGTTTCCCAGGCTACTTCTTGTGTTCTTATGCATGGTTATTATTCTTGTGATATTGGTTTGTTGCAAATAGCTATGGTTCAAGTAATAGATTAACATAAATTTTAAGAGGATACATGAGCCATGGCTCATTGAAAATCTAACACTCTTTATGTTCAAAGATTTAAGCATGGTAATGACATTGTCATTTAGTAATTTAGCATGTTTATTGTATATATTGATTCCTCTCTGCATATTCTAGAGTTCCATTATGATAATAACTTTAATATCCTTGCATATAGCCAGTTAATTTGTAAATATAATTTCCTCCTTGTTCTACAATTCTGTCTAACTTTTTGTACTGGTTATGAATAAAATCATTTGCCTCTTGTTCTACGATTCCGTTTAATTTTTTTTATCGGTTATGAATAAAATCATTGCCTCCTGTTATACGATTTTGTTTAACTTTCAATAATGGTTATGGATACAAATTGTTTCCTATAACAATTGAATAATAGAATGATACTATGAAAACAACAATATTTTATCCATAAATTTCCATTTGATCAACGAATAAAATACAAATAGAATATCCACAATTTACATCTTTGTACTGAATTAATCAAATAGATTATCCATAGAATATTGAATAAACAATATTTCAATCTAGAAAAAAATGGAAGAAACAAACTAAATTAAAAATTTGTAACTGAGATTTCCTTAGGGGAAAACACGCGTAAAGTGGGTTGTTCCTCCCAACCTTAGATCAGAGTTTCCACACATGCCCACTCTGTCACCCTCGAGCTAAATCCTGATCCAAAACCAACCAAGTGACTTTCTACATAGTATAGGTTTCCAAGATTTATGTGAATATTTTCTGTGTCATTTTAGTATTACTCAGATTTCTCATCTGCTCCATAATGGCGTCCCATTCTCTTGTTTTCTTTATTTTTAATAGTTTCCTATGTCTTTGACACTTGTATGAGCCTCCTGCTCATTTACCACCTGTCAAATTGATTTGCGTTCATTGAACACCTGTCAATATGATTATTACACATGTTCCTAAGAACCTGAGATCTTGTCTCACTTATGTTGAGTTAACTCAACCAATATTCACCACTTGTCTGCCTTTTGCTGTCACTTAGTGGTTCTCTTTGGATCCATGGATTTTCTCTTCTAACAGTCCCACCTCACGTGTGTTTCCTTTTTCTCTTTTATTAATAAAGTAATAAAAATAAAACAATAAGTTTTGAGTTAAATCATTAGGATAAATAACGTGTTGTTTAACAAAAAGAAAAATAAATAAATAATAAGTTTACAATTTGAAATTCCGGGGTATTACATCTCTCATCACATTTGAATTCATAAGAAAGATTCTCTGAATCAGTACATATGAATGGATATATCATATATTATCGCTAAGAAGATTTATATTGCAATATGTTATTTCACACTTACTAACTCTACTTTTTATACAAAAACAATCTAGATAAGGACTCTCCCTACAAAAGCTTAGAGCAAGATATTTACAATATGAAAAATGAAGGTAGTATCCTTCTCTTACAAGACTTTAATGTCAGAAATGCAACCGATAAAGCTATTATTTTAATTAATGATTCCAATCCTAAGCCTCTATGGCTAGATGAGGACCTTGTTTTAGCTAAGAGTTACAAAAGAAACTCTAAATACCCAATCGAGAATTTGTTTAGTACTGAGTTAATCAAGCTCTGTAATTCTCAAGATTTAATAATTTGCAATGGTCTACGCAAGTGGCCAAAATCTAATAGGATGGCTTGTATCCATGGGTTGGTTAACAGTGTCATGGATTATGTAATATATGATATCTCAATATACAACCAAATAGTAAACTTTGATCTTTTATATGATCATGAACATGACTCTAATCATAGACCTTTAACCCTAACTCTAAACTTTGGCATGCACAAAATATTCATTGAAGAGCACTCTGATAACCAAAGGAACTTACTTTTTGACAAACATAATGTTGATCTTTCTTAAAAGACCTAAGTAATGATTTAAATCTCATATCGTATCAAAACAATATTGAAGTTGACTATCAGAATTTTACAACAATCCTCTCTACTTTCATTACCAAATTCTCTATTGAGGTGCTATGTAAAAGGAAAAATAATACAACTAACCCTTGGTACAATAATGAATGTAAAATTGCTATAAAATCCATTAGGGATGCTTCCAATGTATCTTTAAAATCTGATAAGATAAATAGATAAAAAAAATCTTAATTAGAAGGAAAAAAAAGACCATATAAATAAAAAGAAAGAGAATCTTTTGCACACATTTAAGATAGAGCCTAAGAAATTTTGAAGGAAAATTCTAACTTGTGAAACTAAAGAAAATAATAGGATTCCCTTGAATGATTGGAATTTCTACCTTAAAAATATTTACGAATCTGCGACGTCATGGACAACATTCCAAACAACTATACAAAGGATGAATTGTTTTCTATAGAAGACATTAAGCTTGGGGTTAAGAGGCTCTCAGAAGGAAAAACTACGGATATCGAAGGTTACCAAGCTGAAATATTAAAAATTGGAGGACTCGTACTCATCCCTCACATACATAAGTTCTTCAATTTAGCTTTCCAACAAGGCTTTCCAAAGCCTTTCAAAGCCTCATTGTACCTGTTTTTCAAAGTAGGATTAAAATAAATCCCTCTAATTATAGCACCATTATGATTAGCCCCATTTTAGTTAAGATGTATATAGAAGTATTTTGGAAAACAAGATCGGTGCATGGATAGAAACCCATGGAAAAAGAGATAAAGGCCATGATGGGTTTAAAGGCTACCATTCAAGAGTGGACAACCTTGTTACATTTAAGATCATTGTAGAGGAGTGTTGTAATGATAAAAAATTTCTCATTTGTTGTTTCATTTATTTTAGAAAATATTTTGACATTGTGCCCAACCTCTAGAGTAGGTTAGAAGAACTTAAAGTCCCTTTCGAGCTAAGAGTTATTGCAGTCATGCTATACGAGAAAGTAATTTCCAAGTTTAGGAACATTGAAGGATGGTCAAAAGAAATTAACTATAATATAGGATTCAAGCAAGGTTGTCCCCTATCCCCTACTCTTTTTGGCATCTATATTGATAAGTTAGAAGATTGTTTGGAGGATAAAAGTTGTGTTGGCCTGACTCTCTCTAATATAGTCATCATCCTTCTTCTTTATGTTGATGATATTGTTCTTATGGTGAAGAGTCCCTATAACCTAGGTAAGCAACTAATAATCCTCAAAGACTTCTGCTTTAGCATGGGCATGACTATGAACACTTAAAAACAAAGGTTATGATAATTAAAAAAAGGATTACTTATGACAATTTTGTGTATGAAAAAAATAGTTTGGAGGAAGATCCTTCATAGAAATATCTTGTAATCAATATTCACCACAAGTTAAATTGGAACTATAGCATTGAGAAAATTATAAATGGAGGTTGGAAAGCTTATGATGGGCTTGAAAAAAATTGCAAATCAACGAACCCTTGGATTTGGACTAAAAAACTTCTCTTTCATACTCTCATCACTTCAGTTATTTTATATGGATGTGAAATTTAGGGTTGTATTATCTCCAGAGAATCCCAGAGAAAAACAGAATAGATCCAAAAGAATTTCATAACTTATAATCTCAAAATTAAGGGGAATACACCATATCCTATTCTCCTCATTGAAGCAATCCTTTCCACATTGAGAGCATTTCTATAGCCTATGATTAGATAACTAACTTACAAGAACAAGATAAACAACATGGACGACAAGAGGCTTCCCAAAATTGCTTCAAACTCTAGCCAAAACCACTAGCGACTCAAGCAAGGATGACATAAAGATGTTGAATCTTGGCTAAATCATTGGGGAATACAATAATAAGTCATCATGGAGAATATCGATAACATTACAAATATTATTACTTCTAAATTTAACGAGAATATGTGGTGTGATAAAGAAATAAAGGATAAAAGGACAATAAGATACTACAAGGAGGTGGTCAAACCTAATTTAGAAGATCAAAAGTCACTCTCACTTTTGAGAAGTGCAAAGAAGAAAATCAACATTTCTAAAATAAGAACAAACTCTCACAAGCTACACACTGAAATTGGGAGTTGGAAAATTCACAAAACACCGTGGGATGAAAAAATCTACCATAGTTGTGACACTAAGAGGGTTGAAGATGAAAAACACTTCCTCTTATATTGCCTTGTCTATACCAAAATTAGATCCAAATTTAAAAATGTTTCCCACAATACAAATCTTCCTAACCTCCTAAGTCACCAAAACTATGGTGATCTTGGAACGCTTCTCTCAATGCTTTTTGAGCCTAGAAATACAATTTTAAAGAAATTGAAGTAATATCTTACCTTCTTAAGGTGTCGATAGACCAATTGATTTGAGTGGATGTTAATCATCATCATAAAGTAAAAAAAATGAATAATGCAATTAATGAAATGTGTGTGTGTGTGTGTGTGTGTGTGTAAACTTGTTTAGTTATAATTTGTTTTTGGTGTTTTTTCCATTTAAAACAAGATTTTACTTGGATGAACTTAATCTCTCTCTATCGTAATAGATTCAAAGTTAAGATGGATTTATGTGTGTCTCTTTCCATAATAGATTCAAGTTAAGATGGATTTTTGTGTGTCACCTATCAACTCCATGTTTATTCCTTGGGAAATCAGGTAAACTCTAAATTCTTTCAATGTGGACCATAAATAAAATATTTCAATGTCAAGTAAAATATTTCAATGTAAATAAAATATTTTACTTGACACTGAAATATTTTATTTATGGTCCACATTGAAATATTTTTTCTTTATTAATATTTTTTTAAAGTCTACTTGTCAACTCCATGTTAAGCATTGAAGGAATTACACTTTCCCTAGCATTGAAATGTAAAAAACACTTATCAAACTAAAGATTATTTTACTTTCAATATATATCTATATCTATCTATCTATCTATATATAAATTGATATTGAAACATTTTATTTATGTTGGACATTGAAATAGTTTTTTGTTATTAATATTTTTTAAATGTCACTTGTCAACTCCAAGTTAAACACTAAATGAATTACACATGTCTCCCTCATACTCTATTTTAAAAAACATCTATATACACAATCATCTCAAACACATATAATATTAATTATTATATTATAGAATGTATAATGTTTCTCAATACTAAAACCATAGTGATTGAAATTTTGTTTAGTATGTTCTATCACTTATCCATGAATTTTACAAACGTTATAATTTAACATAAATGCCAATAAACTTCTCTTATACACAATTTGGTTGAGAATGGATTGAATTGGATTTTTTAATACCATAAGTAATAATTTAGAATATAATATTTTTTTAATAAATTTTAATATAATAAAGTTGTTATATTATATATGACATTTATTTTTATTAATATATTGTTTTTTTATTTTATTTTATATAATTTTATATTTATTTTATTAATAAATTTAACAATTTTTTTTTTTTTAACTTAGAGTTTTTTGGTTGAGAATGGATTGAATTGGATTGTTTAATATCATAAGTAATAATTTAGAATATAATATATTTTTAATAAATTTTAATATAATAAAGTTGTCATATTATATATGACATTTATTTTTATTAATATATTGTTTTTTATAATGTTTTATATAATTTTATATTTATTTTATTAATAAATTTAACAAATTATTTTTTTTGAACTTAGAGTTTTGTATTATCTTCTAAATTAAAAATTATATTACCTTCTAAGTTAAAAAATTATATTACATCCTTGAGTACATCTTTAAAATTTGTACATAGTTTGCCATCTATTCCATTGTACTATTTACTCATAATGACACCCCATCCAAAGAAGCAAACTTACCAAATTATATAAAACATTCAAAGTTTTTTTTTATTAAATGCTTTAATAAACAATAAACTTTATATTTTAATAATACTTACTGTGTAAAATAAAATTATTATACAAACACAAAAATAAAAATATTACATTATATTATATTTCAAATTTTTTATTAGCAAAATAAACATTTTAAAAATATTGTAAAAAATGAAAACAACAAAGTATGTTTAACACTCTCACTCCTCTATATAGGCCCTTGATCCCACACCGTCCTAACAATTTTCAAGAATATCGGTTATCAACTATGTGATAATGTTGCTCGAATATCAAAATACATCTCAATGTTTATGTGTTGTCTTATCCCCGAAATTATAGCCACTCATTCTTAGTATTCTTTTTCAAAACTCACTTTTTTAAAAGTTGAAACATATTTACCATTATTAATTTTTGGAGATCTGTATAAGCATATTCAGCGTTATAAAAATAAAACTTTTTACATTTAAGTATTAAATAATAATAAATGTGTAACATAAAATTTATAATAATTATAATAATGATGATGATTATTAATGTTTACTAAGATCGAATTGGTTTATTGGACTTTAAGAGGGTAAGTGATTACTTGTGTTTTTTTATAATTGTGTTTCCGTGCTCGAAAAGTATTAACAGAAGCTTTCCAAGATCACCATACTTTTGTTGAGTTAAGATGTTAGGAAGGCTGGTAGTGTGATAAATATTTTGAAAATTAGATCTAATATGGGTACAGGCTGGAAAATCTAAGAGGAAGTGTTTTTCATCTTCAACCTTCTTAGTGTCACAAAGGTGACACACTCTTTCATCCCATGGCGTTTTATGAATTGACCAACGCCCAGTTTCACTATGGAGCCCGTGAGAATTTGTTCTTATCTTAGCAATGCTTATTTTTTCTTTACACTTGGCAAAACATATAGAGAATTTTGATCTTCTAGATTAGGGTTGATTACATCTTTATAATACCTTACTTTTCTTTTTTCCTCTAACTCTTTGTCACACCACATTTTCTCTTTAAATTTTTATCTGACGTTTTTTTTAATAGTAATTTTTTTTGCAAAATGGTTTCTTCCATGATTCCCCAATAGTTTATCCAAGTCCGGGCGTCTTTATGCCATCCTCGCTTGAGTCGATGGTGGTTATGACTTGATTTTGAAGCAATTTTAGGTAGCCTCTTGTCTTCCATGTTGTTTAACTTGTTCTTATACATTAGGTATCTAGTCATAGCCATGCTCTCAATAGGGGAGAGGCTTGTTTCTAAGAGGATGGGATAGGGCGTATTTTCTTTAATTTTGAGATTATAGGTTATAAAATCCTTTTGTATTTGCTCTATCTTTCTCCAGGATTCACGAGAGAAACTACAACCCCATACTTCACATCCATAAAGAATAACAGGTGTAACAAGAGTCTCAAAGAGGAGTTTCTTCTTATCCCAACTCCAAAGATTAGCTGATTTACAATTGTTTTCAAGCCCATAATAAGCTTTCCATCCCCCAATAATCATTTTCTCAATGCTATAATTCCAATTGAGCTTGTGGTGAATATCAATTCCAAGATATTTGTATGAAGTCACTTCCTCCAAGTTGTTGTTGTCATATACAAAGGTATCATAAGAGATCTTATTGGATTTAATAATCATGACCTTAATCTTATCAGTATTAACAGTCATACCCATATTGGAGAAAAAATCCTTGAGGATTCTTAGTTGGTTTTCAAGATCATGGAGACTCCTTGTCATAAGAACGATATCATCGACATAAATAAGAAGATTCATGACTATACCCGTGAGAGTAGGGCTGACACAACCTGATTTTTCCAAGCATTCTTCTAACTTGTCAATGTATATGCCAAAAAGGGTAGGGGACAAGGGACAACCTTGTTTGACTTTGATATTGTAGTTAATCTCTTTTGACCAGCCCTCAGTGTTTTTAAACTTAGCAATAACGTTCTCATACATCCTTATTGTAGCAGCCCTCAACTCGAGAGGCACTTTTATCTCTTACAACCTATTCCAATTTTTTTTCCTAGGAACCATGTCAAAAGCTTTTCTAAAGTCAACAAAACAACAAAAAAGATTGGTTTTAGTGTTGCAAAACTCCTCTGCAATGATCATAAAGGTAAAAAGATGGTCCACAATTGAATGATATCTCCTAAACCCGGCCTGGCCTTTAGCTCTTTTACCGTGACTTTCTAGCCAAAGGATAATCTTCCTTTCCAAAATAATTCCATAAAGCTTGGCTAAAATCGGGCTAATCATAATGGTCCTATAATTAGAGGGAATGTTTCTATCCCCATTTTTAAAAATAGGAACAATGAGGCTTTGGGTCTAGGGTTTAGGGAAGCCCTGCTTAACTGCTAAAAATTGAAGAGCTTGTGTATGTGAGGGATAAGGATTGGCCCTATGATTTTAAAAATTTCAGCTTGGTAGCCTTCAATGTCCTTAGCTTTCCCATTTGCGAGTCGCTTAACCCCGAATTCTATGTCATATAAATAAAAAACTTCTTCCTTTGTAGGGACAATAGGAATGGTGTCCATGGCATTAGGGAACTCACAAAGACTTTTAAGGTAGGAATTCCAGTCCCTTAAGGGAATCCTATTATTTTCTTTAGTATTTCATTTTAGAATTTGGCTCCAGAACTTCTTAGGATCCAACTTGTATAGTCGTGAAAGTTGCTCTTGCCTTTTATTGATATAGTATCTTTTTTTCCTTTTAATTAGGGCTTTGTACATATTGATCTTATTGAGTTTTAAGGGTTCATTAGAAGCATCCCTAATGGATTTCCTAGCAATTTTACATTCTTTATCATACCAAGGGTTGGTCGTTCTATTATTCTTTTTAGAGGACACCTCGAAAGAGAGCTTGGTAATAGAAGTGGAAAGGGTAGTTGTAAAATTATGATAGAGTTCTTCAATGTTGTCCTTATAAGTTAGGAGGTTTAATTTACTATTTAAATCCTTTAAGAAAATGTCAACTTTACTTTTGTCAAAGCACAAATTCCTTTGATTATCATAATTCTCTTCAATGGTGCTCCTATGCATGGAAAATTTTAGACTTAGGGTTAAAGATTTATGATCAGAGTCAGGCTCATGGTCATTTAAAAGGTCAAAAGTTGATATTTGGTTGGAAACGGGGATATTAGATATCACATAATCTGCAACACTACTACCTAGCCCATGAATACAAGTCATCTGGTTGGAGTTTGGCCACTTCATTACTCCATTGCAAATTATTAGGTCTTGAGAGCTGCAGAGCTTGACCAACTCAGTACCAAACAAGTTCTCAATTAGGTCTTCAGAGCTTATTTTGTAGCTATTAAATAAAACAAGGTCCTCATCTAGCCATAAAGGATTATGGTTGGACTCATTACTTAAAAGAGTAGCTTGTTTAGTTGCAGTCCTAGCATTAAAGTCTCCTAGCAGGAGGATATTACCTTCATTTTTCAAAATATAAATATCTTGTTCTAAATTATTATAGGGACAATTTTTATCTAGATTATTTTTCTTATAAANCAATGTTGTCCTTATAAGTTAGGAGGTTTAATTTACTATTTAAATCCTTTAAGAAAATGTCAACTTTACTTTTGTCAAAGCACAAATTCCTTTGATTATCATAATTCTCTTCAATGGTGCTCCTATGCATGGAAAATTTTAGACTTAGGGTTAAAGATTTATGATCAGAGTCAGGCTCATGGTCATTTAAAAGGTCAAAAGTTGATATTTGGTTGGAAACGGGGATATTAGATATCACATAATCTGCAACACTACTACCTAGCCCATGAATACAAGTCATCTGGTTGGAGTTTGGCCACTTCATTACTCCATTGCAAATTATTAGGTCTTGAGAGCTGCAGAGCTTGACCAACTCAGTACCAAACAAGTTCTCAATTAGGTCTTCAGAGCTTATTTTGTAGCTATTAAATAAAACAAGGTCCTCATCTAGCCATAAAGGATTATGGTTGGACTCATTACTTAAAAGAGTAGCTTGTTTAGTTGCAGTCCTAGCATTAAAGTCTCCTAGCAGGAGGATATTACCTTCATTTTTCAAAATATAAATATCTTGTTCTAAATTATTATAGGGACAATTTTTATCTAGATTATTTTTCTTATAAAAAATAGAATTAATAGGTCCAAAATAACAAATTGCTATATACATCTTCTTAGCATTAATGTCTGAAATTTCTATCCAAATGTATTGATTAAGAGGGTCAATCTTATGAAGTTGAATGTGAGGAGAAATGCTCTTTCTAATATAACAAGCTATGCCTCCTATCCCTCTACCGTGGGATTTTTTGTTCCATGCCGACCACAAGACAAATCCTTCCATGCTAGGGACCTTAGACTCCTCATGCTCCCAAATTTCAGCTAGAGAGATAATATCAATATCACTCGGGATCCAACTTATCATAGGACCCTTCCACCATGAAAAGCCACGACAATTCCAAAAAAAGTAAAATAAAAAATTTATTTTAAAAAGTTGTTTTTTAAATAAAAATATTTTCACATTTTGATTTAATATAAAAATATTAAATTTATATATGAATAAAAATATTATAAATATTTTTATTATGAATAAATTTATATATCGCCATCTTGATAGGTACTCCATTGCGGTGATGATGTACCTAGCTCCTATTTGTTTTGTTGGTGGGTTGATTGGTCCCACAAAGTCTATTACCCATTTGTTGAATTCTTGCAATCTGACCTATGGTCGTAATGGCATTCTATCCCTTTTATTGGGTTTACCTACCCTTTGATAGACATCGCATCTTTGATAGTACTTCTTTGAGTCTTAGTGAATGGTCGGCCACCATAGTCCTGTGCGCAACACCTTCTGCACGACAGCTTTGCCTGTGTAATTCCCTCTTGTCATTCCCTCATGAGCTTCTGCTAAAACTCTCGGTCTTTCATGTTCTAACACATATCTCCACAAAATTCTATATGCGCCCATTTTGTATAAGTGTCCTGCGATCAGTTGATAGTATGTGGCGCGGACTACTAGGTTTTCTTCTACGCGGTGTTATATTCTTGCGGCACAGTACCTGTGCTAAAGTACTGAATGATATCTGCAAAGTAATCGTCAACGATCTGGACTGAGAATAATTGTGCATCCGGGAATTTTTCTTCTAAATTCGTAGGTTCTTCTCCATTTGTGACTCTTGATAGGTGGTCAGGTCCTGCATTCAATTTTCCTGGCTTGACTATTACTTCAAAGTCAAATTATTTAAATAGCAGTAACCATCGACAGATTCTCCCCCCCAACACTGGCTTGTTTACTAGGTATTGCAAGGCTGAGTGATCTGTGAACATCTTAAAGTGTTTCCCCAATAAGTAATGTCTAAAATTTTGATGTGCGTAGACCATAGCTAGGCCTTCTCTCTGTAGTGTTATAGTTCTGCTCCGATTCTGATAGTTTTCTCCTCGCAAATGCTATCAGGTGATCCAAGTCTCCCACTCCTGGCTGCGCCAAGATAGCTCCAAGTGTTATGGCTGATGCATCTACATGGACGTGGAATGTCTTCTCCCAGTCTGGAAAT
The DNA here is from genome assembly GCA_010110895.2 of Picea sitchensis. Taxonomy (NCBI): domain Eukaryota; kingdom Viridiplantae; phylum Streptophyta; class Pinopsida; order Pinales; family Pinaceae; genus Picea; species Picea sitchensis. The sequence goes on along the minus strand of SNQJ01S0006532.1, from coordinate 257,544 downwards.
ACCAATATTGGTGCGGTGACCATATTTTCCTTAAGGGTATCCAGACCGTGTTGACACTTGTCGTTCCATTGAAACTTTGTATCTTTTCTTAACAGTTTTTCCATTGGTGTGGTAATCTGCGTGTATCCTTTGATGAATTTTCTGTAGTATCCTGTGTGCCCCAATGTCGCTCTTAGCTGACAAACTATTTTTGGTGGTGGTAAGTGAACAATTACTACAATTTTTGCAGGATCTAATAATAAACCTTGTTTCCATACTATGTGGCCCAATAGTATCCCAGACGGTGTTCTGAATATGCATTTTTTTATGTTCAATGATATCTGGCACTGCGTACATCTTTCTAACATCATTCGTAAGACTTCTACATGGTATTTCAACAAACTATAGACTGTCCAATCATCCACGTATACCTCTAGAAACTGGTGGATGAATTCCTTAAATGTGGCGATGACTACTTTGCAAAATATTGTTGGTGCATTATTCAGTCCAAACAGCATGACTGTGTACTGGTAGGATCCCCATTCCATAGTGAATATGGTCTTGTACATGTCTTCCTGTGCTATCTTAATCTGATGGTAGCCTAAGAATCCATCAGTAAATGAGTAAGCTTCATGTCCTCCTACGTTCTCTAACACTTCATCCGTGAAAGGTGTAGGGAATGGGTCATCTAGGCATGCATCGTTCAATTTCCTCAAGTCGACGCATATCCTTATCCCTCCTTGTTTTTTGTCCTGCACTACCATCGAGCTTATCCATTCTGATTCTTCGACCGGTTCTATGATTCCAGCTTCGAGCATCCTGTCGATCTCGGAGTTGACTTTCTTCTTATATATTGGATTTAGTCTGTATGGTCGTTTTCTGATCGATCTCGCTTCAGGTCTGAGTGGTATCTTCATTTCTCCTAGCTCTCCGACTATACCCTTCATCTCTATAAATGTTGTGGGAAACAAATTGTTGTATTCTCACAATAACTATGTTATGCTTTCTACTATTTGTTCATCCCAGTAATCTCCAATGCTGGCCATTTTGGGGTTATCCATTGTCTCAATGTTGACTTTATTTACCTTGATCGGCGTGACAATAACTTCTGATTCTATAGGTGGTCCCTCCACTTCTCTTTCTCCTTCTGCATCTTCGATTTGAATATTGCACGGATCGTCTTCATCTGGTGCTTCCTCTTGCACATGGTAACATGACAACAATTTCTTAACTTTCTGTTTATCCCGTTGTTGTTCTTCTGTTATGAGTTTGACTTCTGGTCCCTAGATGAATATAACTCCTCTTATCTGTTTAAGATTTGCATCTATGTTGAGGTTCTCATGTTCGAATAATAAAGTGATTGTAAAGTTATGTTGCAATGTCATCTAGGTCGCAGTTCCTGGTCTATATACCAGTTCGCCGGTATGCCCTCTAGAGTGTGTATGAAATGATGAGGCCATTCCTCTGGGGGTGTCATTTTCCACAACGTTCTACACTTCTCCAAGTGTTCCGTTGGTGCCCCCTATCCATCGTACCTCTGTTGCTTGTTTTTTTTTCTGTTCCACGTCGAACCTTATGCATAGTAACCACTTACATTGGTACCAATCTGTGATCATCTCTTTATGTGCACCCCACCATCTTGGAGGTGTGGCCTTGAGTGATATATCAAGTGATAATAGTCTCTGGTTCTCTAAGACTTCGTCTTCATACTGTGTCAAGAATGTTTCCAAATCGTTTATTCTAGAAACTGGGTGGTTCCCTTATCTATGTGCCTACCCATCTTACTGCGCGGTCTATTCGTTCACATCTTCTCGTGGATACTTCGTGTAGCCTTTGTTTCCAGTTTTCTAGACCGGTGTCTGAGTCTGTTGCACATGAAGTGATGCTCCACCAACTGAGTATCCCATATGCAGTTGGTTTTACGTAATCTTCATCGCGCACAGTTATTCTATAAAACTGGTTGATTTCCTCTAGGTATAAGCAAGTAGGTTCTACAAACCTTTCCCCTTCTTACGACTCTAATGGCGCGATGACCCTGTATTCTCCTGACTCAAATGTCATCTTTCTTGTCTTTAAGTTGATTATTGCCTGGTTTTCAAACGCCCAATCCAAACCAAGAAACGTTGGATATGGTGTTGTGTCATCCACTATTTCAATGACTTCAAAATCCTCTTTAGTGCACACTCCATCCATGTCTACTATCACTCCTTTTAGTCTACCAATTGGTAGAACTCTGTGTTGGTTTTCTAGTTTCAGTTGAATAGGTGAATATCCTAGTGTGGGTTCTCCCATGCATTGCCATGTCTTCTTTGGTAATACATTAACTTCAGATCCTAGATCTAGTATGATGTCTCCCATGTTGAAATCTTCGATATTGGCATTCAGTCTGAACTCCCTACTTGTTCTTCTCCTTGTATGGAGGTGATTGACTGTCTTCTGTTCTAGTTTGCCTTTCGTCTTTATACTACATTTTTATAATATGTTTTGCAATATTTTCACAGATGATGGATCATTTAATAATTTTACACACGATTGTAAAAAGCCTTTGATTGTACTTACTTGTCGCACGGGCTTCATTTTGTTGGTATGATCCAATAATGGAGGCATATCGTACTCTGATGCTTCCTTGTTTTGTTGCGCAGTTGAAGTCGACGCCATGTATTCTTTCTGAAATTATTGTCTTTCTTGCTTAAATACCTCCTTCTCCTTCTGCACGTCCAACTGCGTCCTTGGTTTAGTTTTCTTCTTCACCCACTGGTTTTGTGTTGGCTCTTGTCAGATTGCATCGTTTCCGGTTTTCGCTCCTCCGCGGGTAACTATGTTGATGTTTCGTCCTTCATCCCTTGCTTTGGCTGAAATCCACTGAACATTCTGGTTATTCTAGTTCCTCTTTTCCTGGATCTTTCTTAATAGAGTTGGACATTCTTCCGTGTCATGATTTGATGCTCGACAATACATACAAGTCATTGGTGGAAGCGGACATTCTTTTTCATAATGTCCTGGTTGTTGGCAATTGTGACATACCAATGGTCCTCTACCTCATCCAAAACCTCCTCTGGCTCATCCTCCACCTCTGTAGCCTTCTCTATCTCCTCTCGACACGTTATACTGAGGTGCCTGATTATACTGCGCGGTATTGTACTGAGGTTTTGTTGTGTTGTACTGTGCTTGTGTGTTATTATATGGTTGTTGTGCGGTATTATATTGTTGTTGCGCAGTTTTATATGGAGATGGAACTTGATTAAACTATGGTGTGGCTTGCCCCATCATCATTTTTTCCTGCACTCTATATGCATATGATGTCCTTCTCGCATCAAATGCATAGTTCTACAGTCTTTGTCGTCGTGGCCCATTGACTTGCACAATTTGCAATATGAACTCTGTGGGACTATCGGGTATTTTTGCATCATTAGGGAGTGATACAAATCGTGGCCCGATTTCTTACAGACTTCACACCATAGTCCTCATGTTGGTAATGGATTTGGCATTCCTGCTTCCATATATTGTGTGAATGTTGGACATCCATTCTCGTGGTGTCCTTCTGCCCTGCATGTAGTGCACCAAACGACTTCTCGTTTGTCCTTACTCTTATTCGGGTTTAGCTGAAACGTTAATTTTTAAAATCCTCCTTCAGTTCTTCGATAGTTGGGTTCGTCTGCTGATATTGGTTTTCTTACAGTTGCAGGGCTGCCTGAAGAGCCTTGGCCTACGTGTGGAACTTCTGTTGTCGCAAAGGGTATTTTAAGTGTGGTAGCAGTGTGTTGACAAACAAGTGCCAATGTTTCATATCGGTCATGAGATGTTTTAACTTTCCCTTCAATAGCTTGAATCTCTAATCAATTTACCATACAGATTCTCCCAGTTTCTTTCTAATTTTGATCATCTCATTCATGTACCGATCCTTTGAACTCGGCTTCTGGAACTCGTTTATCAGCAATTTCTTGATGTCTGCAATTGTTCTGGTTGTCCCTGGTGGATTGTTTGTAGCTAAACTCATATACCAATCCATTGAGTGATCCCTTAGTGTAATCACTAGTTGTGCCAGCTTAGTATCTTCGCCTGTGTTCTGTTTTGCTTCGCAAATCTTCTCACATATGAAAACATGCTTTTATGGGTCCTTCGATGCTTCTCCTTTAAATTATGGTAACCTGATAGTAGGGTTGTGTGCTTCCATCCTGAATGTCGAACTACTACCTCCGCGTGGTGTAGATACTTGACTAGTGCTACCTGAACTAGCTCCTCCAATTGTTGTTCCTTGTGTGGATGTAATTCCTGTTGTCCGACTGCTTCTAAACTTCAGTTGTCTAAACAGTGGTGTTCTCTTTGGTGTATTAGTTGCACATGGGTTTATGGGTTCCACACTGACATTAATATGGATAGGATTGTTGCCTTCTCTTCATGTTCTTGGACCTCTCATCTTCCTCTCATATGTTGCGTGCAATATTTCCTCAATCTGCTCCATAGCCCAAAGATCCTCTACCTCTTCCTCGTCACTCACCAAGCCTTCCCTCGCGGCTACATCTCTCTTCTTGGTATTCACCTTGTATTGGTAGGGTACTCCGCTACGCGTCTTTCCAACTATCGCCATGATCCGCTTGATCTGGTCGTCATCCATCATAATCGGTTCCAAGGGTTCCTCCTTTCCCTTATCCTTTCCTCCTTCCATTTCTCCTCTTCCTGTTAGTGCTTCCCCCTTCCCCCCATGCACATAGGGAAGTTTAGTTGTCTGACTCCATTGTCAGTATGCCTTTGTTATATAGTATTATCTTAATATAAGTATACATCGATCTAATTTACCTTCCTCAAGGTCCGCATAAAAAATCTTTCTCTGTTGCGTTGTATGACTTCGTTGTATCTACTGCAAACTCTATTATAAATCCTGCCACAATACTGTCAAGCCAAAAATCTACTGCACGGGTGAATTTTTTGTTCACCTACTGTAACTGCTCAATCTGTACTGGGGTCCACTCTAACTATTGGATCTGGTTCGTTGTGTGGTTATACTTCAACCTTAGTATCCACTCTTGCAATATATGTGGACAATCACAGAAAACTACTTCATGCAAATCAGTAAACACGCATTTCTCAAGATATTTGTAGGGTGTTAGTCTAGGGTTTCTGTTGTCTTTCTGTGCAAACTCCAACTCTTTTGTTCTTAACTAGATTTCGATCTCTTATTTTGTGGGATTCCACAGTCTCAACATTCCCTTCTAATGGCTCATTGCTTTCTTCTTTTCTTTACTCTTCTCTTGCTCCAGCTATCTCATCTACTCAATCCTCTCTTGTTCCTACCAATGACAACATAACCATTCGTTGGCTTAATTCTTCTATTCTATCTGATTTTATTGACCCAGGGTTAATGTTTGTTCGGGTTTCCAACAAAGCCTCTAAAACTATCATCCCTCTTGGTAAACCAGAAGGCAACAGAGAACACAGAATGTGTTGCGCAGTCTCACTCGAGATAGCTTTAATGGGTGGATGTAATACTCATGTGTTTGTAGCCTAGGATTGAGTGTGAGATATGAGAACTATATATTGAACCACTATTATAACTTGTAACCACAATATAACATCATTTGCGAATAAGCAATAAATATAGGAACTCATTCATTAGGCATAACAATAAATACTGAAGACAACAAAGATATGCATTTTTTGATCACATAATATAGATGTTACCATGGTTCACCCCCTCTTGGGATACATCCACAAAGATTTATCTCTCAACTCTTTTATTATAGTCGCTCTGTCACTACATCATCGTGCGCTTACAATTCTCCCCGGTTGGGTAAGATCTATATGAGGCGGACTAGATCGCACCATGCTCCTCATCCTGTGATATAACCCTCAAGATCTACCCTCCCCAACCCTCTCTAGCTCATCAACTTATAAAATTAGGTCATATAGCAAAATATTACATATCATAACAGCTCATAGATAACTAGCTAAACTCGATAATGCTCCGAACTGAACCGAACCGAATCCTCTATGATGCCTTTGTATCTATATTTATATGTTTTTGGCTCTTCAGTCATTACAATGCGCTGCAAAAACCCTAACCCTAACGTCTTTAGGTCTTCCCTGCATGCGTGCTTGTTGTTCTTCCTTCTAGTTGTCACTTTCCTCGTGCATGCTTTCTTTCCCAAAATCGCCTTGCTTTTCTGCTTTGGCCTTCTTCCAACATCAAGCCATACTAAGGTTAGACGGATTTAGTAAATTTGAATCATTGGTTGTAATAGTTAGAGGTTTATTCTAGTGTCCACCATATAGAGGAAGAGTAGAAGAATTATTTTCCAGACTAAAATTAGAGGGCCATGCATTAACTTAGTGGGAAAGTCACATAGAGACACTTAGGCTAGAGGGTGATCCACCATCAACTAAGTGGCAGGATTTCAAAACCCTCATTAATTCGTAGCTCTACCTTATTGGGTATGTAGTGTCATTGGGGATGATTTTAGGGGCTAAATTTTGCTCATGGGATAATTTTCCATGGTTTTTCCCAAAAAAAGATTCGCTATTCTAAAAATGATTCATCAAATTGTATAGGATAAAATTATCTTATCTTTAAAATCGCCAAAAGTTTATACAAACTATACAAAATCCTTATAAATTTGAATATTTTTACAAAAATATTGCCGAGCATTTGAAGGATTAGTAATATTCACCAAGGTTTCTACATTTTAAAATAAATTTCCATCTTTAAAATCATCCCTATATAATGTAGAGGACCAATCAATTTGTTGACGTTACTTTAAGCAAAGGCAAGGGCATAGTGTGCAAGAGTACACCATTGAATTTAGGAAAATGGCTATCATGTTGGGTATCTCTTCCAAGAACATATATGCACTCCTCAAGTATTTGGGGGTTATACATAGTCACTTGCAAAAGCAAGTGATGCTCTTCAATCCCATGATAGTTGATGAGGCTTGTGTGAAAGCACAATATCTGTAAAATATTTCACAAAAAAGGATAACCAAGTGGTTCCAAACAAAAATAGCACTAGGATGCTTCCAAGGAAGGAAATAAGAAGTGGAAAGGGAAAGACAAGAAGATGGCAGCCACTACACATCAGTGCAAGGATCCAAGTAACCACTGTAACCATTGCAATATCGATGGTCACATTGAAGAAAAGTGTTGGAAACTACATCCATAGTTGAACCCTAAGAACCATAAGAAGGATGCCAAGAAGAAGAACCTTCTAGTCACAGATTCAAGTAATCAGGTAGAGAGAAACTCAGATGTGGATGAGAATATTTCATGCACTCTAGTGCAGAAGGAGGTGAAACTGAGTAACCTTCATCACAAGGAATATAGGGATATGAAAAAAATATTCCATGTCAAGATCTAGGTCAGGAATACCAAGGTAGACACACTATTTGATTATGGTTTGTAGGCCAATCTCATAGAAGTCAATTTAGTTAGAAAGCTTGGGTTGGAGGTTCATGAATCCAATCCCATACACATTGGGGGGGGGGGTGAACAAGGATGAAAAAATAAAGGTAATTAAATAGTGTAAGATCAAATTTGTTGTAAGTGTCGAGTTTAAGTGGAGTTAATTGTAGTAACCCTTGACATGTGTGGTGTAGTGTTTGGAATCCCTTACATGTATATGAGGGATGTGATATTCATGCAGAGAGAAAAATGGTATCACTTGATCAAGGATGGGAATTCCTACATCATCAACACACACAAACATAAATCTAAGATCTCACTAGTAAGTGCCAACCAAGACAAAAAGTCGACTAGTTCTAGAAATAAACATGTGTTTTTTTTTCTTAAGAGAGAATCAGACATGTGATAAATTGGTAAGGGTAAAGGAATCCTTTGAGGGATTTACTAAAGAGAAAAAATACCAGTTGGAGGAGTTTCTACATGAATATAGATGAGTTTTCCAGGAGCCTAAAGGGCTACCACCTAAGAGGGAAGTGCAACATTATACACAATTGTTTCCTAACTCCCCATTACCAAATATTAGGCCGTATCAACAATCTGTTTTGGAAGCAGATGAAGTGAAGAAGCAATTGTAGAATATGCTAAAGTAGTGAGTTATTCGAACAAGCACTTCACCTTGTGGTTCACCTATCATAATCTTACCTAGGAAGGATGGGACTTAGCGGATATGTATCGACTACAAAGCTTTGAGCAAGATTACACTCAAGAATTGGTACCCTCTACCTAGGATTAACAATTTGATATACTAGTTGCAACATGTCAAGTACTTCACCAAGTTGGATCTCAAATGGAGATACCACCAAGTACAAGTCAAAGAAGAAGACACTTGGAATACCACCTTCAAGAAAAGGAAAGGTTTTTATGAATGGTCAGTCATGCCATTTGGTTTATGTAATGCACTAACTACATTTATGAGATTGATGAATGATGTATTATGCCCATATTTAGATTAATTTGTTATAGTGTATTTGGATGATATATTTGTTTATATCTCTACCTGGGAGGAGCACATATCACATCTAATAAAGGTGTTAGAGACTCTAAAAAATTACCAACTACTAGCTAAACTCAAGAAAAGTGAATTTTCTTAGCAGTTATTGGTGTATTTAGGGTATGTGATTGGTGGAAGGGAGATTAAGATAGATCTTGAAAAGATGGACGCCATCATAAAATGGCTAGTTCCTACTAATGTCACTGAAGTTAGAAGCTTTTTTGGGGAAGCACAATACCTACATAAGTTCATAGCATCCTTTTCAATGGTAGTTTCACGACTCCACACCATAACAATAAGTGGTAAGAGTTTCTAGTGGGGAAACAATTAGTAGAAACCTTTCGACGAGATGAAAATAAGATGAATCAAGCAGAAGCCCTTTGAAGTGGAGATAGATGCAAGTGGTTATGCTATGGGAGTATTTTTTATGCAAGGAGGTAAGCCAATATGTTATCATTCTAAGATGTTTAATGGGGGATTTTTGAACTGCCGTACATATGATAAGGAAATATATTCCCTAGTTCAATATGTTAATAAGTTGAAGCACTATGTAATGGGAAAGGAAACCATTATCCACACAAATCACCATCCACTGCAATATCTTCAGGCCCATAGTAAGCTTCAACAAACTAGACATTACAAGTGGATGGGGTTGTTTTAACAATTTCATCTAGTTATGAAGTATAAGAAGGGAAGCACTAATAAGTTGGCAGACATGCTTTCAAGGCCACATGCATCCAATATTATAGCTTTGGGAACTCTTATCCACATGAATCCTTTTATCCATGATGCATGCAAATAGGCATACACAGAAGATGAAGAATTTAAAGAGGTGTTTGAATAGCTACATGGCCAAATTCATGTATAAGAAGGTGATTGTAAGGATGGCTATCATCTCTATAATGGATTTCTCTACAAGCTAGACAAAATTGTGTTCCTAAAAGGGAAAGATTCAAGATTATCACAGAGGCTCACGCCTCCAAGGTTGCAACACATTTTGGTGTTGGGAAAGAGATGTAGCTCAATATAAGCCCAACAATATAAAGCAAGTTCTATACCATCCCTTACCCTAGTCAAACTTGGGAAATCATTTCCATGGATTTTATGGGAGGTTTACCAACAACTAGGAAGGAACATGACTATTTATTTGTGTTAGTTGACATGTTCATCAAGATGTGCATTCTTATGCCTTGTAAGAAGACCATCAAAGGTTAAGACACAACAAAAATGTTCTTTGAATAGGTGTAGGTGCACTTTGGGATACCAAGGATCACCATCTCAGATAGGGATACCATATTTCTTAGTGTTATTTGAATTGCACTTTGGGAGAAAATGGACAGGAAGTTGAAGATATATACAACATTCCACCCACAGACAAATGGACAAACATAAGTAGTCAACAAGACTTTGGTGAAAATTTTGAGGGGTTACAATCAGAAACATTTGAATACCTAGGATGAAAATATGATCTATATTTAGCACTCTTATAATAAAGTAGTCCACACTTATATTGGTAAGTCCCCTTTTGAAACTTGCTTTGAGTATTTTTTTCCTTCACCCTTGGATGTTTTTTATGGACAACAATAAGGAGTGATGGAAGACATCATATGAGAAAGCATTGAGAGAAAAAAAATTCATTGTAAAGATTAGACATATTCATTTGAAAGTACAAGAGATGATAAAGAAGTCACGGGAAAAGTATAAGGCTAGACATGATCAACATAGAACTACAAAGTCATTTAAAGTGGTAGACATAGTTTGGTTACAATTGAACAAGGAAATACTATAGGGTCCTAGTAATAATATCAATGATGTACGATATTCCCCTTTTGAGGTATCATATAAGGTGAGAGATAACACCTACAAACTCAATATACCCCCCATACATGCACATTTAATTAGTAGTGAATGTGGAGAATACGAAACTCTATGAGCCTTCCTTGTTTGATCAAGAGGTGGAGAAGGTCCTACCTACCATAGAGGATTTAGCACCAAATGCTCAGGTAGAGTTGGAAAAGACAAAGTTTTGCATAAGAATTCCATAACTACAAGACATGGAAAGCATGATCTTTGGCAAATTGGGTTGAAAGGACAACAACTAGGGAAAGAAAAATGGTACTCCATGCCAGAAAAGGTAGAGGAAAAATTTCCTCACCTCATTTAGTAAATATTTTGGGGACCAAAATCATACCTAAATGGGGATGTTTGATCCAAATTGGATCATCATACAATTTTTCATCTATCTTGGTACTATATTGGTGAAAACAATTGGAGGAATTATCTTGCAAGGTCATTTTAGTGGGAGGTCCCAATTTGGAAAAATGGGGTCCAAAACCTTTTAGATCTATTTTGAGGCATTAAATGGATTTTTTGGGGGTTAGGATGTCCAAAAGATAAGCACACACCATCGATGGTGTTCTATAGTCTAATATATTTCCAATGATGAAAAAATCGCCTCAATTAGGGCTCGTATGTGAAAGTTATACCTCCCGCAAGTTGACCTACCTTCTTGACCACCATGGTACAAGTGGATGCCATGTTAGCCCCCATTACTCAAACATATGGGGCTAGCCACATGTGGACTTCCAATAATATTGTAGAAGGTCCAAACAAGATCATTAATTGAGGGTTGAGGAAGTCAAAACCCTAACCCTAGACAACTATTAGGCTATGTTAAATATTGGGCCGCTAGGAGGAGAAGGGGTTCCATTCTTTAGCATTGTATTTGTTCCATAGTTGAAAAAATCATATAGGAGTGGTATTTTGAGATCGTAACAAAGGAGGAGAGATTCTATAGAAGCCATACAATCCACAATATCAAAGGGAACTCCACAATGAGTGCCTCTTTCTTTGTATTTTCATTTGAAGAAAAGAGAATATAGAATAGGCCTCACCTTCTAGTTGGTTTTTTTCCCGTATTAGATTTCCTAGGATGTATCTTGTATTAATTTTTTTGGATGGTGTGTTCTTTTGCTCATTTCTTTCATTTTCATATTTAAGTTATTTCCATAATTTCAAGCAACAAGCTAGTAATCAACAATCTAGGATCTAAGAAAGTAATTTGCATAATCTAAGATTTCAGAATACTATAAGATCTGTTGTGACAAACTGTTCCCATGGAATATCCATGGTAGTTTATAGATCATCTCATTAACACAAAAAATAAACATTTAATGTTTCGCGTATAACTTTTTTATATGACAATGATTTAAAAAGATATATATGTTGCAGTACTATACACAGATCTCTAAATAATAGATAAAAAAATATATTTTTGATGAAACATGTTATTTGACAGAATTGAACATGGGTGGGATGAATAACAATCATTCCTCCCAACCACATGATTTAAACCATTTGAAAACAACAATGAAGTAAATTTTTTATCATATTAAAAATTATATATATATGAAAGATATTTTGTATTTGGTGTTTGAGTTCTTTCCTATAAAAGTAACATCAATTGTGTCACTTTTATATCAATGTAAAAAAAAAATCCAAACATATATAAAAAGTTGTAATCACATTTCCAAAGTACATAAGAATTTCAAAAGTTGAAAGAACACTAAATATTTAAAATTTATATACTATACACTTAGATGAAATAACACTAAATATTTAAAAGTTATATACAACACACTTACATGAAACAAGTGTTGCATGGCAGCGTAGTCTTTGCCGAGTTGGAATGGGAATAAATGCATTGTTTTGGCGGGACCGAGGGAGAAATAGAAGCCCGAAGCAGTGGACACGTGGGAAGCAACATGAAGAACAGGTGGTATCCATGTAGAAAATGACTCGTGAGACTATGTGACACGCCAACCATAAGACATCAGGATGGTACATGACCCGTGGAGAATGTCACTGCGGAAGTAAGGTCGGAGCACCAAAATCCCGAATCAGTTAATCATAATATTGTATTAATATGGGGTTAACAAGTAATTAGCGAGAAAGTGACTTTGTGAGAGCATTTTATTCTATTAAACAAATCATCTGAATTGTCTATCTCTATATGTGTTAGGATAAATAAAGTTATATGCGGTGGATGAGAAAGATTTTTTTTTTTTTTTGAAAACGTGTCCAGTATCGAAGTAGTTTTTCCTATACATTTGCAGAGGCCGATCTGCAATTTATCTCCAGGAAGAGGGCATATTTGTATATCACCAACTGGGCATTTCAGTATAGTTCCAACTGACATATTTGCAACATGTCTATTCAGTTGATTTTTTTTATTTGGCAAAGGTAAAAAAAAATTGAAGGTTATTATTTATGCAGATATTCTTGCAAATTAATTTGTTAGCATCGAAACGACAACCTAACGAGGATGTCAATCCTACTGCGTTTTATATAGATATGATACTCATGTTTAATTTTTTTCCTAGGGCATGTATAGTTCAAATATGGGACTTAGAAAATTTACGTCGTAATGACTTGAAGCAATACAAAAGGATAGTAGTATTTTTTGTGTGTGTGTGTTTTTTTTTGTTTTGAAATAAAGTTTCCTGGAAAAAAGGACCAGGAATCACACACATTAAACATTCAAATTTAATAAACACAATTTCCTGACATCCATCATAGTTGAAGATAAAAATTTCTCGACACATAAAAATAAAAGAAGATGATCGATATTCATAAAGAGAACTAATTTAGCATTCTGAAAACAGGGTCACAAGGCACCGTCGAGATTGTTCCTGAAGTAGTTTTCTTTGAAATTTATCAAAAAATAATAATGTTTGTTACATATTTGTGGAAATTTAAATGCGTTTGTCATATAGACTGGGATTGGGGCTCCCGCGGACCATAAAAGAAATAAGTACAAGAAATAGGATTGTAGAAAGAAGAAGTGGGAGACAATAGAGAGGAAGACCTGAAAAGAAGAAATTGAAAGTTATCAGTCTTTGGTTAGAGATTTCTATTTAAAGAAGTGGAATAACTGGATTGATAAAGAAAGAAAGATGTGATCAGTATAGACTTACTATGATGGTATCTATTTCTCCCTTTGCTATTTGCTTGTTGATTCCTTTTTATTGCTCTCGTCGACGACCACTGGAATCATGCCAACCAGTTGTTTCCCTTCATCAGTGAGCTTGTCGATTCCCCTTTGGAGCCATTCTTCAATGTAGCTTCTCATGGGGGCCAGGTTTATCTCATCCCAGATTTTTATGTTGAAAATCTTGTTTTCTAATTTCCTTAGATCGATAGAAATATTACGTAGATCCTGTTCAATTTCTTCATTCTGTGCCGAATAGTCCACTAGCCAGTTGTCCACATCATCTTGACCATATTCAAGGATGTCGTAAAACTTTTCTAAAGACAACCCCTTTAAAATATCAACTTGTTCATCGAAGGCTTGCTTGGTTAAGGACAAGGACTTGAGGATTAAGTTTGGGTATTGAACCTCATTGGTACTTCTGGATAAGTCTATTTCGGTCAGGTTTATGAATAATTCTTCTTTCTATGATATGGCTTGTTCACATGATTTGAAAATGAGATGTAGGTTCTTAACTTTCTCTTTCCAACATGCTTTTAATTGTTTGATCCGATTTGGGGAGGGGAGATATTCTTGTCTTCTTCTCAGATATGACATGTTGGTGACATGGTTGCCAAAAGGGATCATCGTCTCTAGATAGAAACATTATTCATTTTTTAAATCCACCTGCAAATTTTCGTGAAAATCATGTGCCCTCGTTCCAAGGGAAGCTATATTTTGTGATGTTTCACGGGCTTCACTAATTAGCTCCATTCTTTTATTGATATTCTTCTCCACATATCATCTACATGATGTGAGGAGGCTGGAGGATCCTTTTAACTTGGCTACAGGGGTGGCAGACACGGTTTTTGCTAAAGGACTGGCAAACAATGGGGTAGGAATCAAATATTCCTCCTATTCCTTGATTCGGTCGTTCAAACTGGAATTCTCCGCTTCAATGCCTCCAATGGAATCATCAAGAGAATATTTATTTTATTGGTGAAGTCGAGAGATTTGGGATGAATGCATGTTCCTAAGGTTAATCTTTTAACGAGATTTCCCTTTCTTATTTCTTACATCTCTCTTTTCAATAATTAAATTTTTAGATTGTCTACAAAAAACAACACTCTGGAATACAAAGGATTCATCTTCGTAAAAAATGTCGGTCTCAGGTATTTCAATTATGGAACTATGGTGCATCGTGTCCATGGGCTGATCAACATTGTGGAATACATTATCCAGAGCAGTCTCAAGTTCCATGTCCTCACTTTCAATTTCGGGCTCTTCCACTTGCCCTACAACATTTTTTATCTTCTTCGTCACAGGAAGCTTGTGAGAAATATCAATTTTTCCTTGAGGAGGGTTCTTATCTCCTCCTCCATTTGAAGAATTTTAGGTTTCTTTCTTACTAGGGTAGGCCTTTGGAGCGATGCTCCGTGATGTCGTACTCTTGGGAGTGCTAGTCGGGGATTGGAAACTCTTCTCACCGGAGCCTTTTCCCTGTTGTTTGTACAATTCAGTTGTGCTTTGCAATGTCTCTACGTTTCCATCGTTAAGAGAAGGAGTGTTGTCTTCATTGTCTATATCTTTGTTTAGGTGTGTATGGATAAAAGAGATGCTAAATCCAACTGCTAGTAAATGTTCTAGAAAAATCCCATTAGGGTCGAACCCTTTTAGTCTTTCAACATATATTACGTTCAAGTTGTTGAAATGGTCTGCGAATTCGTCAATAGTGTTGACGTTCCTGAACACAAAGTCCCCAACTTTCCAAGGTAGAGGAATGAACTGCTTTTTTCTCTTCTCATGGAAAAAATGCAACCAGTAGTTGTATTGCCTTGTTATTTCTATAACAAACATCTTTTATGTGATGTGACATGGAAGGAAAGCGAGATTTTCCTTGGAGACAAAAATCATTATTACACTGTAATTTTCAATTTGTTCAAGTGTCCCCTTCCTGTCCAGAAACTTGGTTGCCCAGTCAAACATCCGAGGAGAATCCTTTCCTAACAATAAATATTTGAAAACCGAGACAAAGTCATTAAAAACCTCATAAAAAACAATGAGAGGCCTTGTGTTTCCACACGGCTTGGTACCATAAGGTTATTGGGTTGAATTCATATTTTACCTTCTTGGACAGAGACAGTTTTGGAAACGGACATCAATGCGCTATCATGAAAACCAAGTAGGATGGCATATAAAATTTATTCTCTTCTTTGAATCGTGACAATTGGGAACATATTTCAATGGAAATTAGCTTCCCCCAATAAAAAATGGATTTTTCCTTGACTGTGAAATACAAAATATAAAGAACCATGGGGGAAATTCTTGTTGTGTACTCTTGTCCTGTTATTCTTGTAAACAACCAAGCAATTTCCCGGAATGGATTTCTAAAAGAACTAACTTGAAACTTTGTGATATCTTTAGGAATTGTTGTCGGGTCTTCCAGGAACTTGGGCAAGAGGTCCAACCCATTATCATGTTTTTTTAGGAACTGCTTGCAGTCTTTTCCTCTAAAGGTCAATGTTGGCTCCGACAATCTTAACATATTATGGAAGACCTGAGGTGACAAAGAAATAGGAGAATGGTCGCGCAGTGGAATAATTATTTGGATTGAAATATATTTTTCGGCACACCAAGAGACCACCTCCTTACATTCAAAAACTTCAGGGATGCAGCCTGCACGAGCGATTCCAGACATCCAAATTACTTCATTCTGGGTGGAAAAGGATAAATATTAAGACTATGCCCTGGACCAATGGAATTTATGTTCCTCACACCCGAAGATATTCACTATATCTCCACAGAACAATTGTCGAGTTACTTCCATAAGTTTACAAAAATGTTTGTTTGCTCCATACGATGTTTGAAATTAATAGTTGGAAGGGATAATATAACCCTCCACAAATCTTGGTCCAATGTGTGTGAATGGGAGATCTCCTCGAGCCTTTCACTCATTAATGACAATATCGACGGTTGTTGCATGATGAGTTGTTAGCATTAAAGACTAGTAATTGCATACTTAGAAGTACGAAGGTGGAGGGTATGACGAAGAGAAATTAAGGATTGGATATTTTGTGAACCCGCTAACGCGACGACCCGTGAAAGATATTCCATGTTGTTTGAGATGAACAATGGGAAGGAATAATATAACCCTCTGCAGATCTTGGTTTAATGCGTATTAATGAGATATCTTCTCGAGTGTTTCTCTCATTAATGACAATCTTGATGGTTCCTACATGACGAGCTATTAGCATTAAACCTTACTAATTGCATATCTAGAAATAAGTACGAAGGTGGAGGGGACGGGGAAGAGCAATTAAGGAATGGCTAATTATCGAAAGCAGACGGTCAAGCTTCAAAGTAGGGTTACAATATATAACCATGAGAGGTGAGGGCCCAACAGTCAAATTGTATGTCTCAGAAGTTTTGAGTGCAAAACACATAACACTGAAGAGGGCATGATGGGGACATCTAGTGGTCAATTGTATATCACAGAACTCTGGGTACTGTTTGCAGGCCATGGAACATTGGAAGAGAAATCGTAAGGCCGCCTATATGGGAACCCTCAATCGAAAAAGTGACTTAGTATGAAATAGGGAAATGGTAGGACAGACTCATTTTCGCTAATATATTGAAATTTGTAATATATATCCCATTACCTGGAAAGATCTTTTCTGCATGTTTCTGGACAAGTTGTGTAGAGATGGTCAATGTGACTATCTCGTCGAGCATTTTTCTCATTAATGACAATATTTACGGTTTTTGCATGATGAACTGTTAGCATTAAACCTTGGTCGTTGCATACTTGGAAAGAAGTGAGAAGGTGGCGGGCACAAGAAACAGTGTCTAGGAATTGGAGATTTCGTGAACCCGCCAAGCCGAGGATCCATGAAAGAGATTCCAAGAAATAGGAAAGTATGGAAAGAGTTTGGATGGGCTTCAAACTAGGGTGACAAGGGTTCTGCAAGAGACGTGACGCCCCGATGGTCAAATTGTATGTCTCATAACTTTTGAGTGCAAAACGTGTAACATGGAAGAGGGGATGATGTGGGAGTCAGGCAGACAATTTCTATATCATGGAAGTTTGGGAGATCTCCTCGAGCCTTTCTCTCATTAATGGAAATATTTAAGGTTCCTGCATGATGACCTGATAGAATTAAATCTTACTAATTGCATATTCCGAAATAAGTACGAAGGTGGCGGAGAAAGAGAACAACAATTAAGGAATGGCTAATTATTGAAAGCAGTCGATCGGGATTCAAAATAGGGTTACAAGGTATAATCAACATAGGTGAGGCCCCAAGG
Organism: Picea sitchensis; assembly: GCA_010110895.2. Classification (NCBI taxonomy): domain Eukaryota; kingdom Viridiplantae; phylum Streptophyta; class Pinopsida; order Pinales; family Pinaceae; genus Picea; species Picea sitchensis. The sequence goes on along the minus strand of SNQJ01S0006532.1, from coordinate 239,848 downwards.
ATCAAATTGTATGTCTCGTAAATGTTGACTACAAAATGCATAACACGGAAGAGGGCATGATGAGGCAGTCCAGCAGTCAATTTGTATATCACAGAACTCTGGGTACTATTTGCAAGTCGCAGAACATTGGAAACACAATCTTGAGCCTACCTGTCCGGGAACCCGCAATTGAAAAAGTGGTTATGTATGGAATAGGAAAATAGTAGGCTGGACTTGTTTTCACTAATATGTTGAAATTTGTAATAGATATCCCATTACCTGGCAAGATCTTTTCTGCATGTTTCTGGACAAGTTGTGTAGGGATAGTCAGTGTGACTATCTCCTTGATCCTTTTTCTAATTAATGACGATATTTACGGTTGTTGCATGATGAAATGTTAGCATTAAACCTTAGTTTTTTCATTTTTGGAAAGAAGTACGAAGGTGGCTGGCATAGGAAACAGTGACTAGGAATTGGAGATTTCGTGAACCCGCCAACCTGAGGATAAAAAATAGGGTGACAAGGGTTCCCTAGAAGATGTGAGGCCCTGGCGGTCAAATTGTATGGCTCAAAATTTTGAGTGCAGAATGTGTAACACGGAAGAGGGGACGATGTGGGAGTCTGATAATCAATTTGTATATCGCGGAGGTCCAGGTGTTGTTTGTAGGTCACATAACAATGGAAGTACAATCTAGAGGCCTCTTGCTCAGGAATCTGTGTTCTAAAAAGTGGCTACATATGGAATGGGGAAGCGGTCGGTAATAGGGAGGTCGATTTCGTAGATTGTGCTTCTCGGGGTGGAATTGTAGATCACGAAGTTTTTGGGTGCAATATGTATATCACGAAACACGAGGAAAAAATTGGCTAAGTTTGGAAAGGAATGACGTTCGATCAGAGTGTCGTAAATGGCGGTTTAATGCGTGTTAATTGGAGTTTTCCTCGATGTTTTTTCTTGTTAATGTCAATTTTTTCGTACTAGTCTATTGAGTTTTCACTAGTAAAATCATAATTAATGTGCATTGGGAAGGGCACGAAGGTGGTGGGGATGAAAGGCAACGATAAATGATTTGAAACTTTAGTGATCCTAGGTAGAGTGAATCTTGTGAGTTCGAGGAGTCCGAGGTGGAATTGTAGATCACAGAAGTTTTGGGTGCAAGATTTATCTGACAGCACAAGCGGTAGGAGAGTTCGATATCACCAACCCCAGAAACCGTGGCCATAAAATTGGCTAAGTATGGAAAGGAATGACGATCGGTCGGACTCGTGATGTGAGGATATAGATGGAGATGAGGATATGTCAGTCTGCCAAACCGGGAACCTGCGATCATAGAAAGGTGACTAAGTATATAACCAGAAAAGGATAATAGAGGGGAACAAGAAAAGGGAAAAAGGGGTAAGTATCTCACAAAACAACATCTATTGTTCGTTTATTAATGCCAATCTTTTCGAACCTCTGTTTGATGAGTTGTCACTAGTAAAAGAATAATGAATGTGCATTAGGAAGGGCACGAATGTGGCAGGGATGGAAGATAGTGATAATAGGTTTGAAACTTTTGTGAACCTGGGTATAGTGAAGTTGGAGAGTTGGAGGAGTCTGGGGATGAATTGTAGATCACAAAAGTTTTGGGTGCAAGATGTATATAACAAAACATGGGGCATAAGAGTTTGATAGTGCTAACCTGGGACCCGGCGGTCAGATAATTGGCTAAGTATTGAAAGGGATGACAATCAGTCGGGCTCATGATGTGACGATATAGATGAATATGAGCATCTTCCAGTTCACCAACCTGGGAAGTGGTTATCATAAAAATGAGACTAAGTATAGAACCAGAAAGGGATAATAGTGGGGAAGAATAAAAGGGGAAAATGGGTAAGTATAGAGGATGGAAAAGAAAGGGATAAACGAACATTTAGTCTCAGCTATGTAATATACTTGGAGGTCTACAAAGTCAGCTTCAAGTTTAAAGAGAATTTGTTTATATTTATTCGAATAGTATTCATATTAATATATCTTAATAGATTATTTGTGGTCCAAATGTAAACCATCTTCCGATTTGTAGGGTGTTTTTCGACTCACAAATTTCGCTCAAACCCATAAGCAATAGAAAAATAAATATATGACGTAACATTTTTATATGCAAGGATATTCTCAAATACAAGAAGTTGTAATATATGCACAATATTGAACAGGAACATGGCGTCAACACATGAGTTGCCATGTTGAAATAGAGTCATTCATTGACTCTATTTCTGAGGCCCAGAAGAATGAAAGAAGGATGGGCCTACCCATTTTTTTCTTAAGTATAGGGTGGGCGCCACAAAACTATGTCCTATCACAAATTATTCTTCCATGTAAAATGTAAGGAGCGAATAGAGTAGCTTTTATTTAAATCGAAGTGTTGGGCAGGGGAAAAACAAATTGTCGTGCATGTTTAAATATGCATGAAAGAGCATATTAAATTCTTGTAGAAAGAGGTTGAATTCATCTATCAATAGTTGTATAGGTAAATGAGTCAATTTAAAAAAAAAATACAAAATTTCGAAAAAAAAAAAAAAACATTGGAAAATACCATATAACAACCTCAAATATTTTATATTCAGATAAACTGGGTTACAAAATATAGATGAGATTATTTCCCAAAATATATCTTGGAATTTGTAATAAAATATATAGTTCAACACATATTCTCTGAAATTTAAATGTGCTTGCCATAATGACTGGGATTGGGGCTCCCGCGGACCATAAAGCAAATATGTACAAGAATCAAGATTGTAGAAAGAAGAAAGTCAACCATGGAAGACAACAAGACCTGGAAAGAAGAAAGACAAAATTGTCATTCCTCGGTTAAACCTTTCTATTTAAAGAGGTAGACTAACTGGATGAAGACATTGACAAAGACAGAAGAATGTGATCAGTATGAACTTACTATGATGCCTTCCCATGCCTTGTCATTAGCTCGTTGATGTCCTTTTATGGCTTGCCTCGGCGGTTATGGGAACCGTCTCAAGCGTCCTTTTCCCTTCATTACAAATCTTGTCGACAACCTTTTTGAACCACTCCTCGATGTAGCTCTTCATGGCCGTCATGTTGATTTCATGCCAGATTTTTATATTGAAGAATTCACTTTCCAAGTCCCTCAGATCAATAGAGAGGTTGTGAAATGCTTCTTCAATATCTTGGTTTTTAATCCAATAATCAACTAACCAGTTTTTTCACGCCATATTCACCATATTCAAGAATGCTATAGAAATTTTCAAATGACAGTCTTTTATAGATTTCAACTTGATCATCAAATGCTTTCCAGGTTAAAAACAATGAGTTGAATCTTGGACTTCATGGGTGCTACCAATTATATCTATCTCAGTTAGCTTCTTGAATAGTTTGTCTCTTCTATATAGGTCTGGCTACATTAACTTTTTATTCAACATTTTGTACTTTGATAAGTGTTAATTTCCCTATATCATCGAAAACTTGGGGTTTAAGGTGCCTTCCTTGTAATGTTCTTGGTCATCTACATCTGAGACAACTTAGAGATGTGATTTAGGCCCAATTCAAAGACGAGGGAGTGTTTTTATGTGACGTCAGCTTTGGGGGAAAAAAATTGTGTTAGCCAACAGAAGCTGAGACAAAAAATTCAAGTATCGTATGATTGGTATTCTCCCTGTATTTGATCGTTTGTTTGGTTGAAAGGCCTACCTGAAGATTTGTATGTTGAACTTATTTGTTTTATTGTTGTAAATTGGAAGGGACGTTCAAGTCACTTGCAAAATTCACCTTTGTTGAAGTATATAGCTTCTTCCAACAACACAAATTTGGCAAGTGTATCAAATGTTGCAAACCACACCATAATCTATCTTTCATCATAGGAGTGGCACATATTGTGGCTCACAAAATGGTATGGAATATTCGGAAGTGACGCCAAATATTACTCCATGCCCGAATATACTCAGAAGGAAATTATAAATTTGGATTCTCATGAAGGTGAGAAACTGTATGAGTGGTTGAATCAACATTCTAAAATTACAGAACTTTCTATCTCAAAGTTTGTTGAGCGACTTCTGGATGTAATAATAGACTCGACAGACAGTCAAATTCTATCTCAAAGTTTGTTGAGCGACCTCTGGATGTAGTAACAGACTCGACATACAATCAACTTTTGATCATTACTGGTACTAATGTCAAGTGTATCAAGTCGTGACCCTAGGCTCCAGGTATCTTCATCTTCAGACATCGAGATTGGCGGTGACTCCAAGCTCTAGATAGCTTCAGCTTTGGACATTAACACTAGTAGTGGCAATGGGAACAATGTTATCGATTTCAAGGCGGTAATGTGGTGAACAAGTAGGCATGTCATTGTCAAAGAACTTAGAATGCAGAGTTGTCAGACCTGCAAAAGAGCATTGAATTTAGCATTGCTTTGTCACGACAATTATAATGTTGTTGTGAGTCCGAAAATATTTGGAGGTTGCGTGTCCTATGTGATGATGACCTCGACATTAGGTGGATGTCATAAATTTATTATCTGGACATTGCAGTGTTAATGCAATTTCCATAGTCGACGAAGGGTCGAATGCATTGCCACAATAAATATCAATTGTGTAATTAATTTACATCCTTGAAGGACGTGAATCCCAAACAACGCCTGAAACTTTTTGACCAATCGTGTGTTAAAAAAATACATTATTTTATATTTTAAAAAATAAAAAATTGTGTTTTCTATGTCTAAGATTAGGTTGCACACATAAACATTTTTAAGTGAATTGAAATTAATATATAGTCAACTTAGATCCCCGGAAGAGATCAAACTCCCTAGAGCTAGTTTATTTACATCATGTTGGTTGGGATAGAAGGATCGACCACCAGGAGAAAGAAACAAGCTAGCAATAAAAACATTTATGCAAACCCAAGATGGGGATGGAAGCACTCTATGACTAGGAAATCACTATGTGCTTATCAAACTGTGATCCTAATGAAAAACTCGAGAGATGCTTGCAACAAGGTTGTGGTGATTTGTTTGAACCAAACAAGTTAATACTTCAAGCACCGAGCAACTTCCATTTTTTTGAAATATCGGATCTACTGCAATAGAAGAAATGCATTCTCCTTATTTAAAGCACGAGAAATAGCAGAAAGATTGATATTCGGTGGAAATAGCTCTGGAATATCTACTACATCAAGGTCTCTTCTAAAGAATGAAATAAAATCATTCCATGAAGGTGGTATTAAAAGGTGATCTTTAGAAACCAAATCATTACCTGAATACGTCAAACTTCTTGCAGAAGGTGGTAGTATAAAGTAATCTTCAGAAAGTGTTGCAAAGTCCATAGTCCATAATTCCTTCCCATTAACTTTTCCCAGTTACTTGTCGATGGAGGTGTTATCACTCTAGAAGTCCTTCTTAGGTTGTAGTTCGAAGAAGCCTGGTAACTTTATAAATTGCTTTAATGTTGTGTAAATGTCGGATCAAACTGAATGACTCACTCACTGGATTGTTCACTCAAGACAATCTGGGTATATTTCAGGTATACAAGGCTTTCAAAGGCTATTATCAGATGGGTAGTTATATCAAAATGGATGGGAAACTAACAATATTAACCAGAACATATATATATGGAAATATATATGATGGGCTAATAAAACTAGTAGTGAATGCTTATGATCCTCTGTTTATAAATCTATAAGGTAAGATGACAGTGATTATATAAGCATAGATTAAGAAATGAAATTCAACTCATAATAATAGAAAATGAATGAACAAGAAGGTCTGAAATAGAAGTGAAAGAAGCCTGCAGCCGAATATATATTAGAAGCTGATTTGTTTACAAAGTGCAGTATAGTATAGTCTTCCAATTCGAACCGCTATTACTTTGAAAGTATAGGCTTTATATCCTTTACATCATAATCTAAGATCCTATCAAAGAGGATCTGAAATACTAAAAATAGTATTAATCAAAATAGTTTACAAGAAAGTAGGATCAAATCCTATCTTAAGGGGTCAAGCCCTTATCATAATCTGGTCTTCAACATCTTTAGCAATCTTCAAGGAGATGATGAGGTAACTCAGAATCCTTCCTTGACAGCTGGGAAAATATTTAACCAAAATCAGATAACGTTTGACCCTATTATCCTTTGTATAAGCCTCACAACTTTGAAGAAGAGGGTAGTCTTTATCCATTTTAATATTATCATTCATTTGGAACCTTCCTCAAATGATTTGGCAGCGAACATATTTGATCTGAGAAAAAAGACTATCATTATGCCTGTGTCTACGATTTCGACAACTTCTTTGTCCTGAAAAATGCAAGTTAGCTGTCGAAAGCCCTGATTTTCGGCAGCTAACTGTGTGTTATTATGCCGATTATGCTGTCGAAAAGCCCGGGTTCACCAAAAAGCTAATCACCTCAAAAATAAGTCTTCTCCTTGATTGTATTAATTAATCTCCTTGTAAATTTATAGTGACCTGTGCCAGAACTTGCAAATCTGGATGTGTACCAATTATTTCTTTCAACTTTTTGATTTTTCTCTTCAAACGCTTGGCTAACCACCATAAGCTGTTATAATATTTTGTGATATTTTTCTTCTTCTTCTTTTCCTTTACACTTTCAAGTGCCAGTTTTTCAAAAGATGCATTGGTTTCTGCAAAATTCTCTGATAAATTCTTATATCTAGCTTTTATCACCCTTTCTAGCACTTCTTGTTGTGCTATTATCTCTTTCAGCTCCTTAATCTTCTGTGATTTCTTTTATTTTTTGTTGCTTGAGGTTTCACCTTCCTCATAACCTGTGAACATCTCTTTTTCTTGTGCTAGCTCCATAGACAAATCTATGTTCTACTCAGCATGGACTTCTTCTTTATTTGGCTCAGAACCAGAGTCTGAGTAAGGTAGGTCTAGCACATTGGTTTTCTTGGCAAGTTGAGTTGAAACTTGCTCTACATTTTCCTTGAAAATCAACTTCTTTTTTGCCTTCTTTACTCTTGAGCTGGATGTTGGTTCTTCTGGGAGATCAAGGTTGATGGCTCTCCTCCTCTTCAGACTGCTCTGAGAAATTGGGGACTTTTTGCCTGTTCTCTTTTTGCCTTTGTTAGGTTGAGTTTCTAACTAAAAACCTCCCCAAAACAGAAAGTGTTCCCATGTTCTTTCTCTCTTCCTTAATTATTCTACAATGATGATCTTTATCAGACCAAAATGACAAAGGGCATTCTGAATGTTTTCTGGTTCATCCTGAACTCTGTTGCACATCTTAGTAAGACTTTTGTGGAAATAAAATGGCAGATTTAATGGTGTCTTACCTATAAAATGGTCCATTAACTTGAAATGATACAGCATGGCCCTGTGATACCTTCCTTCTGCAGTTATGTATAATTTTATGGATTTGAGAAGAACCTGCCACTTCTCCTCCAGATAAGAAGTAGGAATCTCCCTATTCCAGGTGATGTCTTGGAATTCAGGCTTTAAATAGGGTTTGAAATCCAGATTCTTGGTGACTGTGGTCTTGAACCATGTTTTCCCTGTCCTTGGCATGCTTGTAGCAGAAGATATGGTTGCTTCATTGACTTGTATCTCCAAAGGGCCAATTGTGGCCTTGCTTCCATCAAAGGATTTTGCAAAATTTTATGTGATACCCTGGTGGTATCCTTCCTGTAATTTTTCCACATAATTGAGACAGTCTGCGTCTGAGAAATATTGACAAATCTCTAGATGAGACTATAGAAACTGTATGCGATCCAATTATTTCCTGAGGAGTGAACTGCCTCATTTCTTATCCATCTGCACATCACACATTAATTCTGTAGAAATCAAAAGACAGAAAAATTACCAGTGGAAAGGAAATGATGGCAATGAGGGATGAACTCTGTATGCTCAAACGATGGTAAGAAGCATCTTTTATAGACATTTGAAATTGGTGGGTTTGAATTTGAATGATGACCATAAGGCAGATGTAGACAAGATTCGGGGATGAGTGAAATGATGGATGAACAGTCTTCTGAAATGATGAGACGCTGAAACCCTCACACGATCTACATAATCATTTACATAAACGGTGGCAGAGAATGTGAGATAATGCCAAAAATACGCTTAAGCGGTCATTATGTGTTGATGACATGTGTCCTTCAATCCACATTCAGGCTCTCTTGATGTGTTGTCTAACACTCTGTTCTGTACTTTCGTCAGTTCCCCTATCTTTTGGAATGTAGTTTTGCTATCGAAAGCTTGAATTTTCGACAGCTTATCCTCGGTTTTAAAACAACATTTGTTGTCAAAAAGATCTTCTTTGATTTTTTGAAAACAATAAATGTCAAATCGACTTATTTGGGACTTTACAATTTATTCTCTATGCTTGGAGATCATAGACCACAAAAATTATAAAAAATACACTTTTTATGACTATGCTATCACTTAGAAATGAAAGTGGATGACAAGTTTATTTTAGGAGATAACAACAGGAATCATAAACTTTTGAGGGCCACGTTCCCTGATTATATACTGACCTTCAACCACTAGGAGAATATTCTTGCAAAGAGTGGTAAGATCTTCGACCCAGATGCAATTATTTGCATAGGAATACTGAAAAAAATGTGCACTAGTGATATAAATTTGATTGTATGTTGAGTCTATTACTACATCCAGAGGTCGATGAACAAAATTTGAGAAAGAAGTTGTTTCTGTCAAGTCTGTTACTGCACCCAGAAGTCGCTTAACAAACTTTGACATAAAAAATTCTGTAATTTCAGGATGTTGATTCAACCACTCATACAGTTTCTCACCTTCGTGAGGATCCAAATTTATAATTTCCTTGTGAGTATATTCGCGCATGGAGTAATTTTTGGCGCGACTTCCGAATATTCTAGACCATTTTGTAAGCCACGATATGTGTGGCTCCTCTGACGAAAGATAAATTCTGGTGTGGTATGTAGGATTTGATACACTTGCCAAATCTGTGTTGTTGGAAGAAGCTATATACTTCAACAAAGGAGAATTTTGCAGGTGACTTGAAAGTCCCTTCCAATTTCTAGTAACAAAACAAAGAAGTTCAATATACAAATCTCCAGGCAGGCCTTTCAACCAACCAAAGGATCGAATACAGAGAGAATACCAATCATAAGATACTTGATTTTTTTTTGTTTGAGTTTATGTTGGCTAAAAAAAAAATTTCCCTCAAAGTTGACGTCACATAAAACCACTCCCTTGTCTTTCAATTGGGCCTGAATGGCATCTTTATGTTTTCTCACATGTGGATGACCACGAACATTACAAGGAAGGCACCTTAAAGCCCAAGTTTTCGATGATAGAGGGAAATGGGAATAAGTATTTAAAATGAACGTTGGAGGATGATAATATAATCTTCCATAAATCTTGGTTTAATGCGTTTTAATGGGAGATGTCCTCGAGGTTTTCTCCTATTAATGCCAATCTGTTCGAATATGTGTGGTGAGTTGTCACTAATAAAATCATGATTAATGTGCATTGGGAAGGATGCAAAGGTGATGGAGATGGATGGGAGCGAAAAATTCTTTGAAAGTTTTGTGAACCTAGAAGCCCAGGAATCCGCGAATCTGTGACAACAGGAGGTGAAGAATTGATTAAGTATGGAAAGGCGGGGCAGAATGCCTTAAAAAAAAAAGTAAACAACAATTTTTCCAAGTTCAAGATCCACAAAAAAAAAAATTCAGATCCCATAATATTCACCTCTGCCAATTCAATATCAGGTGACTGGAGTGCATCTGGGGTACTTGTGAGAAAATCTAATGCTTTGATGAATATTTGTTTATATTGCAACATGTGATAGTAATTGTGTCCTCATAGTATTTAAAATGAACATTGGGGGATGATAATATAATCTCTCGTAGATATTGTTTTAATGCATTTTAATCGGAGTTGTCGTTGAGATTTTCAGTTATTAATGACAATCTTTTCGAACCTGTGTGGGGAATTGTCACCAATTAAAAGCATAAGTAATTTCCATTGGGAAGTGTGCAAAGGTGGCGGGGATGGACGGGAGCGACAAATGATTTCAAACTTTTATGAACCCGAGAGTCCGCGAATCTGCGACAACAAGAGGTGAAGAATCGACTAAGTATGGAAAAGCGAGGAGGTCAGACGGATCTGGATAGACTCATCGTAGGTAGAGTGAATCTTGTGAGTTCGAGGAGTCTGGGATCAAATTGTAGATCACAGAAGTTTTGGGTGCAATATGTATATCATGGAACAGGGGGCATGAGAGTTCGATAGCGCCAATCTGGGAACTGTCGGCCATAAACATTAACTATGGGAAAAACATTCTCAGCTATGGAATATACCTGGAGCTCGACAAAGGCAGGTTCAAGTACAAAGACAATTTGTTTATATTTATTCCAATACTAGTCATATTGTTTTATTTTAATAGTATTTTTGTGGCCCAATTGTAAACCATGTTCCAATTTGAAGGGTGTTTTCGGCTCGCAAATTTTTCTCAAATGCATAGGCAATAGATAAAATATGAGTTAAAATTTTCATATGAAAGCATATTCTCAAATATGACAACCTGTAATATGTGCACAATATTAAAGAGGGACATGATGTCAACACCTTTGTAGATGATAGTGGGCTAGCACAATATTGAATTCTTACTATGATGATGCCTTAAAAAAACTAAAATAACCAACAATTTTTTGTCAATCCAAGATCGACACAAAAAAATCATCAGATCCCATAATATTCTCTCATTAATGTGTTTTAATGGGATATGTCCTTGAGATTTCCTCTTATTAATGCCAATATTTTCAAACCTATCTGGTGATTTGTCACTAGTAAAAGCATAATTAATGTGCATTGGGAAGAAGTGAAGGTGGCGGGGATGGAGGGGAGCAAAAAATGCTTTCAAACTTTTGTGAACCCGAGATTCTGTGAACATGCAAAACTTTGAAGACTCGACTAAGTATGGAAAGGCAGGGCGGTCATAAAAAGTCATTGTAGGTAGAGTGAGGCTTGTGAGTTCGAGGATTCGGGGGTCGAATTGTAGATCACCAAAGTTTTGGGTGCAAGATGTATACCCCAAACACAGGGAATGAGTTCGATAGCGCCTACCCATGGCCATAATGTTGGCTAAGTATGCAAAAAAATGATGGTCGGTCGGACTTGCGATGTGAAGATATATATGGAGATGATGATTTTTCAGTTCTCTACCCCGGGAACTCGCAAGCATAGAAACACGACTAAGTATAGAAACAGAAACAGATAATAGAGGGGAAGAAGAAAAGGGAAAAACGGGTAAGTATAGAAGAGGAAAAAGAAAGGGAGAAAATAACTTTATCCCTCACACAACAACACTTAAGTCTGATAATTATGAAGCCATAGAAACACATTAACTATGGAAAAAACATTCTCAACTATGAAATATAGTTGGAGCTCGACAAACTCTGGTTCAAGTTCAAAGAGATCTTGTTTATATCTATTTCAACATTTTTCATATTATTTTATTTTAATAGTATTTTTTGTGGCCCAAATGTAAAACCATGTTCCAATTTGCATTTCTCAAGTGGAGATGTGTTTGTGAAGACACATTTCCTTGAACCACGGTCCAGGGGCAGGGAAAGTGCAACGTGGACTATTTGTTGAGAAGACATTTGTTGAAGATTAAGCAATGTATTTCCAAGTGCACGTATCATTTGCATAGTATCAATATGATTTTTTCATGTTCTTTGTGTATTCTTCTGAATGCACTTGTCATAGATTTGTCAACCTTTGTCATGTACGAGGTACAATATGATGTTGTGGCATATGCATTGAGGACATACTATGCGTCTGTATTTGCATTCCACATAACTGGTTGGTCCTTGGAGAAACTGTTGTTACATATATGTAAAAGTTTTCATTTAAGGAAAAATGTTGGTTGTTTAAGTATAGATTGTATGCCTTGGATGTACTCATCTTTTATTAGATTTATCTCTGCCAAGAAGTCTTGGAAGCTCATTAAGTCATCAAAGTCTCCTTGTTCTAGAAATGCGAACAAAGATTTAGATTTCTCAATGAGAACATTGTCCTCCAAACGAATTGGCTCTTCGATTCTTGTTGTTCTCATTGGTGGCATAGGGAAGTTGTATCTAAAATGTGAATTTTTTCATTTTTTACAGCTTCTTGTATGATAATGTCTATGAACTTTGGAAAGCCCTAGATCTAAATGATTTGTGTTGTAGGTCATGTATTTTTCCAGAAACTGCTCAATCTGTGAGTCGTTTTCATTTCCATAGACCGGTGCACCCTCTATCCACAATAGTGTGTGGTCATGCCCACTCCCTCTATTCTGGAATTCGGTCACAAAATAGTAGTCTGATAGTAGTCACAAAACAGTGTTTGGTCAATTCACTCACTGGTTTGTTGTTTGTTGCTTTCTCTTGTTTTCTTCAACTTTGCAAGGTTGAAGCCCTGCATCTGTAGTTGGACCTGTTGTTTCACTTTGTACATTTTGGATTTTGCATCCACGATTAGAACTGTGTTTCTGGTGTTGCGCATTGACGGGTAAGTTTCAGTGCCAGGGTTGCACTCAAATGTATGGTTTTCAGGAAAAAAAAAATATGAGGAGAACATTCGATTTCATTTTTTATATCTCACTATGGGTGCAATAGAGGTGGGTTTTGTGTCCATCATTGGCATTTAAAGGGGAACAAGATGTTTTGGAAGGAAACAAATGAAAAAATGCACCAAATGTATGGTTTTGAGGAACATAAAATACAAGGAGAAAATTTGATTTCCTTTTTTATATATCACTATGCATGCGACAGAGGTGGGATCTCTGTCGAAAAATGACGTTCAAGAACAAGACCAAGGCATCATCACACTCATGTTTCTCTGGTCATAGTAGTCACATACGAAGATGTTATGCAAGAGGATTTTGGCTCAGGCATTCCCAGTATTGAAAATTCTTACTTGCAAACTAGAAATAGCAAACAACAACCAACGAATAGGAATGCAACCATGACACTGAGACTTAATGGTGAATGGGGAACGACAGAAGCGCAATCCCAATTGTAGATGCAGAATCTCTACCGTGCAAACTACAACAACAGGTCCAACTGTGGATGTAGGGCCCCAACCTTGCAAAGTTGAAGAAAACAAGAGAAATAAAAAAACAACAAACTAGTGAACAAGCACCAAGAGGTCCAACTACATTTGTAGGATCTCACCTCTGCAAAGTTGAATCAAACAATAATAAGAAACATCCAACAAACCAACGATCAAGCATCAACCAACAAACCAATAATGCGGTGAAGCACAATATTTCCCAAATTCACTGTAGACAAGATTGTATCCAAAAATCAGAGGAAAATGTATTGTAACAGGCCTGTTAAGTAAACATTTCATGTTGTGAGGACTGTCAGGTAAACATTTAAGGTTGTGAGGACCGTCCAAGGGCCTCCTACTGTGTAAACATTTAAGAAAGTTGCAGTTTGCACGATTGGGATTCTTCATCCATGATTGGAACAACGCTTATGTCATTCCCCATTCACGGGTAAGTTTCACTGCCATGGTTGCATCCCTATTCGTTGTTTTTTTTTTTTCCAGTTTGCAAGTAAGAATTTTCAATACCGGGTATGCCTCAATCAAAATCCTCTTGCAGAACATCTTTGTATGTGACTACTACGACCAAATAAATAGGACTATAATGTTTTCTTGGTCTTGTTCCTGAACATGAATGTTCAGCACAGAACCCACCTCTATCACAAGCCTAGTGACATATAAAAAAGGAAATCAAATTTTCTCCTCACATTTTTTGTTCCTGAAAAACCATACGTTTGGTGCATTTTTTTTTCCAGACTGTACCTCATATTTTTTTTGCATTTCTATTTTCCAATGAGTCCTGGTTTGATGTCCGGGACATGGAAGTGGGCACATGTGGTTGGAAGGGAACAACTTGGAAAAAATGCACCAAACGTATTGTTTTTAGGAACAGAGAAAATGAGGAGAAAATTTGATTTCCTTTTTATATGCCACTATGGTTGCGATAGAGGTGGGCTATGTGTTGAACATTGATGTTCAAGAACAAAACCAAGACCAAGACAACGTCACACTCTTGGTTCTCTGGTCATAGTACTCACATACAAAGATGTTCTGCAAGAGGATTTTGGCTCAGGCATTCCCGTATTGAAATTTTTTACTTGCAAACTGGAAATAACAAACAACAAATAGGAAGGTAAACATGGCATTGAAACCCACCCATCAATGGGGAACGACAAGTGCAATTCCAATCACAGTTGCAGAATCCCATCCGTGCAAATTCCAACAACAAGTCCAACTGCGGATGCAGGACCACAACCTTGCAAAGTTGAAGCAAACAAGAGCAACAGGAAAACAACAAACCAGTGAAAAAGCACCAAGAGGTCCAAGTGCAGCTGCAGGATCTCAACTTTGCAAAGTTGAATCAAACAACAATAAGCAACATCCATCGAACCAATGAGCAAGCATCAACCAGTGAACCAATAATGTCGTTGAAGAACAATATTTCCTATATTCACTGTAGACAACATTGTATAAAAAATTGGAGGAAAATGTATTGTAACACGCCTGTTAAGTAAACATTTAAGGCTGTGAGGTAAGTTCGGTAAACATTTAAGGCTGTCAGGACCGTCCAAGGGCCTCGCACTGTGTAAACATTTAAGAAAGAATGCAATGTGGCAGGCATGTTTATGTACGTAATAATAAAAATTCCTAGGTACTTAATAATAACAATAAATAATAATAATAATAATAATAATAATAATAACAACAACAATAGTTCGAACAATAGAGACTATGAAAAATAAAATTAGTTAAAGGATAAACTAATATGAAGTCAACTAATAAAAAACTGACTCTCGATGCCGAAAACTTTGGATATCTAAACATTTTAATAAAAATAGAAGAAATTCAGAAAGACCGTAGATGATCAAAAACTTTGGATATGCTAACATATAAAACATTGGGAATAGAGAAACTGGCAATAAGACCTCCAATCTATTATCCAATTAGATTATGACATATATGGTATTTTTATTATATAAAAAATAATGTTTTTAGTTCTCTGGTATAAACAATAGACATTATGCAAATATTTTCAGTCAAAGGACAAACTAATATGAAGTCAACGAATTATCGATCTCTATAGTCCCTCTATGCCTTCGACAAGGACTAATAACATTAAATATCTAAAAGTGGAGAAGACCCACCAATCTCGGTAAGGCAATGGACAAGATCCATCGGTAAGGTAAGGGTTGGTCCCATCTCTTTGGTAAGAGGAAGGCAAAGAAAGTGATAACCTTCATATGCACCTTGATGGTCAATTTCTCAAGAATAATTCATCTAAGATATAAATGTATAAGATATAAGTGTTCACATATTTTAATTACATTTTAAAAACATATTGTATATTTTAAAAACATATTTTATATTTTATATTTATAATTTAGATATCAAATAATTTGTTGCTCAATAATAAATGGTAATTGCATCTAGAGGCAGTGTAGTAGTCAGTTCAACATGGAAGATATATTCATGTAACATAACACATTAAAATATTGATAAAAATAATAAATTAGTAATAATAATAAAAAAAATAATGTTGTCTCCATTATATATATATATATACTAGATTTGGATTTAAATGGATCTAGTTGGGTTTAAGTTTTATTTAAAGACAATTTTTTCTATCTAAATATAAAATTAATTCATAAAACTATATTTATTTAATAGGAAGTAATATTAATAAATAATGATTTTAAATTAATATTTTTTCTTAAAAAAAATTATTAGATGAACTGATCTTATAACAAAAAAAAAAAAAATATCATAATTAAATTTTAAATTAAACTCAAATCAATTTTGAAGATTTATACATGACCTTATCAAACAAAAATAAAGTATTGACAAAAATTATTACATAAACTATTTTAAGAATAATTTATGAAATGTTCTAAGAAACAAAGCATTATGCCATAGAGGACTGAAATAAACTATCAAATTGCAATGCATTGAAAAAGATTTGCTAATTTAAAAAGGAATCAAGTAAACTATGTCAATTTTGTATAATGAATATTGGGAGCAGACTCTCCCTCACATTCATAAGGAAATTGATAATGTGGAGGAAACGGTTAGATGGGGTACCATTCATGACTGGAATATCGATGAAGAGATGGGAAATTGGACTCTCGATACCGGTATTTCAGGGGCTAGGGACACCAATATAGGAAAATAATAGATCTTAATGGGGAAAGTACTGTAGGATCACGATGAAGGCCGAGAAGATATTTTGGTGCAAATAGATGAACTCCATCTATAGCTCAAAGACATCAATTTTAGGATTCCATCTCTAAACCAATAGGTTCCTTCCCACCAGAGCAATGTCTCTTTGTAGAAGCGACGCCTGGTGCTGATTTTAATTCCATAGACTAATCTCTAGCATGATTAGCTCTCTAGTCATTTTGTTACTTTTACTTCGGCATATTAGTCTTGTTTGTATGTGGACTTTCAGACATTTCCACTTGTAAGGTTTTTTCCTAATCATGAACTTGTTTGAGACTATCATGATAACTGAATTAATCATGAACTTGTCTCAAACTATCTGGATAACTGAATTATTCCCATGCTGCTGGTCTGTTCTGGTTTCTCCAGTAGTAGGCCAACAACATTGTAAGCCAACAACATTGGATATTTTTGTATAAATATTTTCCTATGTGATTAATAGAATTAGATAACTAGCTTTAAAAAAAAACTATAATCTCGAATTTTTTTTGGATATTTTTGTATAAATATTTTCCTATGTGATTAATAGAATTAGATAACTAGCTTCAAAAAAAAAAATCTAAATGTGATTAATAGAATTAGATAGCTAGCTTTAAAATTCTATAATCTCAACATAATCGCTAGTTCCCCCTGGTAGACCTACCTTAAACCTACAAAAACGAGATTCACTCACCTTAAACCTACAAAAATGCGATTCACTTAGATAGATAGGTAACCTACTTGAAACTCAATCTACTAGTAAGGGAATAATTGAAGAATAAACCTAGCTTAATCATCTACTACGTCTTTAAAATAAATAGGATGTGCATATTGAACTTTATACAAGTAGCAGTGCAATAGATCTCTAATATTTCTTTTAATTTACTTGCATTTATTCTAGATCCGTCCTAGAATAAGAAAACATCTTCAACAAAAAACAAATGAATGAAAAAAAGGTATCTCCCTATATTTATACTTCTTTAAGAGTCATATCTTATTGCCTCTAGCATAAACCTGCTGAGGCCTTTAGCTACTATCAAGAAGAGTAGGGGTGATAGAAGACAACCCCGCTTAAGACCTCATGAGGTTTAAAAAGATAAATGTTGAATGATTAATTAAGACGACAAAAGACATTTAGGTCAGAAAACTAATAATCTATTTTACAAAGTGAACATGAAAAAGATAGATGTTGAATGATTAATTAAGACGACAAAAGACATTGAGGTCAGAAAACTAATAATCCATTTTACACACTGAACATGAAAAAGATAAATGTTGAATGATTAATTAAGATGACAAAAGACATTGAGGTCAGAAAACTAATAATCCATTTTACAAAGTGAACATGAAAGCCACTTGGTGGATCAACATAAGCCTAAAATACATCTAGCATGCTTGATCATATGCCTTAGAGAGATCCCGTTTTAGAATCATAATTGATAATTTCCTTTTTTTGGAAGGCATCCCCTCTTGTGCCACTTTAATTGCAACATGGATTTGCCTTTTTTTGGGGAAGGCATCCCCTCTTGTGCCACTCCAATTGCAGTATGGATTTTCCTTTTTTTTCGGAAGGCATCCCCTCTTGTGCCACTCCAATTGCAACATGGCTTTTCCTACCATGAAGGAAGACAAACTACATGTTGGAAATTGACTCAAAGAGGAGCTTCTTAACCCTTAAAGCAACGATCTTGGCTATAATCTTGCAAATACAATTGGACACATAAATAGGCTTGTAATCATTAAAGGAACTGTGATTATCCTTCTTTGGGCTTATGGAAATAAAGGTAGAGCAATGATCTTGGCTATAATCTTGCAAATATAATTGTACAGATAAGTAGGCCTGTCATCACTAAAGGAACTATGATTATCCTTCTTTGGGCTTAGGGAAATAAAAGTAGTGTTGAAGGTTTCCATAACCTTCCTCGATTTCCTTGACTCCTATGTTACCCTTAAAAGGTCATCTTTTGTGAGTTCATAACAAGAAAGAAATAATTCCATTGTCCAACCATCAAGACTAGGACTCTTATCATTTTGAAAACTATGTAGTACCACTTGCAATTATTCTTTGGAAACTATTTCCATCAATCTCTAATTGTCTTCCTTTTCCACAAAGCTAGGAAAGTAATAAATAATAATTGTTATCCTCTCTTCCTCCGTATATATCTTCTCATTGTCTTCCTTTTCCACAATTCTAGGAAAGTAAGAAATAATAATGATTATCCTCTCTTCCTCCTTATATATCTTCCCAAAATGATTCACTCCTAACTCAATCCTTAAAATTGTAAGTTGTAGCACCATATTCTCTCTTAACTTCCCATATCGTGTTTATATTTTTCCTAGAATTTACATAAGTATGGAAATATTTCTCATTCTCATCACCTTTTGACAACCACAAAGCCCTACTCTTAAGTCACCAAAAACTCTATGTGTCTGTATTTTTTTTTCTTTTTTTGTTTGAACTTGCTAAGATGAGATTTGAAGGTCTCATCAGGAGAAACATATACCTCTTTAGCATAAAATTATGCAATTTCACTCTCAATTGGAAAAATATATACCTCTTTAGCATAAAATTATGCAATTTCACTCTCAATTGAAACTAATGCTAGATCATACTTCATTCATTTCTCATGACTTTGAGAAGACACTACCTTTTTAACATCCTTTAGATTAGAGACACATTGAATGCTAGTTGATTCCCTTAGGGAATTTATCCATTATCCTAAAAAATCCATTATCCTCCAACTAGGAAGGGTTAAATTTGAAATAACTTGGAGGTTTGGCTTCCTCTTTTGCAAATTGAATAAAAGTTGGCCAAACATATGATTTTCCACCCATATCAATCCATGTTATTATATTAATTTTGTCACTCATAAGGGATTATGATATTAGAAACTAATCTAATTATTTGGCCACCCTATCTTCTCCTATATTCATATTCCTCCATGTAGGAACCATTTTAATGGGTTTAACATCCGAGTCAATCCTACCTCCCCCAATTTATTAATAGAAAATTCAACCAAAGGATTAAATTGTGTAGCATTACATCAAATCTCAACTGTACTCAAAGAGGAAATTCAAATCCCCACCTAGTACAATATTCCTTTTCCTCAGAAAATCTTGAGCCAACAAACTTTCCCAGAAGGCCACTCAGTCCTCATAAAGACTATAAATATTTACAATTGAATAAGCTTCCCATAGCTCTAGAGAGGTGAGTTTAGATCCAATACATGATTCAATAATCATAGAGTTAGATAAGATCTATTTTGTCACCTAGTAATCAAATCCCTTAACCCACCTACAAAACCTATAGAAATAAAATCCTATTCCCCCAAGAGTTTAAACAAATCTCATAAAATATTGACCCCTTCCCCGATAAATTCTTGAATTAGTATTACACTAGGCTTATGAAGATCCATTAGTCTCTTTAGGGTGTGTTTTGTTGATGGGTTGTCCAAACCCAAAACATTAAAAGGAATAAAAAACATGGATGGCCATCCATAGGGGTATGACTTGCTCTAAGAGACACTTGAAGAGTCTTTTGCTTCCCTAACTGGATTTCATTTTTGGATCTACTTTGTGCTATGGAGATAGGAGACTTCCTACCCCTCCCTAACACTTAACCCTCCTTATGTCCTTTGATGCTAAGACCACCTCCAAACCCTACTTTTGACATGTCTAGGGTATCTTTTTATACCTCAAAGGATATCTAAGATGACGAGAGAGTTTAGAAATATCTAGAGATGTGGAAAGAAGAGCGTTGATAGACCCCCCTTGTTTTCCTTATTATCCACCAAGTTGTCCAACACCACCTCTATAACTACCCCCCTTCCTTGATCCTATGACCTAGGAGTATATTGGCATGGATCCCCTACACCTAGATTCCCTCTTTTATTCTCAAATGAAGGATTGGCCTTATAAACCCTAGGTTTGGCCAAATATCGAGATCTAACAACTGACAATCCATTTCAAAGAATACTAAATTTGTGGGAACAAAAGGATACTCATCTAAACTATGAAAAGGTGAGCACTCAAAAGAAGCTTCCAACATTGACTTGTGCACCATTTGACCAATGGAATTGTGTGTACCTGCATGAGAGCTGATTGGAGCTAGAGCTTCCTTTGAATCACCAACTGTCTATGGTGATGTTAACCTAATGCCACCAAAGTTTCATGCCTTCATTAGAGACTCCTTTGTACATGAAAGACCTCAACAAATTTTCCATCCACTAACCCTACCTCATTGGATGGTGTTTTCCTCATTAGAGATGGTGACTCACTAACTTTTTTGACCCAAAATGTCTTTAACAACTTAAGAGGGAAATCAAAGGATAAATGTCCATATACATGGCATCTTGTAGACCTAAACAAGATACCCACATAGTTTGACTCTTAACAGTGGTGTAGGTCCCCTTTGTCCAGAACAATCTCCTCCACAAGACTCTCTTTAAGGTCCACTATCACCAAAATACATGCAATGGTACATGTATTGGAACTATAAAAAATGTTATTTGTTTCTAAAATGGATCCAACACTATTTCCTAATTCTTTAAACACATCCATCAACCAAAGGTCTAGTGGCAAACTAAGAAGCTTTACTGACATTGGTTGTAAATCTGTTCACTCTAGTTTCAGATAGAAAAAGGGACTCCACTTATTCAATGACAGTGGCAAGTCGCCCTATAATCAACGAAACCCCAAAATATTTAAAGCATCTACCTCATATTGGAAGATAAAGGTCAACTTCCCTTGCACCATACCGAAAACTAGATGTATTTTAATGTCTTTTATGAGTACCAACCTAATCTATTGCTTGTTTTGTCTTACACACCTTCTACCTCTTTTGACGAAGACAACCTACAACCCATCTTACTTATTCCCATATATTGCCCGACAATTATGGCCTAATGGTTCAAAGGACACCTTCTCCTCCTTGCAACAATGTTCTATCTCACTTAACCAAGCTAAGCCCTCACAAACACTCCCCTCCCACTCTTTCCAAAAGAGGTTAATTGAGTTCACAAATATCAATTCCTCCAACAAGCCTAAACCATTCACATTTTTTCTTCACCTAGCTCAATCAAGGAAGAGAATGTATGCATAACCAAGCCTGGAGACGAGTTACCACCAATTCTAATTAAAGCCTTGTCATACAACATATTACTTGAAATTGATTAAACCTTTACTAAATTTGATATATGAGACAACATTATTCCTAGAATATGTCTTATTCTCCTCATGCTTACATTTAGAAAATTAAGTTTAATAACTTAATGTTTTGACAACATTGTTCTTAAAATACGTTTTATTCTCCTCATAATTACATGTAGCAAATTAAGTTTAATAACTTAATGTTTTGTGCACAAAAAGCCTCTTAACCTCTACGATCACTCACAACTTCTAGGGAAAATAAGGTAAATGGTCCCTTGATATAAAATTGATAACCCTTCTAGTGGGTCTTTAAAAAAAGTCCCATAATTCCTAATCCATCCTCATAGTCTACATGTTATTGGATTGGATGCCATAACCCTAGCTTCCGTCATACCAACCCTAAAGTAACATATTCATTTATTAATGTGCCACTGGTAGCAATAAAACAAGACATGTAGGTAGAAAACCACACCGTATGTATTAAAGTATGGCCCACATAGTCTTCAAGTCAATGAGGAATCTCAATCATAGAAGTCCTTTATAGATTTTGAACATCTCGCCTATGTGCTTAACCTGGAATCTAACCTCATTATATTATATTACTTTCTTAATACATCACGTAAAGTTTTGTACCACCAAGGTGGGCGGGAAACTATCTTCAAAAGTTGAACGCATCACCGAAATAAAGTTAACAAAGAAGAAAGGGAACAACAAAAACATCTTTGAAATGTGGCAAAATTAGAAGTATAAAATATAAAATAGATGTTGAATGGAGTCACAAGTACTTTTATTTTTTTATATTAAATTCTTCCCAAATTTCACAAGAAGTTGTGAGAAGTAATTTCACTGAACTGAAAAACATGTATCACAAAATAATTGAATTTATTTATTAAGTAACTTCATTTCGAATTTATGACCACAACAATAAGGAATCGATATGGAATGGTCATTAAACTAATCATTTGGCCCTCTTATATTCCACTATCCTCATATTCCTCCTCCATGTAGGGACAATTTTAATAGGTTCAACATCTATCAATCCTACCTCTTTCAATTTATTAATAAAAAAATCAACCAAAAGATCAAATTGTATAGCATTAAATCAAATCGTAACACTACTAAAAGGGGAAATTCAAATCTCCACCTAGTACAATATTCCTTTTTATTAGAAAATCTTGAGTCAAAAAAACTTTCCAAAAGGTTACCCTGTGCTCATAAAGACCATAAAGATTTACAATTGAATAAGCTTCCTCCAACTCCAAAGAGGTGAGTTTAGTCCCAATACATGATTTAAGAATCATACAGTTAGATAATATCATGGATTTCTTTCTCCACCTAGTAATCAAACCCCTAACCTGCCTACAAAATCTACAAAAATAAAATCCTAATCCATAGAGAGTTTAGACAAATCTCATAAAATCTTGACCCCTTCCCCCCATAAATTCTTGAATTAATATCACATTAGGCTTATGAAGATCCACTAGTTTCTTTAGGGCATGTTTTTTTTATGGGTTGTCTAAACCCTGAACATTGAAAAGAATAAAACTGTGGATGACCATCCACAGGGGCATGGCTTGCTCTAAGAGCCACTTGAAGAGTCTTTTGCTTCCCTTATTGAATTTCCTTTCTGGCTCTAGTTTGTGCTATGGAAATCAGATACTTTATCCCCCTCCCAAATACCAAGCCCTCGTTATGTCCTTCGATGATAAGATCACCTTCAATCCCTATTTTTGACATATCTAGGGTAGTTTGTTTAGACCTCAAAGGATATCTAAGATGATCAAAGAGTTTAGAAATCTCCAGAGATATGGAAGCAAGAGTGTCGATAGATCCCCCTTAATTTCCTTATTATCCACTAACACGTCTTCGATCCTCCAACCTAGGTGTATATTGTCATGGATCCCCTACACCCAGATTCCCTATTTTATTCTCAATTGAAGAATTAACCTTGTAAACCCCTAGGTTTGGCCAAATATCAAGATCTATTGATTTACAACCCCTTTCAAAGAATACCAAATTTGTAGGAACAAAAGGATACTCACCTAAATGAAAAAGAGGTGAGCAATCAAAAGAAGCTTCCAACATTGACTTGTGCACCATTGGACCAATGACCTTGTGTGTAACCATAAAGGAGCTACTTGGAGCCAGAGCCTCTTTCAAATAAATAATTGGCCATGGCAATGTTAACCTAATGCCTTTAGAGTTTCATGCCTTCATTAGAGACTCCTTTAGACATGAAATCTATCACAAAATTTCCCATCCACTAACCCCACCTCATTAGATGACCTTCCCCTCACCAGAGATGGTGTGTCACTAACTTTTTTAACCCAAAACTTCTTTAAAAACTTAAGAGCGCAATCAGAGGCTAAATGTTCATATATGTGACATCTTGTAGACTTGAACAAGATAGCCATATAGTTTGAATCTTAATAATGTTGTAGGTCCCCTTTGTCAAGAACAATCTCCTCTACAAGACCCTCTTTAAGGTCCACTATCACCAAAATATATGCAATGGTACATGTATAGGAACTTTGAAAACTACTATATGTTTCCAAAAAGGATCCAAGTATATTGCCTATTTCTTCAAACACATCCATCAACTAGAGGTCTAGTGACAAATCGAGAAGCTTTACCCACATTGGTTATAAATTTGTTCGCTCCAATCTTAGATAGAAAAAGGGACTCAACTTCTTCAATGAAAATGGCAAATGGCCCTATAATTAGTGAGACCCCAAAATATTTAAACCATCTTCTTAGATTGATAGATAAAGGTCAATCGACATCCATTCACCTCCCATCCAAGCTTGGAGTGATTGGTCAAACAATTGACGACCATAAAAATGCCCAACCAATGCTTGGTTTGCCAATTGCATGACTTGGTACATTTTAATATCTTTTTTGAGTACCAACCTAATCTATTGTCTGTTTTGTTTTATTCGCCTTTCTACCTCTTTTGACTAAGACAACCTACGACCCATCTTACTTATTTCCATATATCACTCAACAATTATATCCTAATGACTCAAAGGACATCTTCCCCTCCTTACAACAATGCTCTAACTCACTTAACCAAGATAAACCCTCCCAAACACTCCCCTCCCACTCTTTGCAAAATAGGTTATTTGAGTTCACAAATATCTATTCCTCCAACAAGCCTAAACCATTCACAGTTTTGGCTTCATCTAACTCAATCAAGGAAGACGATGCATACATAACCAGGCCCGAGGATGAGTTACTACTAGTCCTGATTGAAATATTGTCATACAACACATTTACTTGAAACTTGATTAAACCTTTACTCAATTTGATATATGAAACAACTTTATTCCTCGAATTTGTTTATTCCCATCTCATGCATAAATGTAGCAAATTAGGTTTAATAACTTAATTGTTTGTCCACAAAATCTTCTGAAGCTCTATGATCACTCCCAACTTCATAATCCATTAGGAAAAAGATGAAATTAAGTTTAATAACTTGATGTTTTGTCCACAAAATCCTATGAACCTCTACGATCACTCACAACTTCATAATGCACCAGGGAAGAGAGGAAATTAGGTTTAATAACTTAATGTTTTGTCCACAAACCAATATGATCACTCTCACTTTCATACTAGAGAAATGAGGGGTAAATGGTCCCTCTGATCAAATTGATAACCCTTCTAGTGGGTGTTCAAAAAAAAGTCCCGTAATTCCTAATATGACCTCATAGTTTGCGTGTTATTGGATGCCATAACCCTAGCTTCCGTCATACCAACCCTAAACATTACATGTAGGGAGAAAACCAGACACTATGTATTAAAGTATGGCCCACATAGTCTTCAAGGTAGGTACTCAATGAGGAATCTCAATCATAAAAGTCCTTTACAGACTTTGAACATCTCGCCTATGTGCTTAACTTGGAATCTAGCCTCATTATATTATATTACTTTCTTAATACATCGCGTAAAGTTTTGTACCACGGGGGCGGGCGGGCGGGCGGGCGGGCGGGCGGGAAATATCTTCAAAGTTGAATGCATCACCGAAATAAAGTTAACAGAGAAGAAAGGGAACAGCAAAACATCTTTGAAATGTGGCAAAATAGATGTTGAATGGAGTGAAGTAATTTTTTTTTGATAAATTTCTTCCCAAATTTAGTAATAACTTGTGCGAAGTAATTTCACAGACTGAATTGAATTTACTTATTAAGTATCTCCATTACGAATTCATGGCTGCGACAATAAAGAATCGATGTGGGATACGTAGAAAGTAAGATAACTGGGCGGTGTGAATATGTTGTGGAGAGTGTCGACATATTACTTTGTTATTTGCTAAAAGCAAAGAGTGTGATATAAGTCACATGGGATCTGATTGTTGTTCAATTAATGCAGGCGAGGGAAGCGTGATTGCTTTTTGTAAACCCCCGGGCCCTCTCTCATTGCAACACCAGAGAAATGGAAATCACGCGCCATGGATGCAGGCCGTATGTCTTGACCTCACGACGTTACATATTTTATATATATATATATTACTGGTGAGTTTCTCGGTCACAAAACGCGGGACTAAATTAAATATATATATATATATATATATTACTGGTGAGTTTCTCAGTCACAAAACGCGGGACTAATTTACAGACATATCTCGCAATAATTTAACAATCCTTAAACTTTCAATCATAAACTTAGACTGACCTGACTGACTGTCAGACCAGAACCATTTAATCTCCACTGAACAGACCAATCTTTTCTCTCTCTATATATAGACACACTAAGTACAATCACAAATAAGATTATGGACAGAAATAAATATTGATATCAATAAAATTATGGGCAGAAATACCTAGTAATAGCACTACTAAACTAGCTCAGCCACATAACTTCTGGTTGATCAACGTCCATAACTAAGCTAGCACACCAAATTGGTTTCCTGTCCAGAGATTTGACTGGTAAAGTCTACGAAGGTATACATACACACATGTTCTTAACCATTAGGCCCACTCAGACTGTATACATAGCTATAGGATTAGGATTTAAGGTTAAAATATCATTAATTGTGCTCATTATCGATAGATGTACTCCTCAATACACAACTATCGGATTAGGGTTTAAGATTAAAATATCATTAATTGTACCCATTATCGATAAATGTACCCCCTCAATACACAACGATCCGATTAGGATTTAAAGTTAAAATATCATTAATTGTGCCCATTACTAATAAATGTATACCTATAATTCTGTAAGACTATAAACACGTTAGCTTAACCATTATAAAATAATGTGCATTTTGAAATTTGTTGTCTTGTTGTTGCTTTGCTCGCTTTCCATGAATTCAAGTAGGCACACAGAGGTCTACCATTAGGGTTTAAGATTAAAATATCATTAATTGTACCCATTATCGATAAATGTACCCCTCAATACACAGCTATCCGATTAGATAAACACACGTTAGCTTAACCATTATAAAATAATGTGCATTTTGAAATTTGTTGTCTCGTTGTTGCTTTGCTTGCTTTCCATGAATTCATGACAACCGTTGTAAGTGGGCACACAGAGGTCTACGTCTCTTTACCCAGCACTTTCAATTATTCGGCATTTGAGCTGTGAAGCATTCTGCTTTCAAAAAATTTCGAAAAGCGCGATGGGAAATCCGGTGAAAGCAACAGAAGCTGACGTAAGGCAAAATCGATTTTGGTCCCTCAGTTGATTAAAGTTGAATCCTGTATTGAGATTGAAGCACACTGAATACCTCCCTCTGTTTTTCCGCCAAACTCGATACCGAGGAACTGTTGAAGTGGACAACAGGCATAAAGTCACATTTGATTTAGACCACGCGGTCCTGCTAACCAGCTTTTTCTCGTTCCTCTTTACACGCGCCTCGGCCTCGTTGCGTCTCTCACCTTTACTCACTTTTCATTTAATGGGCAAAAATAAAATAATGCCTGACCTACTTTGCCTGCAACTATATATATACCCCGCTCGCTCCATCTATACGTTCGGAGTTGAGTGAATGAGTGCTCTGCATTCATATTCTTACTCTCTGCATTTCAATCGCAGTCAAGTGATCTGCCGCACTGAAGCCAAAGTGATCAATTGATCATCATGAAGTCTGCAAAGATTATGAAGATTGTGCCATCTGATATTGTGAAGATGGTGCGGCATGCGGTCGCCAAGGCTGCACCAGATCATCTCAATATTGTGTTTGACGTTCTCAAGAAGAAGACGCGCTCATCTCAATATTGTGTTTGACGTTCTCAAGAAGAAGACGCGTGCCTGTGGATGCATCACAGTAAATTATTACAGGTCTCTCCTTCACTTGCCCCATTCCTTCACCAAACCCAAGAATCTCTGCAATGTTTCAGCTTCTTCTAATGCCACTTCTTCCTATGACCGGTAGCACCTGCAATAATGATGATGATTCCATAAGTCCGGTATCCACTTTCATATTGAAGAGAATTAATGAAGATGCACCCAATCTGGATCAAGAGATTGATCGATTGGCCGATGATTTCATCGCTAGTTTCCACGCAAGTTTCCGATTGGAGAAACAACAGTCATATCGGCAATATCAGGAGATGCTTGCCAGGAGCACTTAGTTTACAGGCTATGAATTTATGGGTTGTTAGAGATTCAAAGAGATGCTTGCCAGGAGCACTTAGTTTACAGGCTATGAATTTATGGGTTGTTAGAGATTCAAAGAGATGCTTGCCAGGAGCACTTAGTTTACAGGCTATGAATTTATGGGTTGTTAGAGATTCAAATAGCTCTAACTGATATATATATTATTATTTTTAAACCATGCAAGCACGATTCGTACATTTGAGCTAGATATGGAATAAAATACCCTTCTGAGAATTGGAAGAGAAAAATTTATTGTGCAGCGTTGGAAGCTTTGAACTCAGGAAATCCGCCCTCCTTGTTTGCCTCTTATTGAAATACAATTTTGAATCTCGCATGCCCTGGAATCTATCACATCGCACATTGCCTGAGTGCGAATACAATAATATATCAAATTACGTAATTTCATGCAACTTTTTTTTTCGTTTATTTGTTTTCCAATTTCATGCAACTTTTTACCACGCAATCAGACTGCCGTGTCTTTCGCTTTCTTTGGTCAGTTTCACGTTTTGACAAAGAATATCAAATGATTTACTTTACGCATTCCCTCAATATTATAAACGCTTTCTCGCATCCAAGAACGAGTTGTTTAACACGTTGTCGTATATTCAATGTATATATAGTATAGTGACGGTTTTACACGTCGTATATTC
Organism: Picea sitchensis; assembly: GCA_010110895.2. NCBI lineage: Eukaryota > Viridiplantae > Streptophyta > Pinopsida > Pinales > Pinaceae > Picea > Picea sitchensis. The sequence goes on along the minus strand of SNQJ01S0006532.1, from coordinate 211,239 downwards.
AATGTATATATAGAATATTGACGTTTTACTATAAGACAAAGTAGGGGAGAATATCACCATGTCATAAATTATATGTATTTTATTATTATATTACATAAAACTAAAAATATAGCAATAGATTTTTAATGTAAATTAATAATAAAACTAAAAATACAGCAATAATTTTTTTTAATGTAAATTAATAATAAGTATTTACATTTATAAAATTATAAAATAACAGAATCATAATAATTATTTCAAAATTAGGAATATTAGGTAATTTTGTTTCATATTATTGTTAATTATTTTTAATTAAGAATGAGTTACTTAATACTAAACATATATAATTTTATTTTAAATCAATTTTAATTTGAGATCTTTTAAGCTATATATATATATATATATATATATATATATATATATATATAAAAAGACAAAATCATATAGAATATGGATACATACTCTATTTTTTTTTGGATTTGGACTTGTGAATTTTTAGAAGGAAACATATATATTCTTAATTAGGTTTACTAGACTTTATGCTATATATAATTGACACTATAAAAGTCAAATAATATCAATTAATGGAAGAACAAGAATATCAAGCAATTCTATTTTACACTCTTAGTAGTTGTTTTTTATCAACCCATAGTATTGAGGGTGAGCTACATGATACCAAGCACACACACACACACACACACACACATGGAGGAGCAATGTGCCATGATGGAGTTGGAAAAAGGCTTACATGACAGGTGTTTTATGAAATCCCTTCCTATCGAGTTTTTGTTGCAATATTTTCCTGTCAAGTTTTGGAAGAATGCCTTGTTCAACAATTTTTTGTTGCATATCCTCGTACCAAGACAAAATTTTAAATTATGATTCTCTTTACGGGAAAACCTTATCCATGTGTGTGAATTCTAATAGCTATGTGGTGAATTTAAAGCATAATTTGGAACATAGTCTTGGGATTCCAGTTGTTTAGCGATGCTTTCCTTACGATGGTAAACAATTGGATGATGTCTCTATGCTAGTTGATTATCATATTTCCAAATATTCAACTCTTGGTACCATGATTGCATAGAGGAGTGGTGGCGAATGCGATGTCTTTTAGGGATGCAATAAAAAAACAAATCTACCTCTCCAACTACTTTGGAATATTCTCCTATGTCTATATAGTGGATCATGTTGAGGAGTTGTTAATGATGGAGATTACTACATTGGAGGTCACACATTTATATTCATTATATGAAAATGATGCAATCATTTTTGGGTGCTCACAAAATGTTGGTGGTAAAAAAATTGGCAATAAGATGCCCAAGTGTAATGTCCCTTTCCAAATAGGAGCTCCAGAGAGGAGGCTTAATGGTCTAAACTGCCCCATTAGACTATAGCCAGGGCCAAAGAGGGGTAAACAGGGTTACTAGAGGTCACTCCAGTCATAGGTGTTATATTCAGAAAGTGACATTGAACTAAAAAGGGTTAAAAGTGCTTTTAAGTCATTATGAGCTAAAAATAGAAGTCAACAGTGAATTAGGGTTTCAACAATGATTTAGGGTTCTGGAAGTCAACCGTGAATTAGGGTTTCAGCATGATTTAGGGTTTTAGAAAGCTATAAAGGAAGGGTCAGAGACCTAATTCATCATTATGCAGATTATGACTTGATCCGAAATCGGATCCAGAAGCCTGATAGGGCTTGAAAAATGCTCAAAAATGAAAGTGCTTGGAATGCGACGAAACCTGTGCCATTGCGTTCGCCTCGTCTTCCTAATTCCGGTGGTATATTTACTTTGTCAAACGGGCTTTGTATGGAGAAGATATCGCGTTTTGTCCGAAAAGTCAAACAGGCAAAAAAAAGGGGATGACTGTACAGTCCGTACAGTCCATGTGTCATGCTGACTGTGCAGACCATACGGTTCGTACAATTGACGTGGCAATTCTAGAATGCGACACGTGGCAGCACCAGGAGGCGACACGTGGCAGGTAGATTTGGGCGTACGAGGGTACAGTTGGACCTATCCCGAGGTGACACGTGTCACCACTGTAAGGGTGACACGTGGCACGGGTGACGTCAGTAGCTGACAGAGCAGTACGGTAGGCTGATAGGGCAGACACGCAGACTAACAGGTGGCAGTACAATGGTTGACGTGGCAGACATGTGGACCAATTAGCAGCTGACACGTGGCGTGTTTTGGTTGGTGGTTAAGGTGCCACGTGGCCCAATCGTGGGCTGCCACGTGGCACCCCATGATTGGCTGTTGTGTTATGGTAAAATTGTTGTGGTTTAGCTGGGGGTCGAACCCGTGACCTCCTGGTGGGTATGGACTGGCAGGGCTGGGCTAACCGCCCGCCCGTCGGTTGGTGCTTGTAATAATAATGGCATAAAATTTATTTATTTTCAATCAATGTATAAACCGGCGGGGGAAAGGACTGGGGCTTAGCCCCAGCCCTCGATGTAACTATATGACCACGATCATAGGACCGGGCTCTACCACCAAACACGCGGGGTTTGTTATAACCATTGGACCCGTGGTCCTATGTTTGCGCCATAAGACCGGGGCCTATCCATAACGGGCGCGGGAGGTTACACAGTTGGCCCGTGGTCCTATTCATTTGCCAAGAAACCAGGAGCGGGGGCGTATGGAGGGGGGCCAGCGCATAGCGCGTGGCCACATGGCCCCCATATGACCGCGAATCAAGGGGCGCGCTAAGGATAAGGGGCTAGCACCCATATTTTTGGTAAAAGTGGGTTTTTATGCCTAAGTTGGGTTTTTTGTTTGTTAAATATCCTATTTTTAGTTGATTATCTCCATTTTTGGGGGATATTGGCTATTTTTGGAGCCCAAATTCTTGGAGGAAGTTGGAGATGAGAAACCAACTTCAAGGCTATATAAACCAGGCCTGTTTGAGGCTATGGGAGAGCAGCCAGAGCAGAGTTATGCTGAAGAAAAGCCAAGCCAAAGCCATGTTGATGCAGAGAAGCTTTTGAGAAGGAGACGCTGTCGGATCATTTCTGGGAGCTCCGAACATCCGTTTTGCGTGCTGTTTTCTTTGCAGGGTTCTTGAGATCTGGACGAACATGACCAGATCAGTCTTGTAGCCATTTGGAATTGTAGTGATGTACTTTTGAGATTTTGAACAGAAATAAAGAAGCCTCCCCCACAGAGAAAAGGCCCGGAGACGTAGGCAAAGTTGTGTCGAACTCCGTTATCAATCTGCGTGTTATGGTTTGTTGTTTATTCTTTCATTTCAGATCTGAAAATGTGTATATGGTTGTTATCACTCTTCTTCTTTCCTCATTCTTTCACTAAGTTTCTCAAATGGTTAATTAACGGATGCAAAATTAAGACTCAACCATAGTCATTTAAAAGATCCTACAGATCAAGTGGTATCAGAGCTAGTTGACGTTTGGATTTGAGTTTTGCATGTTAACCAGGGAAAAGCTATAGCGTGGTGAAGGCGAGCTCGTTGCAGAGAATCAATTAATTGGATTGAGAAAGAGAGCTTCTCACGGCGAGAAGATGACATCGGAAGAAGGGATTTCTCAAGA
>SNQJ01S0006532.1:171471-199348 GCA_010110895.2 Picea sitchensis | reverse complement strand
AGTTTTGTTTTTACTGTAAAGTGAAATTCTAAATAAAAAAAATACTTTTATATGTCAGAAGTTGAATAACTTGTGAAAATACAGTTTTTTTTGTCATAAAACAAGCAAAAGTGTAACCCACCTTCATGATTTCACCCATAGATGAAATTGTAGTTTGTAGTAAAACCAATATAAGAAATCAACAAGGAGTAATAGCCTATTTTACAACATGATGGAAGATTTTGGATTTGTCATAATCATGATGAAATGAATTAGCACTCTTGAGGTATCCCTTGAAAGAGTAACCCTTTAGCCAATTGTTGTTGAATCACTACAGAAGTATTCTCGAATTGGAAACATGATAAAAATCACTATAAGGTCTAAATAAGGATAATGTCTATCAGAAGCAACGATTGTCAATTAACCAATTTGAGTTAAATGATTGGGGTGTTTATGTAGGCCATTTTAAGGAATTTTAGAAGTTATGGTGACATTAGATTAAATAGGTAATAAACCCACAAGTATATTTAGGATGGGAACAAAGAAGACAAGTCATAAATTGTGAAAATTATGCAAGTGAAAAGCGGGAACACCCTAGCATAAAGGTACTATTCTCCTAACCAATTAAATATTGGTGATAATTGAGCAAGGTGCTTAGTTTGAATAATGACAATATGGAATTGTTAGGATTATAGAAGTTAATTAAATCTCAGATGATTCTCTTAAGTTGAATACATAATGGTCAGCATTGAAGTGCTAGGGGAACTAAGGAAATGTAATAAATCCTAGGAAAATTTATGTAATGATAGTGAACAAGTGTCTTTCTCAAGTGGAAAGATCACTTAATGATATTGACTAGTGGATTGAGTAACTTGAATGATAATTAAAATACTCGACTCATATAATGTTAAGGGGTCAACATAGGGAATTATGAACTAGAGAACTCACAATTGGTTAAGGATAACAAGTTGTAGTTAAGTAAAAAGGTTTAAAGGTTTAAATTTCTAAGTATAACAACTTCCTACTTGTCGATTTATTGATTTGAAATGGATCCAAACTAATGAATGGTTGTAAGACTCAGTACCTACAAGTTAATTTGGAAATCAATGAAGGTTAGTAAACTCTATAAAAGACAAAGAAATATAAAGTGGAATATGGCAAAGGAGAAAGAAAAAGGAGAATAAATGAAAACGAAAAATAAAATATGAGAGAATAGGCTGAGGAATGGGAAATGTTAGGTCATCATGTTGGCCTTCCCATTACCCTAGTTCTCCCTATTTCTTCCCTTACTTTCACCCTCAATGGTATTTTTTGTTGTATAAGAGAGGAATACACATAGGGGAGCCATGAACTGCATTGTACCCAAAGATTGTTGAAATGAGAACTAAGCCACCATTTGAAGTTGGTTTTCCCATTTGGGTTTCTAGGGTAAAATTGCTATGTCTATTATGTGATTGATTTTGTCTATAATATGGATTTACTCATGGTTTAGCGGATTTTTTTTTATTGTTATATGCATTAATTTAAGTTTTCATATTTACCTGCTTAACTTGCATGCACTTACTAATGTGAGCATTATTCATTAGCTTTTCTAATTAGTGGAATTAAATGTTCATATCACCCATTGAGATTATCTTTCCACACATATTGTACGATGTACATGAGTTCATATTTCTTTAGATGGATTTACTTGTGTTTTTAATGCTCCCTATTGTAGAAAATTTTCCCCTGTGGATAGGTGAAAACCCCCTTGGATCAAGACTCCTTTTATCCAAGATAGAAAGATGCAAATGGTTTTCTACTTCCCCCCTAGATCTACTCTATATGTCAATAATCAGAATGAGAATAGAAAAATAGACGACTTACCTCTTTTCCTTCGGTTGTCCTTGTTGCTCCATCCATTTATCTCGATGTCTAAGCTCTTAGTGCAAGAGAAGTCCTTCAAGGAACAAAGGAATACCTCCTCCTTCTATGATATATTGTATAAAAGAAATGCATAATTTTCAATATGTTGGACATTCTGGATACTGGAAGACAATTGCAACAGTGAGAAGTCAATACTATAGGCCAATAATGAAAAATGATGTTGTTTATTATATAGCTAGGTGTATGGAATGTTAAAGAGTAAATGATAAACATATACATCCAACAAGTTTTCTACAACCATTGTAAATTCTAGAGTGGAAATGGGAAGTGTTAACCATTGATTTTATCACTAAATTTCCCAAGTCAACAAGGAAATATGATTCCATAATGGTTGTGGTGGACAAATTAACAAAGGATGTTCACTTTGTTCTAGTTAAATTGAATCATAAGACAAAAAATATAGCATAAATATATATCAAAGATATTGTTATGCTACATGGAATACCTAATGCAGTTGTCTCATATAAAGATCCAAACTTTACGTCAAATTTTTGGAAGTAATTATTCAAGGTTTTTGCTAGAAATTTGAAATTTAGTCAACCTATTGTTGGTCACTATAATTGCTTAATTAATTTCAAACAACCAAGTGAAACATAAATTATCAACCCAGGGAAGTCTTTTGTTTCAAAGATAGCTGCGCACTATATATGCTCAATTCCAAAAGCACTTAGTGTTGTAGTAAAATCATTCTATCTATACTAGAATGGTAGGATTACGGTGTATCCTGAGGAAAGAGATCTCTATTGCAATTCTTTAGTTCAAATTAAGAATCACAGTTACATTTTAAATAACATTGCAATGGGTAGAGAACAACTATCTTGTAATGAGAGAGAAACGAGGACCCTTACTCCTCAAGCGAGAGACTTCGGTACTAACACTCTTTCATGAAAGCAATAATAATACAGAAAACAATAAGCTCTATCATGAGGAGAACAAAGCGGATTTCCTTCACGACACAAGAAGGAACGGGCTACTTCTGTTTAGCAGCACACTTGTGAGATTGAAGTCGAGAGAGAACAAGGCGGTCGATTCCTTTCTTTCTGAGCAGGGATTTCTAACCCAATTCTGATTAACACGGGAAAAATAGGCAGTGAGAAGGATGTTTGGTTCCTTCCTTCACGAGTAGGGACCCTTAATCACTCACGACTAACACAGAGGTGAAAGGGAATCTCTGAGAGAATAAGGTGTTGCAGTGCCTTCCTGGCTGAGCGGGGACAATTAACCAAGTCTCTGCGGCTGTACACTTGCCTGCGAGGTAAAGGATTCTACGAGGGGCAGGTGTTGCCGGTCCCTTCTGGCCGGACTTTTAACCAAGCTGCTTGCGAGGGATAAAAGAGTTCTCTGAGAAGACAAAGGTGTTACCCTTCATTTTGGGGACTTTTAACCAAATCTCTACCAGCAACACGAAGCGCGATGGAAAGAGATCTACTGAGGTCAGATGGCTAGATTCCTTCACATGCGGCGGAGACTTCTTTTATCCAAACCTTGAAGTCACAACTTGTGAAGAAGGGGCCGAATTCTGAGGAGAAGTGCGATATTTTAATCCCCTTTACATGCAATAGAATCACAATCAAACCCTACGCTAATATAGAATCTACACAGATTGCTGATAAAAGAATTACAATTCCATTCAATAACTAAAGAACTGAGTCGATGAGTGTTTCAGTAACGCAAAATCCATAAAACAGTTTTTCAGCAATTGACAGTCAAACAAATATAAACAAGAATTAAACAATCACACTTCTAACTAAGGGATGAATCTTTGTGAAGAAGGTGGGCCCTACCTTCTCACAAGATTCCACTGAAACAGGAAAACTTAGAGAAGAATTATAAAAGCAGTCTTCTATTAATCTGTTAGAGCCCACACATTACAGTGGAGAGGTGTCGTCCAGCGTCTACTGAAGTTCTTAGTACATCAAAAGATTCTTCTTTTCGAGATGGTGATTTCCCTTGAATTTAAAGGGAAATCCCATCGATTCAATCATTACAAAGCATATTTGAATCCTATACTAAATCGGATTTTTTTTCTAAATTAGCATAGGGTGTCTTATTCTTACGCAACTGATTGTTGTTATAGGAGTTGAACGAGGTATTTGTTGTTACAGTTGGTGTAACGGTCTCTTCACATAAAACTGCTAATGTTTTAGTACATAATTTATGTCACATTATTAAATTGTTGCTATTTGTCGGGACTCTTGTTTCAACATCGTGGCGGCCTCCCTGTGTCTCAGCATCTTACGGTAAAGGTGCGGAAAAACCGTGTTTATTTATCTGCATGAACGATGCTCAGCGCCGATGTTTATTTATGCATCCTCTCGGTTGCATGTAGCAACTCCGTGTTTAATCTACGTGAATCGTGAAATTGCTTGATGTTTACGACGCCATCCCTCGATTAATAGCGACTCCGTGTTTAAACATCGGCTCAAACTTGAAGCGGATTCATGTTTAAGCAATGGTGCGAAATACTATTCTGCAAATATAGACAATTATGCACTTCTAATAAATGGTTGGTTTAGTAATGTAAAGTAAATATACCAAAAAGGGTTAAGCATAAAATAATGAGAAAGGGCGTTATATACCTTGGAATGATCAAATGAAATGATGCAGTCAAGCATAAAATAATGAGAAAGGACGTTGTATACCTTGGAATGATCAGATGAAATGATAGTATAAGTCAAAATGCAGGTGATGAAGGGTAAAATAATAGCAAAAAGTATGGGCAAAAAGGGTACAATATGTGGTCCTAACACCTATCATACACAAATAAATGGGAAAACAAATAATCAAGTGATTGAATACATGTTAAGAATGTATGCAATGGATAAGCTATCCAAGTGGGAGGATTACCTATATTTAGTTGAATTTGCCTACAATAATTGATATCAAGATTCAATAAAGATGAGTCCATTTGAAGCTTTATATGGTAGAAAGTGAAATACACTAGTTAGTTGGGACAACCCAGTAGAAATATTAGTACTTGGGCCAAATTTTCTCAGAGAAACAAGAGAAAATGGTCAAAATCAAGCAGAATTTTAAAGGCAACACATGATAGGAAAAATAACTATGAAGATAAAGGTAGAATACCAAGAAAATTTAAAGATGGGGAGCATGTATTTTTTAAAGTGAAACCAAAGAAAATTTATTTGAAGCCAAGAAGCTACACTAAGCTAAAAACTAGATATTGTGGTCCATTTAAGATATTGGATAAGATACGACCTATTGCATGCATTCTTGCATTGATTGTTACCATAAAATTGTATAAAATGTTTCCTCTGTCATTATTGAAAAAGTATTTGCACAACCCTACCCATGTCATTGATTGGACTTTGATTTAGGTAGAACTTGAAGGATACTTCTAGATGTATCAAGTTTTTATACTGCACATGAAGGTCACTATGCTAAAGAACATAGTCATAAGGTAGGTAAAAGTCCAATGGACCCACTATAACCCTGAAGAAATGACATGTGAGTTGGATGATGAAATGTGGGAGGCATACTTACATTTGTTTTGAAATTTTGATGTAAAATATATTGTATCTAATGATGATGTGCAGCAAGGATGGTGAAAAATATAAAGGAAGGGGAATGTAATACCCCCAGTTTTGATCCCCATAACAATAATATATATACATGATGAAGGGATAAAAAAAAAATTGCAATATGTAAAATGGTACATTGAATGATAATAAAAAATACATCACATGTTGTAGAAGGAGAATTGCAAAAGAATGGGGGGGATATGTGTAACATACCCATCCTTCAAGTTGAGTCTCATTACTACTAAAACTGGCCAAATATAACTCTGATACTAAATTTTAAATGCAGAAAAATACCCAACGTGATATACCAGCTCATGCAACTATCCATGATAATTAAAGGAATGAATGCAATTGATTCAAACATGAAAAACAACAATTAAACACATGCAACATCATTTAATCACATAAACACAAATTCAATTGTACCATTTACCCATAGAAAGAAACAATAAATAAGCTAAAACTCAAAGTGAAATGCACAACTATTAAATTCAACATTCTATAGAAGTAAACATAATTAATATGAGCACTTATCTTATTAATAAATATGCAACACATTGCAGAGGATAGATATTCCACCCAACTGTAGACTTGTTTCTCTAGTTCTCAACATTAAGTCACCCCTAAGCCGGGGCTATGAATCCACAAGAGACGATGGTTCCTAAATATGGCTATTGTACTCTCTTAGCAAGCTAATTTCTACATCCATTCCAACCCACTATAGATCTTTCCCATCAACTTGCACAACCCAAGGTTTGGGATCCCCTTCTCTGCCATGTAGTACCTCAGGCTATCCCACTTCCCTCCAAGACTCCAACACATGTTGGATAGGAAATATCTTTATTGGGGACTCCAGGAATCTACAAGTGCTATAAGAATTCTCAGAAAAACAATGTACTTTCTCCCTTGATAATTTCTTGAACACAATATTACTCACATGCATATAGCCTATCTCTCCATGAAATTACAACTCCAACAAGTTGTTATACATGCCCACTATGACTTCCTTCAAGCTTCAGTACTTAGAACTCTCTTGTTTCCAAAAAATCTACATGTAAAAACTGCTCTCCTTTCCCATACAAATTTCCTTTTCTCCCATGCATGTTGACTCTCCCAATTCTGAAGGTCGATTGTACTTAGACCCATTCTCTCAATAAATTTGTGAGGTGATTTCACACACCAACCCTCTTACATGTATTCAATGATTGGGGCTTAGAAACACTCAAACATAAATAGAAGGTTGATAATAAAATAATTTAGAAATATGGTTTGGGTTTAATAGGCATGTATAATCCCCCCTTGGAACCCCCTATTCCCTTATGGAAACTTATCCCCCGTCTCTCAATTTGCATCCCTCCGCAGCCAATGATACATTTTATTTATTATTTCCAATATAAATCATTTAAATATAACATTTTTGGGCTCATATCCATACATCATATTTACATTATACATCAATAAACCGGGGATTAAAATTGGTGATGTTACATTCGCCTCCCCCTACAATTTTCATTGTCCTTAGTAAACATCAACATACAGTTTCACATATTTACATACATAAAATTTTACATCAAAAATACTTGATAATTTTACAGTTGGATGACTCTTGAAACAATTCCAACTAACAAATCCCATTTCCCCTCAACCTACACAACCCAAGGAATGGGATCCGACATCGATCAGACATGAAGTCTTAGAGTTGTGACTCTAGGAACTCCCACTGCCAACATGAAGTCTTCGTACTCTTATGTACAAATGCACATTCATCTTTTTTCAAAATTTGCAAACATTTGTGGGTACTCCTCCCACATGACCTCTTATGCTCCCACATGGTGTCTTCAAGACTGTAGCGGGTCCATTGGACCTTTACCAGGATGATGGATTCATTTGTGAGAACTTTGAATTTTTTGTCTAGGATGTGCATTGGCTCCACTTGAAAGTCCCCTTCATGTTCCACCTGGATCACAATACAATCAATCACATGGTTAGGATCAAGTACATACTTATTTAATAAATACACATGAAACACATTATGAATGCTCATGGATGTAGGTAATGAAAGCATATATATGCAATTGGGCATGTCCTCTCTAGGACTTCAAACAACCCATAATAACTCGCTGCCAACTTTGGGAAACTTCCAAATATCAACGAGATCCTCTTGGCTTTAACTTTTAGAAATACATGCTCACCCACTTTGAATTTCATATTTGTTCTTCATTTGTCAGCATAACTCTTTTGTCTGTCTTGTGCAATCTTTAAATTATGATTGATCTTTACCATCTGCTCTTCCATTTCCCTTAACAATTATGTCTAAATAATGGCTCTATCTGTTGGGTTATCCTATCTCATTAATGTGTTGCATATTATGCCATATAAGGCTTCAAATGGGATTATATTTAATGATTCCTAATACCCATTGTTGTAAGAAAATTCAACTAAATGAAGATAGTCCTCCTGTCCATTACATATATTATCAACATATCTTCAATTATCTAGTTAATCCTCTCTATCTACCTATATGACTTTGGGTGATATGTTGTACTGAGATTCAAATTAGTCCCAAATCCCTTAAACAATCCCTTTCAAAATTAAAAGTGAAATTGGGGTCTATGCCTGACATTATTTCCCTAGGCGCACCATGTATCTTGGTGATTTCCTTTATATAAATCTTTGCAATATTAGCTTCCTTGTGAGTTATTTTCACTAGAATGAAATGTGCAACCTTTGTAATATTATCCACCTTTACTATGATGGAATCATGCTACCTTGTTGTCCTAGGAAGCTTGGTAAAAAAATCTATAATAACCACTTTCCATTTCCATTTAGGAATGGGAAATGGTTGTAGCAACCTTGCTGGATGTATGTGTTTATCCTTTACCTTTTGACATTCAATTCATCTAGCTAAATAATATGTGACATATCTCTTCATACCAGGCTAGAAATATTGGTCTCCTAAAGATGCAATAGTTTTCTAGTACCTTGGGTGTCCACCGGATGCACATTGTGCATCTCTTTTAGAACTAAATTTCTCAATTCCTGAGAATTGGGAACACAAATTATGTTCTTGTACAAGAGGATTACATCCTCTTCCAACTTGTAATCTTTATATTTCTACTGTGCATTTTTCTATTGTAATATTTCTTTAATGTGTCCATAATGTGGGTTTGTTGTTACACCATCTAGGATTCTTTCTTTTAAATATGTCATGCACATACTAATGGTTGTAACATGCATTTGATGAACCCTTTTGTTGAGTTCATTTGCTACTTTATTATATTTTCCCTTGATGTGCTTGATGTCAAAGTCATATTCACTAAGAAATTATAGCCATCTATTTTTTCTAGCATTTATTGTTGGCTTCTCAAACAAGTATTTCAAACCACTATGATTTGTCCTCAACTCAAATTTTATGCTCGTGAGATAATGTCTCCACATTTTTAAGGCATGAACAATGGCTACCAACTCTAATTCGTGTGTAGAATAATTTATTTCATGCTCCTTTAAATTTCTTGACTCATAACAAATTGCATGCCCATTTTGGGTAAGGACTCTACCAAGCCCTTTCTTTCATGCGTTCGTGAATGCAACAAAATCCTCATTTGGATATACAATATTTAAAATAGGTGCACTAGTTAATAAATCCTTCAAGCGCTGGAAAATTTCTTCACAGTTGGTATTCCATTCAAATTCCATTCCTTTATTTTGCAAGGATGTTATCGACTGTGTAATCTTGAAGAAACCCACAATGAATCCCATGTAGTAACCAACTAAACCCATTAATGATCTAACCTATGAAATATTCATTGGCGCTGGCCAACTTTTGATTGCTTTGATGTTTTCTAGGATCCACTACAATGACATCTTCTAAAACAATGTGGCCCAAATAATGAATTTGTTTTTTGATAAAAAGTACGCTTGCTCAACTTGGCATATAATTGGTGCTCTCTCAACACATATAGCACCATTCTCAAATGTTCTTCATGTTCTTCCTATGTCTTGGAATAGATAATAATATCATCCAAGAAAAAAATAACAAATTTGTCCAGGTAATCTTTGAACACTTCATTCATTAGACATGTAAAGGTAGCAAGCGCATTTGTCAACCCAAATGGCACCACCACAAACTCATAATGGCCATACCTTGTCTAAAATATTTTCTTGCTAGTATTTTCTTTTCTTTTTGTTACTTAATGATAACTGGAACTCAAGTTAATATTGGAAAATATCCTTGCCCCCTTCAACTAATAAAAAATATCATCGATCCTCGGTAAATGATACTTATTCTTTATAGTAACCTTGTTTAGCTATCTGAAATAAATTCATAACCTCATAGTTATGTCATTTTTCTTCACAAAAATAATTGGGCCACCCCAAGGAGAAACACTTGGGAATATGTACCCCTTCTTCAATAACTCTTTTAGTTGCATCTGCAATTCTTTTACTTCAGGTGTGATCATTATGTAGGGAGTTTTGGACACTGGGGAAGCTCCTCACATTAATTCAATAGAGAAATGGATGTCTCTCTTTTCAATTGCAATGATGAAACCTATTTGATAGATATGGGCCTTGGAATACCTTGAACTATCCTTGAATTCCCTTCTTCATCAAGACATGTGAAAACCTTATTGTAACAATCTAAGACAACATGATGCTTGTCTAGCTAATCCATACCAATCAAGCAGTAATAGGACCCAAGTGGTACAATGTTCAAATATGCCTTAGGACCGACTCCATTCATGTCCATTGGGAAATACTTGACCAACTCATTTATTTTCCTCTTGGTTCCAATAGCTAGCTAAACTAACCAAGACTTTTCATGCTTACATTTATTCAATTTAATTCTTTCAACTGTATTTGGATCTATATAGCTACGACTATCTCTAGAATCAATAAAACTAGCTATGGGATAATTATTAATCTTCCCTTCTACCTCAATCATGTGGGATTGATGGTCTGGTTGTCTGTTTTCCAAGATTGCATAAAATCCTTGGCATGCTCCTATCTACATCTTCCATTGTATCCTCCTTATTGATTTTATGCACAATCTTTATCCTATCTCCCCAATGAGGATGATATTTATACATGTGGTCCTCTTTGCATCCCCAACACATTATGGGATGTTGTCTTGGCCTCTTCCCCAATGAATATCTTATTTTAGATCCACCTTGTGTTGGATTCCCGTGTTGACATGCTTGATAGTTATTCCTAATGAAAGGCAACTTAAATCATTTCTTCCTCTAATCCATCTTTCCTTTCTTCTTATGATTATAGGCCTTTTCGAAGGATGACCTTCCCTTGTTCTTCCCATACAAATACTTATCCTTCCTCATGGATTTTTCCAAATTATTGGGCTCATCAAATTGAATTTTATCCTTGGACAAGGATAGCAGTCCACTCAAGAACCTATGAATTTTGACTTTCCCATCCCTGATGAAGTCCATGTACCTCAGAAGCTCTAGGAATTTCCTATCATACTCTTTCATGGTCATGTTCCCTAGCTTGAGCTCTAAGAATTCTTGCATCTTCTTGTCATAGTAATTTTATGACAAGCACTGCTACTGGAAATATTTCTTAAACTACATCCAAGAAATTCTCTTCTCATCAATAAGCTTGACTTTCTTTAGTTGATCCCACCATATGGAATCCTTCCCTTGAAGATGATATATGGTGATTGTTGCTTCCAGGTTTGATGTGTAGTCATGTAGTTGGAAATATTTCCTCATGCCCAAAAACCAAACTTCAACATATTCATCGTTCCTATGCTCTCCATCAAATGGTGGTGGCTTAAGTTTCTTGATCTCTCCTTGCAAGATATATGACCGATACCTCCTCCTCTAATGTTTGAAAGGGGACACACTTAGGTTTTTCTCTATTTTAAATGTGCATGAGATATTCTAGTCAAGTGTCTTAGTTAATGATGATGTTTACTAGCACTCCTAGAGTGCCTAGATCGCTTATGATCAACCCTTCTATCATGATATCTAGATGCTTCTACTTGTCTTGCACTAGCGTCTTGTTTGGTGTTGGAATATTTATTGATTTGTGTTTGTAACATACTCAGAATCTATTAATACATCCTGAGTGGGCCTAATGGTTAAGAACATGTGTTTCCTCCTAAGAGGTCACAAGTTCAAATCTAGAGGAGGGTAGGGTATGTATACCTCTGTAGAGTTTAGCATTCAAATTAGTGAGTGGAGGGGGTCCCTTGTCCCACAAATAAGGGGGTATCATACACTAATTTGGTGTCTGTCTTAGTCGTGACTTTAAAATTAGATTATTATAAGCCTTGAAAGAGATGGCTCTTAAATGTTTTGTACAACAACTGTATGCAGACCTGGTAAATGCCATAAGTTTTTTTGGACAATAACATGTATATTCCACATGAATATAAAATATTATTTTCTAAGGAAAAATAAATATTTAGACTCTATAGAAGTTGAGTGTTAATTTGATTATGCTCCTTTTGAACTCTTATCAACCTCTCATTGGCTTCTTTGTAGCTCTATAGTTCTTTCTGCAAGGTTCTCATAGTCCCAATCGACTCTGTAGGCTCTACTATGCCTCTATGCCCATTGGACTCAATTTCTTCATTTCCCAAACTGATATGCAATCCTCTTATCTCATCCTCATGGTTGTAAGATCCTTGGGATTTCTCCATATCTCTAGTCCTCGTACATGAATCAATTATGTTTTTCTTATACCTCTATTTCTACAAAAATGTGCACGCAACTATTACTGTTAGAATTATGCATATGGTAAAATATTTAATTAATTAAGTTACAGGTCATTCTTAATATGAATTTATGAGGAGTATGGATGCATTGAAACCCAATTATAATTATTTAAATATACTCTCCTCTCAGTTATCTTTCCAATGACTATACTCATTCCTCATTTTGATTTTTGAGCTAAAAGTTACAACCTTATGAAGTTTGTTATTTCCACTCAATTGTGCTTTGTTCTTACTAGTGCAATTCCGTTGAAAGGCCATCTTCTATCCTTTGTAACAAAAAATCAGTCATGGATCATAATTGTTTTTTATATCGAGTGCAGATAGGATTTATGGTTGTGAACACAGAACAATTTTCATATTCGAAATTTGACACTCCAGAAAATTTATGAATAAATATGGAATTGACGACTTTGCACTTTTACATTTTTTCCATACTTGTAATTTTTAGCCAAAACATGTTATCTCTCAAATAGAAGAAATTTGGGAAAATCTCCCTCAAGAAAAAGTTGTTTGGATTTTCGAGGAGGTAAAATGTAGACTAAATAAATTTTTCCAGATTTGTGATCTAGGGTCCCTATGCCTCCTCCAAAGATTTCAAAAATCCCCCAAAAATGTCTGGGAATGGTGGTTTTTGACTTGTTTTTGAACCTCCATTCCAAACCCTTTTAATTTCGCCAAAAACTCAACTGGGTATCTTCATGCCTACATTTTGGACATTCTGAAAATTTTTCATCTTTATCTGGGTCTCAGTCATTGAGCAAGACAGAGATCTTTAAAAACCACTAATTTTTGTTTTCCAGAAAATTGAAGAAGGATTAGCTAGTGACCCTCACTAGCACTCATGTAGTCCTATTACGGCCAAAACAAGTTTTTGGATCCATATTTTGTTTTTGGTAAACTTGTTTATTTTCTTCTTCCCTTTCTTCCTCCCTTCTTCTTTTCATTTTCTCTTCTTCCCCTCTTCTCTTTCCTCGGTGATCATTAAGCCCTTCATCGACGATCAATGAAAAGGTATATCGGTGATTGGAAAAAGGGTCTATTAGCAATTGCAAAAAAATTCTATCAACTATTGGCGATTGAATAATTTTTTATCAACAATCGAAAAAAAGGACTACCGGCAATCACGAAAAACTTCTATCGACAATCGGGGAAAAAAACTATCATCGATCGACAAAAAGATCTATTGGAGATCAACAATTTTTTATGAATTATGTTTTGTCCACACTTCACCATATTTTTCCAGTCTCCCAAAATCTCCATCAACGATCAACATAATTCCTTTGACATAGACAAACTCATTTAACTTAGATATTTTTGACCAAATATGCGTTGGATTTTGATTGTTGATCTCAATATCTATGTGATCTCAATTGTCGATCCATTGAACTTTGTCGAGTTTGCAGATGAATCTTGATCGTTGATTTCCAAATCAAATGCGATATGAATCGTTGATTCCCCAAACTTTGTCGAACTCCAAAAATTCCATCAACGATTGACGATTTTCTTCTTCGACGAACTGATTTTTTTTCAGACTTCGTTGGACTCCAAAAACTTATAAATTTTTTATCAAATCTAGGATGAATCTAGGCCATCAATCTCAAAATCAAATGCAATCTCAGTTGTTGACGCATCAAAATTTATTATACAACCATTTATTTTTAACATCATGGCACTACCGCCATGGACCTTGTTAGTCCATGTCATGGGTATGACCCACATCACATCTCTACGTAATTTTTCAAAAATCATGAAAATTTATAATTTTCCGAAATTTTCTTTTTTCGGCTGCCATGGGAGATTTGGACTTAGCCTCCCAAGGTCGAACTTGACCCTCAAACTATCAATTCACCATCCCTTTTCCAAATCACATGCATAGTTCTCCCAAATTTTGGGAATCTCACTCTAAAATTCACCATTTCTCCCAAATTTGACACAGACTGATACTCTGCAATAGTGAATTTGTTAAATCTACGTTGATTTTTGCCCCATACGATCTGGTGTTGAACCAAAATATATAATAACAAATTGTAATTTTCCCATCCTTCAAGCTGAGTCTCATTACTACTAAAAACAACCAAATATAACTCTGATACCAAATTTTAAATGTGGAAAAATACCCAACATGATATACCAGCCTATGCAATTGTCCATGATAATTAAATACATGAATGAAATTGATTCGGACATGCGCAACGAAAATTTAACACACTCAACATCATTTAATCACATAAACACATATTCAAATGTAGCATTTACCCACAACATGCAATAATAAATAAGTTAAAACTCAAAGTCAAATGCACATGAATTAAACTCAACATTCTACAAAAGTAAACATAATGAATATGAGCACTTATTTTATTAATAAATAGGCAACACGTTGCAAAGGATGGACGTTCCACCCAACCGTAGACTTGATGCTCCAGTTCTCAACAACAAGTCACCCCCAAGTTGGGGCTATGAATCCATAAGAGATGGTGGTTCCTAAGGCTAGCTATTGTCTCCTCTCAGCAAGCTAGCTTGTGATCTTATGAATTGGCACCTGAGATACTACTTTATCAGTGTGAGCCTCGCAGTACATGCCAATATAATCTTCTATGTTGTGTGGTCTTGGAGGAAATGTCCTCAAATTAACCGGTTCCCCCCTCCTGGAGAGGTTGGTCAAATAGTATATATCCTCAATAGTCATAGTCAATGGTTGTCCCTCTAGCATGAAGGCCTCTACGTTCGGGTGTCAATACTCTATCAAATGATTCAGTAACATGGGTTGTGCCCTCATGAATGGAAACTGAAAGAACTTCCACATACCACATTGTTTGAGCATGGAAATGGCCCCTGGATCCTCCTCGACCAAGATATATAACTCCTCATGTTCTTTCTCTCATCAATGAACATACATCCTGTTGCATAAAAATTTTTGAGGTTAGTCCCTTGTTTCATTTTTTGAAAGCTTAAAGAGATGTATGTGGGTTGTCTTTAAGACAGTTGGGTATATACAGGTGCTAAGTTTTCCTTTTCCAGCGTATATATGCATGTTGAGCATGGACAACCCGTGTACATGCATACCCATCATTTTTACTAGGGCATGCACCCTCTAAACAATTAAATAAACAATAAATGATGAATAGAAATGATAAGAGAGGTTATTTGTACTTACTTGGTTTAGGTTTGAAGATATTTCGTCCACCATAGCTCCTTGAATCCACATTTTAAAGAAGAGGGTTTTTTGGCTTTTTGGTTATTTTCCAATTTGCAACGGTTAAAATGATTTGTCTACCTCTATTTATAGATTGTTTTGGCACTTTTTTCCCCAGTTTGGTCCTCTTTTTCCCTATTCTTGGCTTGGTGGGTGCTTGAATTTATTTTTGAGAGATATTTGGGTCATTCTTATGAACTTTTTCTTTTGGTTTGGTGTTTTTATGAGATGGGTTCCACTCACATCATCCTGCAGTAAAGTTGTTTTTTTGACACTTGCATATAGGTTAGGTTCCATTACCTTACATCTTGCATTTTGTTGAATTTTTTCCCCTATGCCATAGGATTGATCCCACTGAAGTGTGACACGAAACCTTCTATGCTACTTTAGAAGTGTCGTAATTAGGTGGTAGAGCCTTCCTCTACATGGATGCCCTAGGTATATTCTTTGATGCATTTTGGTGTCCATGCTATGATTTTTCCCGACATGGCTGTGTTGAAGCCTCATTCTTATTCATGTTTTTCTTGCCTTTACTCAAAAGACTCCTAAAGAGCATCGTTTGTTTTCTTTCAAGCTCGCTTAAACTTTGAAAACAACAACTAACAAGAACTTATTTATTATTTTCAATCTCGTTTGGATTACTTAAGAAAAGAAGCCCCCATGGAGTCTTCTTTAATATCTTTTCAAACTCTCTAAAATTGAAAACATTACCAATCGATCTTGTTTCCCTTCATGCTCGTCAAACTAAAATTTGAAGGAAAATATGTTCAGTGGTAGTTTACCCCTTTTTCGGTATGAATGGTTAATTTACGAATAAAGGTATGCCCTAGGATCTTTGGTTCGCTAGCAGAGTATTCTCAGGCGTAAGTTTAACCCTTTTTTGGGCCTTAGGGACTAGATTTTTGAAAAAGGGCGATTCTCCCTGGTTTTGGTTTATCTTTTTTTCGAGCCTTGGAGTTTATCCACGAAAAAGGAACCCCCTCAGAGTCCATAGTTAATCTCTTTTCAGACTCCTTAAATATGAAAAGATCATCGAGTGACCTTGTTCCTTTCACACTCGTTAATTGGTCGAGAAGGAATATCCATTTGGCATAAGTTTAACTCTTTTGGCTCCATATTTTATTTTTTTGGGTAAACTTGTCTATTTTCTCCTTCCCTTTCTTCCTCCCTTCTTTTCATTTTCTCTTCTTCCCCTCTTCTCTTTCCTCAATGATCATTAAACCCTTCATCGATGATCAATGAAAAGGTATATCGACGATTGGAAAAAAGGTCTATTAGAAATTGTAGAAAAAGTCTATTAGCTATTGGGGATTAAGGATTTTTTTTTATCGATGATAAAAAAAGGTCTATAGGCAATCGTAGAAAAATTCTATCGACAGTCATGGAAAAATTCTATCAGCGATCGACAAAAAGGTCTATTGGAGATTGATGGTTTTCTATGAATAATGTTTTGTCTGCACTTCACCGAATTTTTCCAATCTCCCAAAAGCTCCATCAACGATCGACATAATTCCTTTTACATAGACAAGTCACAAACTCGTTTAACTTAGATATTTTTTACCAAATCTGTATTGGATCTGGATTTTTTATCTCAATATCAATGTGATCTCAATTGTTAATCCATTGAACTTTGTTGAGTTTGCAGATGAATCTTGATCGTTGATTGCCAAATCGAATGTGATATGAATCGTTGATTCCCCAAACTTTTTCGAACTCCAAAAAATCCATCAACTATCGATGATTTTCTTCTTCGACAAACTAAATTTTTTTCAGACTTCGTTGGACTCCAAAAACTTATAATTTTTTTACCAAATCTAGGATGAATCTAAGCCATCAATCTCAAAATCAAATGCAACCTCAGTCATTGACTCATAAAAATATATTATATGACTCTTCCCTTTTAACACCATGGCACTCCCACCATGGACCTTGTTAGCCCATGTCATGGGTACGATCCACATCACATCTCTATGTAATTCTTCAAAAACCCTGAAAATTTATAATTTTCCAAAATTTTCTTTTTTCAACCGCCATGGGAGCTTTGGAATTAGCCTCCCAAGGTCGAAATTGACCCTGCGACTATCAATTCAACATCCCTTTTCCAAATCACAAACATACTTCTCCCAAAATTTGGGAATCTCACTCTAAAATTCACCATTTTTCCCAAATTTGACACAAACTGATACTCTACAATAGTGAATTTGTTAAATCTGTTAGCACTAGAAGTCACCTCTGGATTGTGGAAAAGGTAAGCCTAGTACCCTTCAGTTTTATGTCACAATAAATAAATTTAAAGGGGGTCTAATGGAGGAAGACTCAGGATAATATCGCTTTAACTCTGGTATGCACAAGAAGATGAGGTCTTGATCTAACTTCAATCAGTAAGTTGTAGTAAGGGTGAGTAGGATGAAGAAAATAAGGAGAAAATGTAGAGGTCTTCTATGGACATCCGGTCTTCCAACAACTTAAGGGGGAAAAGCTTCAAATACAAGATTCTCTTGAATCCAAAACTTCAGGAAACTGAAAATGCCATAAAAATACTACAATCAACCATACATTACAATATAGTTACCACAACTCGATTGGATCATCCATGCCCGAATCTTCAGTATCAGAAGCAAAAGAGATGAAAAGAAAGTTGACTATCATTAAACAAGAAGTCTCAAAGGGAAACACATAACCAGAGAACTAGAGGATTCATTAAAACTTTACAAATCAGGAGTGTAGCTCAACCATTGGCCATAACAAAATATCAAAATTAACTATTTATACTCAGAACAACTCCCTCCCACCAGGGGCACGCTTTGTTCATTTCATTCAAGGCTCGACGTCTGCATCTTCTTCTGTCAGGATACACTTGCATTCTTCTGTCAGACACAAGATCATATCGGTATGGGCTTTGCAGAAAAATCCATTGACAGGGGAACTTTGTGTTGACAATCTGCCTCCATGGCCAGGTTTTCCATGTTTCCCATTTATGTGGCGAAATGAGGTTTCAACCACCTTCCCCATTTCCATTAACTACTTTCATCGGGATCGGGATGAAATATGACACCCAAGAATGTTCTAGGAGATGTTCACGGCTCCTTCAAGTCAATCTCGGTGCCTCGAGGCTGCGCAGATCTTCCTCTTTGAATAATACAGGCACCCTCGGCTTATGATGTGGCTCCTCTGTATCACTTCATATGTTGATCCAGGTGGATATCGGTGGCCACCCACCTTTTCCAAATGGCTCAAAACAGTTTTCTGGCAATTTTAGCAATTTACTACTTTTAGCAGGTTTTAACTTCCGAGGCCATTTTGAGGGCCTAAATGAAGGTTTTTAGAGATCAAGGTTCTCAATGATAGCTAAAGTTATGATTGAGCCCCCAAAATGAATCTCCTCGACGATACCTTTCCAACGAGCTATCATACGCCTAAAACGGAGATCATATGCAAAAATTACAACCCCGGGAAGTTGATGTACTAACTTACCCAAACGGGGCCCACGTGACTTTTGGTGCTTCATCTCCTAGGGTTAGGTTTTTGGATTTCTAGGACTTTTGGAATTCCTGTTTATTGTAAAAAAGGCCTTCAGATCCTCATTGTAATCAACTTCTTACGAATGCGAGTAGCCATCACATCTCTTCTCAGAGATAAGCTGCCACCATTCTAACGAGTCTTTCACTCTGTATTTTTACAGTCTCTGTACATTTCTTTCATTAATAGAAATCGTGTATTACTGTATATCTATGTTTATGGTTGCATCTTTGATACATTTATGTTATATTATTGAATATACGTGATATCTCTCTGCATTTCTTTATTATATCTCCACTCTCATTTTGTGCCGAAAATAATCTGGATCATGTGTCCTTGGGCAATGACCTGGGGCTCCTATGTGAAATTTTGGGATTTCGCATCTCAGGAGTCTTCACTCCATTCGATTCCAAAAATCCCGATGCTCAAATTTGTGAAATAGCCCATCCAGACCGACGGTCGGATTTGCTTTGAAATTAATGGCTAGGATGCTTGTGTGAGAACCTCCGTCGTCTGCCGCTCCATAGGCGCTTACCCTATTTATGGCCCTTCTTTCCATATAACCACGGGTTGTGATCGTGGACCCAATTCATCGACACTTCGCGACTTCGCATTTTGCGAATCTATGTTGTGCTCCATGCTAAAGCCTTCGAGTCACGAAATCACGATTTCTCAGCTCAGGTGCCACACGTCCCTTCAAATCAAACGGCCCAGATGAATATACAAATTTCAGGACTTCAAGATTTCGGCATTTCGGTACTCAGGAAATCTGCGCATTCTTCATTTCAACTTTCCCAAAATGAGTTTCTCCATGATTCAGATCGGGTGCCACACGTCTTGTAGGATCGGATGGGTCCTACTGACTTCGGATTTCGGGAGTTCAGATCCTTTACAAAACAACGTTCTGAACTCCCGATTCTCGTGATTATTATTCACCATCGATCTCTAAACTTTAAAATGCACATCCATTCGCCAAACTGAACTTGCTCGCTCACTTGATTTGAGTCCATATCAGACCGCTCTAAGTGTTGTGCTTATGCTCATTGTTGCGGACTGTGTAAATAAATACTTGGGCGACTGGTTGAGGGCTTGGGAAAGCGAAAGGATCAATGACAGAGGTAGAGAGGGCAGTGTTTAATCCAGAGAAAACAAAATCTTGGGGCCGAGACTTCCTAGATAGGATTACACAAAACAAAAGGCCACTCAAACGATCGAGGACAAACACAGAGAAAATTACAAGCCGAAAGGGGAAACACTTAAGGTTTGGTCGGCGAAAAGGAGAAAGGCAAGGCAAAATTATAGACTTAGGTAGAAACTACCAATCCACAAGACTCTGACAAGTTCGTGTGATAACAAAATCTACGTTCATTTTTGGCTCATACGGTCTGGTGTTGAACAAAAATATCTAATACCAAATTGTAATGTGCCCATCCTTCAAGCTGAGTCCCATTACTACTAAAAACGACCAAATATAACTATGATACCAAATTTTAAATGTGGAAAAATACCTAGCATGATATATCGGCTCATGCAACTATCCATGATAATTAAATACATGAATGAAATTTATTCGGACATGCACAACAACAATTTAACACACTCAATATCATTTAATCACATAAACACATATTCAAATGTAGCATTTACCCACAACATGCAACAATAAATAAGTTAAAACTCAAAGTCAAATGCATATGAATTAAACTCAACATTCTACAAAAGTAAACATAATGAATATGAGCACTTATTTTATTAATAAATAGGCAAGATGTTGCAAAGGATGGACGTTCCACCCAACCGTAGACTTGATGCTCCAGTTCTCAACAGCAAGTCACCCCCAAGTTGGGGCTATGAATCCATAAGAGATGGTGGTTGCTAAGGCTAGCTATTGTCTCCTCTCAACAAACTAATTCCTACAACCATTTCAATCCACCAGTTCTCTTTCCCCTCAACCTGCACAACCCAAGGAATGGGATCCCCTTCTCTGCCAGTCACACAGTCCCTCATGTTATCCCACTTCCCTCCAGGGCTCTATCACAGGTTGGACAAAACATCTCTATGACGGGGACTCCAAAAATCTACAGCTTCAACGAGTTTTCTCACAATAACAATTTACTTGCTCCCTTGAAAAATTATTGAACATAATATTACTCACAATCCTATAGCATGTATCTCCATAAAATTATAGCTCCAACAAGTTGTTATACATGCTCATTGTGACTGCTTTGAAGCTTTAACACTTAAAACTCTCTTTCTATCCAAAAATCTATATGTAAAAAATGCTCTCCTTCCCATAAAAATCTCCTTTTGTCCCATGCATATTGACTCTCTGAATTTAACATTATCCATCACATTATATTTTCAAACACACATATTTCACATTTCACTACAACCTTTATCTTTGACATTGAGATAGTCATCTCAAAAATTGCACCAAATAAAAACCACATGGTGCAAACTAACAAAAATCCATTAGGAATGACATTTATCCTTGCCACATTTAAACACATGATAATGGGACATCATTTAAACACGTGATACATTGTCCAAATTTGCATCCTTCCTAAACACATTAGGAACGAGATTTATCCTCGCCACATTTAAACACATGATAATTGGACATCATTTAAGCACATTATACATTTCCAAATTTGCATTCTCAATTTAAATGATTAAACACATGTTTAAAAAAAATCCACTCTCATGAATTTGACTGCATTAACTTAAACCTTCACAAATTCCGAAGTTAGGAGAGCTTGAGGTTGAGGCTTAGATGCGTAGGCGGTGTGAATACGCATATACCATATACGCATATTTTGATGATATGGAGAGTGTCGACATATTACATTGTTATATTACATTGTTACAGCTTAGTCTAAATTTTTTATTTTTTATTTTTTTAAGTGATTTTTTTTTTTTTTATGATTTTGCTAAATTTAGTGAGAAATGGTTGAATTTGCAGATTTGAGTGGTTAAGTTTGTATAATCAAAATATAAATGGAGTTTTTCGAGCTAAATCTATTTATACATTCAAAAATGAAACTTAAACAACAAAAAAAATAGTGATTTTGTCTAAATTTAAATTACAAATTTCAACTAAAAACCAAAAAATAAAACGTTTAACGAACTCCATAAGCAAAAAGCAAACAGTGTGAACGTACATAATTCCGTGGAGAGTGTCGACATATTATATTGTTATAAGCAAAAAGAAAACAGTGTAGGATATTTACGTGGGAGGTGGAAACGATCTTCTTCCTGTTAAATTAATGCACGCCAAGGAAGAACGAGCTAATCTTACTGTGTTTTTTCCATGACAATTCAGAGTAGCAGGGCCCTCTCTGATTGTAAGATCACATCGATGGAAATCACGCGCCTCACGACGCAGCCCTCAGTTGCTATCTTTTATATATAAAGTTAATATTTGAAACGTTTGATGTTATAAAATACTTTGTGTTCCGCAACTTGAAATTTGTTCTTGCTTTTTGCTTTGCTCAGCCATTGCAAGTGGGCACACTCTCTTTTATTTTATATGTTTACAGGTCTACGTCACTCAAATCATTTGACATTCAAGCTGTGAGGCATTCTGTTGCGTAAATTCATCGAAAAGAACGATGGGAAATCGGTGAGAGCGACAGTCGCTGACGTAAAGCAAAATCGACTTTAGGTCCCCCAATTAAATAGAGTTGAATGCTGGTATTCAGATTCAAGCACATTGATTATCTCCCTCTGTTTTTCCCGCAAACTCGATGCCGACGAAGTGGTAAACTGGAGAGCCCGCAGAAAGTGAGATAAGTTGATTTAGACCGCCCTACTTCCTCTGCAACTATATATATACGTTCGGAGTGCTCTGCAATCATATTCCTAATCGCTGCATTGCAATTAATTGATGATGAAGCATGCAAAGATGATGAAGATTGCGCCATCTGATATTGTGAAGATGGTGCGGCATGCGGTCGCCAAGGCTGCACCAGATCATCTCAATATTGTGTTTGACGTTCTCAAGAAGAAGACGCGCGCCTGTGGATGCATCACAGTAAATTATTACAGGTCTCTCCTTCACTTGCCCCAATCCTTCACCAAACTGAAGAAGCCCTGCAACGTTTCATCTTCTTCTCTTGCCCCTTCTTCCTATGACCAGCAGCTTATTCCTTATGATGCCTGCAGCTCCTGCAATAATGATGATGATTCCATAAGTCCGGTATCCACTTTCATATTGAAGAGAATTAATGAAGATGCGCCCAATCTGGATCAAGAGATTGATCGATTGGCCGATGATTTCATCGCTAGTTTCCACGCAAAATAATGATGATGATTCCATAAGTCCGGTATCCACTTTCATATTGAAGAGAATTAATGAAGATGCGCCCAATCTGGATCAAGAGATTGATCGATTGGCCGATGATTTCATCGCTAGTTTCCACGCAAGTTTCCGATTGGAGAAACAGCAGTCATATCGGCAATATCAGGAGATGCTCGCCAGGAGCACTTAGCTTTTAGGTAATATTACTCCATGTTGAATTGTTCTTAGATCTCTAAACTGACTGGAATGCAGCAATAAAATATATAAATTGCCAATCTTCAATGTGGCATTTTATCCTCCACTCCTCCGGCCAAGCGCAGAAGGCTGCATCGACTTTTCCAGAGGAGAACAAATGGTTGTACAGGCAATGCATTTATCGGTAGTTAGAGATTCAAATAGGCAAGCTGGTAGCTCTAACTGAGATTCCATTTCATTGAACTATTGAAACGCGACATGTAATTATCAGGTAGATATTCCATTGAAGATCCCCCGAAGCATTGGAAGAGATAAATTTCTTCGTGAAGTGTTAGAAGCTTTGCAGTAAGTGACAAATCCGTCCTTCTATTGAAATATAATAATTTTGAATCTTGTAATCTTGTAGGCCTGTGAATACAGTATATCAAATAATTATTTAGGGCAACTTGTATTATAGTTTTAAATGACCAGACTGGGCATCAGCTCGATACTCTAAATGCTTTCTCGTTTCACGGATCCAAAATGAGTTGTTTAACCCTGCCACAATCTCATAGCATCTTCAGTGCAAGACAACATAGAATCTTATTATAAGACAAAGTAAGGAACAAGGTTCCAACATCATATTGTAATGAAGTGTGAACACATTATAAAGTTACTTTTATTTCATCCAAGTTGTCCATAAAATACTTTATGAATTAAGGTAATTGGTTAGTGTAGAATGTTTGTCACGTCTCTTCGCTTTAAATAAAAAATTCAAAATATTTTGACTTAATCAATGCACAGAAATCTGCATATTTCACAAATTTTAGGGCAGAAAAGCTTATATCTATGGAAAACTTTTACACTAATCAGTTTTTTTTTAATTAAAATATATAATATGTGAAATTTAATGATAAAATAATATTTTTGGTAGTGTCCACAAATTAAAGGTCATTATTAACACAGATAATCTTGTTCATGTAATTCTACTTCCTAGTTAATCCTTAGACATCTTGATTAACCTGCTTGCCAGTTATAAAATATGAACAGCAGCAAGATGAGGGGCTGCAAAATGTCTAGCCACAAGATGTCATAATCTCTCAACCTATATAAAAAATTTATATAAGAAATTGAATTTATCTATATAAAACAAAAAAACAATTTTAATAATAAAAAATTATATTTTTACCAACAATATAAATCCTAAATTAGAAAGTATCAACATATTTTATACCACAATTTTCTTTTCACAAATATAATCATATTACTCACTTTCATTAAATTAACATGATCCCTTCATAGCCACAAAGTTAACCCTACAAAATGGGATAAGACAAGGAAGATGTCTCTTTGATACTCCAATTCATGATTTGTATTCCAATTTATTATCACCATATTAATTATTAAAAATATAAAACTAGTAATTGTGTTTTAAAATGTATTTTTATTTATTTTTTAATAATTTTAAATCTTTTTTCTGATTAAGTTTTTTATAAAATAAAATAATTTTAAGATTAGTTTGTATAAGAAAATTGATTGGTAACTTAGTTCAAATAAAAAAAATATCTCATTAATTCTAAATTCTTTTTTAAAATAAGATATTAACATTTGGAAAAGTTTAATTCCAACATAATAAAATATATTAAAAAAAAAAAAGAATTTGATGCATAGTTATAAACTCTTTTTCCAAACAAAATATTGAAATTTGGAAAAATCAATAATCACTTATTTAAATATAATAAGATAAACTAAAAAAATGTATTAGTTAAAAAAAATTACAACAATTATTTAAAAAAAAAAATTACAAATTAAATTAAATTTCATTAAATAAAAATTTTAAAAATTAATATATTAATAAATAATTATTATATTCACTCATTAAAATATATTCTTCCATTATAAACTCTAAAACATTTATACAAATAATAATAAATTATATATAAAATATTAATAAATATTTTTAATTTTCCAACTTTAAATTTAACATCGTAATTCGTCATATTATAAATTCTACAAGAAATATAATATTTATACATGTACACATTAAAATATTTACATATAACATTATTTTAACAATTAAATTTAAGTATTTTTATTTTTTTATTTTAGTACGATAATATTAGTTGATATTAACATTCTATTATTTTTTAATTTTCATATTTTTTTACATAATGTATTTCTTTATATAAACTATTGTCATGTCACTTACAAAATAGAATTTGGTTAGGAAAGATAATACTTTATCATACAATCACAAAGACTAAATTTTGAATGGAGAGGACAACACTTTATCATATAACCATTCAAAGTAGACTTTAATTTGGTTAGGAAAGATAATACTTTATCATACAATCACAAAGACTAAATTTTGAATGGAGAGGACAACACTTTATCATATAACCATTCAAAGTAGACTTTAATTTTTCATTGATAAATTCATTTGTAATTATTATTATTTTAGCTATAAAATTTACCTTTTCCATAAAACATGTATCTATAATTAATAAATAAATAAATAAAATTTTCTTTTCTAATTATTTACTTGTATACCACACAACATATATTGAGAAAATTAACAAAATTAAAAAAGTCTGTCTATATCATGTATGGGAACATAATAATAATAATTTAATTTTACATAGTTTACACCTTGTGGATTTGAAATCAAGAGAGTCGAATCTCTTACCAACAAAAAAACATGAAAACTCAGGTCTAGCTCTAGATCAATTGAGCTAACCCTCAAGGCATATATATATATATAAAGTACATAGATGATTTCATACTAACCTCCTCCATTAAAGTGTCATGTACACGAGCTTCCAACGACCCATAATAAGTATGTGGATAACTTGACCATTGATGATGATCACTTGAACTAGGATCAGAATGGCTAGTCTATCCATGTGACTTTGCATGGATAGACTCTACTACATGACCTGAAGTCCCAACCCATCCCCCACCATCGTCTGAAGATCCCTCCAGGTGGGACAAAGAAATGCATTTGATATGTTATATAGTAAGTTATGGATCAAGGTGGAAATCAATGTTTGGGCCCAGCAAATGTTCTTTCAAATGGTACGACATTGGGCAAGGGGGTAGGCCTCCACTTGGGAGGGAAAGGCCCTCTCAGTGGATCATGTCTGGAATTTTCTCAATATTTTACAGACCCATGACCTACCTATAATTGATCAACGTCAAAGTAGTTGACATGGTGACCTAAAACAAATTCGGCCCATAATTTTCTAAGGAAATATAATGGAATATCCCTTTTATTGCATGGAGTTTTGTCAAAAAGTATAAACCACCTATCCATCTAGTGGTCTATAAAAGGTTGGTATGTGCACTAGTCCATGCAAATACATTTATTTGTCATAGGAGGGTGTAAACCAGTTCTAGGGCCGATAAATAAGGTCATAAGATCTTGTTTTGAAATTTGTATATCTTTCACCTAGTTTTTATCTAAACATATCCTATAATATTCAAACATCCTAGCTCCTAGCCGTATAATTGAAAATATCAAATAACTGGCCTTGGGTACTAGCAATGGAAGATAGAGTGATCTCTAGAGATGTAGCTAGTGAAAGGCATGTGGGATGTGAAGTGTTTCTAAAATATTGCATTAGGTTTCTTAATGACTCAAGGTAATTTTCAATTTAAATGTTTGCATCTAGTAGTTAGGGGTTAGGGTTGGGTCTTCCTTTGGTTCAAGTTCTGTTGAGGTACAGGCTCCATGATAATGCGATTTAAATATGCTACATTTGAAGAGGAATAAACCATNAAAAAAAAAAAAAAACAAGTAAACCTACCTCATACACATGCAAGATAGTGGAAATGTCATTGTGGTGTTCAAAATCATTAAATGTCTCTTGAAATTGCTCCTCATTAACCTCGAATGCATTACACAATTTGCAATATAAAACAAAATACAACCCTTTTCTATTATTAATACACAGAGGAACACACACATGCTTAGGAATTAGTGTGAGTTTGTTCTTAAAAGAAAGCACATGTTCTTTATAATATGACTTGATAGGTTAGTTGGCAACCTACATGGTGGTTTGGAGGGGCCTGAATCTATACAAAAATGAATGCATGTGCTTTCCTGGGTGAGTGTCTTGGTGTAATGTTCCTGACTTGGCTAGTCTAGGAAACGTTGCTAATGTGTGTGTAGGATTGAGGGTTTAGAGCATATAAATGATCATACAAATAATAAACACGACAAAGGACTACAAAGTTTGTATTATGATAACTCTGTGGATTACAAAATGGCCGAATGCGGCTGAATAAACTTACAATACTCGACTAGATCAACAGACAAAGAATCTTAGCCGGAATACAAATAAGAATCTTAGCTTAATAAAATAAGAACACTCGGCTAGATCAAAAGACAAAAGGATCTTAGCCGGAATACAAATAAACAACTAAAATATAATACCCGAAATATGGGAGCACTGCGGAATCAATGAAGAATGATGGAAGACCTGGATGATCTTCCCGGTGACTAGGGT
>SNQJ01S0006532.1:137597-168205 GCA_010110895.2 Picea sitchensis | reverse complement strand
TAATGATGAATTAGGTCGCTGACCCTTCCTTTATAGCTTTCCAAAACCCTAAATTATGTTGAAACCCTAATTTACTGTTGACTTCCAAAACCCTAAATCACTGCTGAAACCCTAATTCATTGTTGACTTCTATTTTTAGCTCATAATGACTTAAAAGCGCTTTTAACCCTTTTTAGCTCAATGTCACTTTTCAAATATAACACCTGTGACTGGAGTGACCTCTAGTAACCTTGTTTACCCCTCTTTGACCCTGGCTATAGTCTAACGGGGCGGTTTAGACCATTAAGCCTCCTCTTTGGAGCTCCTATTTGGAAAGGGACATTACATTTTATGTGTTTCCTCAACTTGTGTGGCAAAGGGGGTAGTACTAAATTAAGTTGTGTACCCCATGGATATAAAGTTAAGTTCCCTAGTGAAT
Source organism: Picea sitchensis (assembly GCA_010110895.2). Lineage (NCBI taxonomy): Eukaryota > Viridiplantae > Streptophyta > Pinopsida > Pinales > Pinaceae > Picea > Picea sitchensis. Next base: position 167,787 of record SNQJ01S0006532.1, on the reverse strand, counting down.
AATTAGGAATAGAACTTAATGAATTTAACCTCAATAAAGAATTATAACATTTGAGCATTAATAGGGTAGTGTATTATTACTTCAATACATGTCAAAAGGGGGAGTGCGTAGTCTTATGTGTACCACATGGACTTTAAGTTACAACTCCTAGTGACCAAATAGAAAGTGAAACTTAGGGGAAAGGTCTCAATGAAAAATTAGAACAACAAAAAGCTAATAAATCAATACTTAGGCACTCAACCTAAGGTTTAGTATTTTTAAATTTTAATTAAAATATCCCAAACTAGTTATATAAGAATTGAGGAGTTATTATAAGGTAAGACATAGGTATTTTAAGCAAATAATGCCATGCGCTTCTTAGGAGACGAAATGAAGTGGAATTTAAATGTTAATGTAGATTTTTCCTAGGGAAAATGTAGAGATGTGATGTGATACACAAATTACCTAGGCAAAGTGGGTTTCACCTAGTAAAAAGTGATAATAAGTTGTGACAGACAAATTACCTAGGTGAAATGATGAGATGTGATAAATATGAATGAAACTAGGTAACTAGGCAGGTACACAACCATGCTAGAGGATATGAACCAACTATGCAACACAAAGTGAAAGTGACTAGAACATGACCATGTGACCACCATGATGAAGAAAAAGATGTACCATTGAAGCAATCTCAACCAATATCCCAACTTTTGAAGGCTAAAATCACACCACCAATCTGCACAAGGCCATTTACCACTCATGTCAACATGAGGGGTAACAATTGGCTCCTACTTGGGGACATGTACTCTTTGGAGAATAATGCATGAGAACCCCAGAACCTCTGGTTATACCCTGTTGAGAAGAAGGAAGAAAGAAGAGGGCCATGTGGAGGGATGGTCCAAGTTTCATCCTCAAACACCACATCCAAGTGTTTACAACTTATTCATAAAAATTGTCTTTGCATCTCCCCTTGGAGAGAAGATTGTTTTAAAACCTTAGATCTCCCTTGGCGAGTGAAGGTTTAAAAATTCCCACCTTCAGTTTTAATTGTGGAGCTCCTTTGTGAGGCCCTTTCCTTTCTACACCTTGTTATATCTTGCTTGCTAACCTTTAGTAGAACACCCTCATAGATTGCATCCATGACTCCATAGCCCAAATAACAATACACTGTATTTCCCCTTCGATCCATCATCTCCAAGCCCATCATTTCTAAATTTTCCCATTTCCATTTGTTCATGTTGTGAGGCTTCCTTTACTCCCACTCATACCACAAGAAGTGAGCCTAGCAACCATAGGGAAGCCCCCTTTGATTTAGGTCATTCTGTAGTCTAAGACTCTAAAGTGTAGGGGAGTGATGGTGAGGTGACAGTGGCCATCCTCTTAGTTGCACGTGTTTCCGTCTAGGTGTTAGGACTTCTCATCTTTGGGTGTGAGATTGTGTGTCAACATAGTCAACAGTGTTATAGCGAGTGTCTGTATCATTGTTTTGCAAGGCCTTATACTTCCAGCCAGTGGAAATCATGTAACCAGGATAAGCCATCTATCGGCCAAATTGAATTTTATTAAATGCCCACAGGAGAATCAACGTACCATAGATGAAGCTCTTATAAATCTGCAAGAAAATGATATAAAAATAACCCTCCATAGTGAGTGCTGTGCTTTTAGACATTGGGGTGAGGAAAGTCCCAAGCTAGAGTAAAGAGTTTAAAAATTAAAATGTTTCAATTAATGCCTACAGTAGGATCCCTATGCTCCTGTGTCCCAGATGTAATGATGTTCTGAACAATCATGGTTGGTTTCGAAGATTTGGATTCTGTCATTTCAAGATTCAAGCAGAATAGTTGTCTGTGTCTTCAGTATTCTTCACTTTTAGAAAAGCCTTGATTGATTGGCTTCAAACATTTTCAGATAGCATATCATGATTTAGTTGATGAATTCAAATAATACTCACTGAATGGAATAAGCGGATTCAGTGCTTCCTTTACTTGCTGTTAGATCTTGCTCAACTCTATCGTTATGTTACACCATTTAAAGGCATCTGTTTTGAAATTGAATGGACACTTGAACCTTGTGCATTTTTTTCAACACATACCAAGGTTTGAAATATTATATAATTTCAAGTTTCTAATTTATTTTCAGAACTCTATGTTCCAAAACTGCTTTTCATGTTGATTTTTTCAAAACAGATTTCTAACCTTTAAGATCTTTTAATACAGGTTCTGGTAAATCCAAGAGTCTATTGAATTTATCTATGCAACTCCGGAAATGTTGTAATCATCCATACTTGTTTTTTGCGGAGTATGATATGCGTAGAAAAGAAGAGATTGTCCGGGCATCAGGGAAATTCGAATTGCTTGACCGCTTGCTACCTAAGCTGCAAAGGGCAGGGCATAGGGTGCTACTTTTTTCTCAAATGACTCGTCTTATGGATATCCTAGAAATTTACTTGAATTTGTATGGATTTATCTTTATGAGGCTAGATGGGACTACAAAAACAGAAGAACGGGGGGTTTTACTTCAGAAGTTTAATGAGCCAGATTCACCATACTTCATGTTTCTTTTGAGCACCCGAGCTGGTGGGCTTGGTCTCAACTTACAGACTGCTGATACTGTGATATTATTTGATAGTGATTGGAATCCCCAAATGGATCAGCAGGCAGAGGATCGTGCCCATCGAATTGGCCAAAAGAAGGAGGTTCGTGTTTTTGTTTTGGTTAGTGTTGGTTCTATCGAGGAAGAAATCCTTGAACGTGCAAAACAGAAAAGGGGGATTGATGCTAAGGTTATCCAGGCTGGCCTTTTCAACAACACCTCCACAGGTATTCTTCAACCTACTGTACTGTCCTTTATTGATGGATTCTTTTGTTTCTCCCTTATTAAAGTTATTTTGCCTTTTCAATTATGCAGCTCAAGATAGACGAGAGATGCTGGAGGAAATCATGCGGAGGGGAACTAACTCCTTAGGAACAGATGTGCCTAGTGAAAGAGAAATAAATCGCCTTGCTGCTCGTAATGATGAAGAATTTTGGCTCTTTGAGAAAATGGATGAGGAAAGGCGGCAGCAGGAGGGGTATCGGTCAAGGTTGATGGAGGAGCATGAAGTTCCAGACTGGGTCTTTTCAGTCTCTACGGGAAAGAATGACAAAGGTGGTGAAAATTTGGATTCTAATCTTGGTCTTGACCAGGGTTTGGGTAAACGGCGCAGAAGGGAGGTAGTGTACACAGATATTTTGAGTGAGACACAGTGGATGAAGGCTGTTGAAGGTGGGGCAGATGTGACTGAAATAGCTAAATCACAACTGGAAAAAAGAACCAAGAAAAAGCAGCAACTGCCAGATACAATGGATGCAAAGCTGTCAAATGAAAATGCAGATCAATTAAATGTTTGTGCTGACAGTGAAAGTTATAGAACTGATGCACCGGAGGAAGAAGGATTGGAAGCTAAGCATTCCAAGAAGAGAAGGGATCATGGTGCTGATGGAAATTATTTGCATGATTATGCAGATGCTAACCAGGACTTCTTCATAAAAGTGCCAAAGAAGCTAAAGTCGGTAAAATCAAAAACAGCGAACTCACACAACAGAAAAGGTACTCGTTATGGAGAACATGATGAAGAACATGCAGAACAGGAAGCTGAACTTAGTGCTTCGGTCTATCAAGAAGATCCCATTACCTGGAAAGCATTAAAGAGAAAAAGGTCAAGCCACAGTCACCCTAATACAGATAACCGTGGGCATATGTCTGGCAACAGAGAGAATCGATAGCAACAAACAACACTGAGAATGTGTGATTTACATGGTGCAAAAAATATATTTCTGTGGTGAATATGCAGAAGCATCAGGAGGGCACTCCTGATTGGCAAACATCAAACAGAGGCATGGTATTATGTTCACCTGTAATATACCTGAATTTTATAACTGTATGATTTATTCAGAAAACGATTCTCTTTGTCCCCTTGATTTTTTAAGCTCATATAATATGATAGTTCAGTCTAGAACAGTTTCAGTGTTACAGCAGATCGTTAAATACTCTCAATGCACATTGCAAGTATCATAAAGAATAGGTTTTAGAATGTATATGTGATTGCACTATGACATAATTTATGCACTGTGGAATAATAACTTTTCAGGTAATCAAATTCTACTTGATCATAAATTGGAGTTTTATTTGTAGTTTGCAACACTTTTGAATAGTATACACACACATTCACATGCAACAGAGATACGAGAGAAATAGTAAATGTTGGTTAATATTTCGTCTCTTTAATCGTTGGAAGACACTGTGAAAGGCGTTGTTGACAACTACCAAAAAGCATCTAATACATTCTAGTGCCATACAAAATAATGCATGTTTGATTCGCAGGAAGCCATTAACATTCTTGAATAAACCACGTGCCTCTTCAGGATAACTGATAGTGCAAGGTAAATTTGCACTAGGTTAAGGAGATTGAAAAAAAGTGCCAGGCACCAAGAGATACAAATAGGCATTTTTTATTTGACACACTAGCTTTGCCATATCCCAAGTCATAATTGAATGATGGTGGCGAGTGAAAAATGAATTAAATTCTCTTTTAATGTTAAATTCCCAGTTTGTAGGGTCAGATATTGCTCGTAATCATCCTGAAAAGGAATGTGGTGATTATGAAATTAAATCTCTCCCTCCTTTCGTTTTATTACGTACATGTTATAGAATGGCATCAGATGTGTCTCAAAACACGTCAATTAATTATTTTGACTTATATTTGTTATCCATAAGGTCTCGTTTTATTACGTGCATGTCATAGTATGGCATCAAATGTCTCAGAACACTTTCAATTGATTTTTTTGGCTTATATTATTATCCACAAGGTCGATGGAATGTGTTATGAGAATTTACAGTATCGAAGAAGTTTCTAATTGTCCAGGTGGGCTATGGAAATGCTACGTATTCATATCAAAGTAAGCGACAATGGAACATACGTGTTAAATAGTTTCCCAAGTTATTTTAATTCTTTCTTTGTACTGAGAGATGGGCAGAGATTGCTTTATATCATGTAGAATGTTCAGTCTTTTTTCTAACTATTGCATTTGTTTTGCACCATAAACACATCGAGAGTCGAGACATGCCCTTCGGTAGTAAGCGACATGATACAATGCCTTTTATAAATCTTTGCTGTTGATTTTTGAATATGCCTGGCATCATCTAGGTTATTAGCTTATTAGCGCATGGTCCTCCTCATGAGTTTGTAGGGCACCTTATGAGCGCACAGGTCTCATGTTATGTGAGTATATGTGGTTCATCCAATACATAAGATACTTTTAATATTATTAAAATCTCAGATGAACGGACACATAGAAACTTGATTCACTCAGCTGCACAAATTTGTGTAGAAGGCAATTTAAATAACTTGCTATTTGAGAATTTGAAAGTAATTTTGATATTCTACTACGAAGGAAATGAACGCCTTTCAATATAGTAGTTTACACATAAATAACTTGCTATTTGAGAATTTGAAAGTAATTTTGATATTCTACTACGAAGGAAATGAACGCCTTTCAATATAGTAGTTTACACATAATATAGTAGCAAACGTAGATCAATAAAAAACTGTCAACAAACAGGTCTCATGTTATGTGAGTATATGGGGTTCATCCAATACATAGAGATAATATCTTTTATATTATTAAAATCTCTAGATGGACACATAGAAACTTGATTCACTCAGCTGCACAAATTTGTGTAGAAGGCAATTTAAATAACTTGCTATTTGAGAATTTGAAAGTAATTTTGATATTCTACTACGAAGGAAATGAACGCCTTTCAATATAGTAGTTTACACATAATATAGTAGCAAACGTAGATCAATAAAAAACTGTCAACAAAATAGAATAACATAGAAATTGTGATACATAAAACTCCATTAAAACCTAATTTAATAGCTAGGCAGAAGGTGTCTCAATCATAATTATCAAACCCGAGTATGACGTGGATAATTTCCATGACCCTATGCAATAATTGATTATCACACCCAAACCCAATAATGACATGGATAATTTCCGTGACCTCCTATAATTGCAGTCTGGTGCATGTAAGAATAATAATAGATTGAGATCTTATTGTGACTATGTATGTTTGTATCTCCAGTGTTTTAGAGATTGAATAGTAAACGATTTGGAGAGCTCTAATCCATATCTCTACAATAAGAAAGCCATGGAGAATTTTTTTATGAGCTACGATGCTTTTCATAAAATATCACTATAGTAACAATTTACTTTCAATACATAACATTCATTATACCATAAGGCCATCATGTGTTATTCCAAATGGATCTTCTCATCATGTATTTTGAATCACGAGGAATATCAATCATCATTTATTTTGATTTTCACTTTTTCTGAATCACTTTATTCATTTATTAATTTTTGACATGCATGTAACCAAGTGATTGGCTTTTTTTAGTTGTTTTTTTTCTTTTTCTTACTTCATTGCTCAGGAAACTAGGCGCATCCACAACATCATATGGGAAGTCTTAATCTTACATAAGTAAGTACACTTGTCATGGAAAGATAAATTATTAATCAAACATACAAACAAAAATGAATTCTAAACACAATAGAATATTAATGGGAAGTCTTGATCTTACATAAATAAGTCCACTTGTCATGGAAAGATAAATTATTAAACAAACATACAAACAAAAATGAATTCTTAACACAATAGAATATTGGCTCAAATATCTCGAATGTCAATTTTGATTTTTTATTAAGAAAGAAAATATACACAAAAGGATATGAACAACATGAAGTTGATACCAACAACATTATATTCACAAGTTTTGTACCAACCACCATCGACACCACCAACCCAATTACATTCAAAGGGATATGTATGAATAATAATATATGCCAAGGGAATACAAAGCGATAGGGGCATTTTACATCCTAGTTGTTCATATATAATCAGTGCAATATTGTACATGTTAGGTGTTGGGATCTTATGTAGGTTTGTAATGGGGGGGCAAAGGGAATAATAAGTGTCGTTATGGTGTCCATTCAATGTAAATAACTATGTTTTTATTAAATAAGGTTCACTAGTTAGTTAGCATTGAGTAAATGTGATGTGGCCTCATTAAAGAAGGTACACTAGGTAGTTAGGAGGTAGTTGCTATCTAGTTAGTTATAAATAATGATTAGTCTTCCATATGTATTGAAGACTCGTATTGGAACTTAGCTCATTAGGAGGTTGCCCCCTCGAAGAGGCAAGTGAACAAGAATGAATTTCTTTCATAAAATGATCATTGTATGGTGTTGTTATACTTCAAAGTTATTTTGATAAATAAAATGTTGAACATTTCTAATATCTTGTTTGTGATTAAATTTTAATGGTTAAGGATCATAACAAGTGGCATTGGAGCTCTTTCTTGGGCCAAAAATGTTTTTTTTGGCAACTTTTCAAATGGAAAAATAGGGCCACGACACTTAGATCCATTCTTATAGCTTTATGTGTAGAAGCTAAAGAAACTAATTGTAGATATGAGTTGTTAAAACACCTTTTTATTGAAATCATTTATATCGGAGTCCGATAAGTGAAGACATCATTGATTTAAAATCAGTGCTTTTAGGCTTTATTTATTTATGTTACGATTGCAACTTTATTTTGGGTGTTGTAGAGCAGATAACGTTTGACAGGTTTCCCAAATGGTTGAAGCTAGACCAAATCTAGGTGAAAGAGCATGGTAGCTTCAATTTGACATATTATATGATGTACTTTTGAGCCATATTGAGGAAGTTATAACCATTTCAATTCACTGCATTGAAACCCTAACTCTTATATTTATACTAGATTATGGCATTTTACATGGATATATTAACCCCCATCATTGAGGAATATCCCAAGTGTTATGCAAATTCTATGAAAGATAAAAGTTATATGGAAGAAGCCCCTCCTATAAGTTTTCTTGAACTTTGTATGAAATATGAAAAACATATCCAACAATGGTTACTAAAAGTAGAAGATTTTTCACACTTGGAAGTAGTTCATATAGAGGATTCCTTTTGAAGCATAGAGTACACAAAATACACGAAGCCTATGATACAATCCAAAGGTTGGAACTTTAAAGACATATTCAAGAGTATGTAAGACATATATGCGTGGGGTGATTTAGATGATGATTGTGATGTTGGTATATGGATAGTTGTCATTTTTGGGAAAACAATTATTTTTAACATCTATTTGATAACTTTACTTCACCTTATGTAGAGAACATTAGTGAGGGAAGTCAGACGGTTATGATTACTAGTTTTCAGCGTGCATATTCTTCAGTGGTAGTGTTCCTTCCAAATCCGTAACTGTCCTTTCAAAGAACTACGTGGATGATTTTTGGGAGGGTTATATTTGTCGGGATCCAAATGTCCATGGTGGAAATTTGGAGCATATTACTTACCAATTCATTGAACTGAGTTATCATGAGTTGCAAGTCCCCATGAGCACTTAGACATGGGAATCGTGTTTGTGGATGATTTTCTTGGACTACTTTAACATTGAAACTTGTACTTATACATGGGACGACCTTGGGTTATGGATGACCTTCGTGGACTATTTTAGCATTCTGGTGAGAACTTATACATGGGACCTTTGTATTTTGGGCTACTCTAGTGTTGCAGTTAGCACTCGTATATGGGACCCTAGTTTCTTGGGATTCTTCAATGTTGTAGTTAGCACTCTTATATGGGACCCTAGTTTCTTGGGCTACTCTAGTATTGCAACTAACACTCGTATACGAGACCCTAGCCCTATGGTTGTACCTCCTCACTACAAGCATCGAGGGTAATTCTTTTCGAAGGGGGATGTAGTGTTGGGATCCTCCCTACGGGTGTAATTGGGGGTCAAAGGGCCCATTAGAGTAATCAATAGTGTAGTTATGGTTGCATGTAGTATACCTAGGGAGGTAATATGGGGTACCTAGGGAGGTACCCAATGGGAATGTGGTTATGTATTATTAGTGGAACTCATTTAATATATGAGAATGTGATCATTCAATGTAAGGTGGACTAGGTCCACTATATTAATAAAGACCCACTATGGTAGTTAAATATAATAAATGTATGATGATTTCTTAAAAAGTTCTACTTCCAGAAGGTTCCTCTAGAATGTTCTTAGATGGTTGGTAGCACTATATAAAGGGGTTCAAACAATGTAATGAGACATGAAGATAATTATTGTATTTGGAGCTGAAGTTCAATAGGAGGATGCCCCCTCGGAGAGGCAAGTGAACATGAGAGGATCCCTTCAATAATATGGTACATTGTATGGTGTTTCCCTACCCTAAATGTTTGATAATAATAAAAAAGATTTTGCATATTGGTCTTGTATATCTGTTGTGGTGCTTTTGTATTCATTCTTTGGTACTTAACAAGTGGTATCAGAGCACTTTCTTTGGCCAAAGAAGGGGATAATTTTTTGCTCTTTTTTGCAGATTTTTTCTAGGAAAAAAGAGGGTGGCGCACTTCAGGTTCAGATCTGAACATTTTTTAGCAGAATTTGGTCAAACAAATTGGATATTTGAATTTCTCTTGGAAAATTACCCAATTTTTAAAAAAAAATCAGCCGAAACGAAGTCCACGAAGTAAATTTATGAGCATTTTAAGTTCAGTAGTTTTTCAAGGGTTTTCCGGAAAAAGCCGCGATTTTCTGTAGTAAGTTATTTTTAACCCTAGTTTTTCTTGAAGATTTATCTCAAGCAAGATGTATTTTACAGGAAATTGTCATGGCCCTAGTATTGAAGAAGTCATAAAACATAGGAAGACATTCAATAAAGAGCATTGGAAAGTGATGATAAATTTGAGTTTACAAGGTGATGCAACCATTTGGTGGAAATCACTTAACTATAGCAAAATTATGGCACTCTCCGATGAAGAATTTGAAAAAGTCCTTTTAGAAAAATGGGCTCATGCCAAAATTAAATAAAGAAGCAAGGGTTTATTTTCATGTGGCAAGTCTATATTATAGGTTCATGATTGTATTCATAAGGAGAAAGTTATTGTTTCTATTAACTCTAGTTGCATGCATAATTTTATCAATATTCAGTTGGTTAATAGACTGCAAATTCTTGCAAAGAATATCCAAAGCACACAGGTTGAGGGTGAAAATGTTAAAAATTTTAAAGATTTGAAGCTCAGTATGGATAAATATGTGTTGCATTCAGATTTTTATGCTATTGATATGGATGAAGTGGATATTGTTTTGGGATATCCTTGGATAGAATCAGTGGGTACCATTAATATTAATGTGAAAAAGAAGTTTTTGAAGTTGTGGTACAAGAAAAACAAAATCACATTGCAGGATGTGTCTCTTAATAAGAAAGATGGGCCCATGGAGGCCAGCAAAGCAGTTATTGTCGAGTCCGAAGTTGAATCGGAGGCAGAGTCTACAGAAGGAGATGAAGCACAACCACATGAAGGACACAGTCAGGAAGCTAAGAAGGTCATTGAATCAAAGGCACAATGAGTTGCAGGTTTGAACAAAATAGAACACATTCCTACAATTGTTGTATATAGACATCCACATCATACAGAGAAACAATAGTCATCAAGGCAAGGGCGTGAGCATCAACACATTTATGCACCAACAAGGAACCAGAAAGGAAACCGATCAAGAGGTGCATGGAGGAATACCGACACTATAGGAAGACATTCGGCTAGCGAAAAAAATCCCATGGAAACCCAAGCATGATGCAGATCAAGATCAGGGTGGAAAAACAACAATTGAACATCATGTTTGTATTCCATTAGGATGGATGGATGGTCATACTTGGTACCAGTTGGCTACATTGCTTAGTTGATCATATTGTATGGTTTCTTCTCATGTTTCGAGGACAAAACATGTGAAGGGGGATGGAATGTAGTATACCTAGTGAGGTAATATGGGGTACCTAGGGAGGTACCCGATGGGAATGTAGTTATGTATTATTAGTGGAACTCATTTAATATATGAGAATGTGGTCATTCAATGTAAGGTGGACTAGGTCCACTATATTAATAAAGGCCCACTATGGTAGTTAGATATAATAAATGTAAGAAGACTTCTTAGAAGGTTCTACTTCTAGAAGGTTCCTCCTCTAGAATGTTCTTAGATGATTGGTAGCACTATATAAAAGGATTCAAACAATGTAATGAGACATGAAGAGAATTATTGTATTTGGAGCTGAAACTCAATAGGAGGATGCCCCCTCGAAGAGGCAAGTGAACATGAGAGGATCCCTTCCATAATAGGATCCATTGTATGGTGTTTCCCTACCCTAAGGGTTTGATAATAATAAATGAGATTTTGCATATTTTTCTTGTATATCTGTTGTGGTTCTTTTGTATTCATTTTTTGGTACTTAACAAAGCCCTCATCCAACCATCAATCAACCATGGCTCTCTTCCACTACCCCCACACAACATAAACTAGAATATATTCCCTTTATATGCTCAATGATTCCCTGATGATCTTATTCCCTTGTAGTGCACTTAAGTTTAGGCATGAATAGTTCAATATTGTTGGTTGCTTCTAGGAATAACCTGGAAGAGAAAACACTTGGCTCCAAAATTACCCATGGGAAACAATAGCAAGGTTGCATGATTAATGGTGTTTGCTTCGGTTGTTGTGGACATTCAAACCATGGTTTTCCCCTCAAAACCATCACATTTTTTAAGGCACGTTGTTTTCCCTTTGTGAAAATATGGGCATCCCCTTGTCTTTCTTGGATAATTAGGCAAACCAAAACAAATCAAATGTTCACCATGACATTTAGCATGAAATCACCCTTCTAGCTTAACTATGATGCATGATTTCGAAGAGTTCACCCAAAGTGGAATGGTCATACCAATGAAGGATGCTATAAGGTAGCAAGTCTCCCAGGGTTTGGAACATTGTTGTACCGATTCCCTAGTGACTTACAATGGAGCCGAAATCTAAAGTATAACTCAAATGAAAAGGAAGGCATCCTAAGTGGAAACAATAGACTAAAATGAAGTAGAGGTCAATTCAGTGTGTTGGAAGAGTTCAGGCTTGATGTAGGTGTAGAGAGCACTTGACAAAGAGTTCTTAGTGGAGAGAACTTAAAATTGAAGTGCAATTGTCCTTAGGCACCATCGCTTCATTCATTAGACAAGTAAGGTGTGTGGACATGCCATGTCAATGAGAAGGATGGTCACCACAACCAAGAAGCTTGTGAAGTGTTGAGTGCAATGTTGGAACAGTTGATAGAAAATGAGTGAAGAATTTTAGATGCAGTAGCATATCTAGCCCATGAAGGTTCCAAGGTAGTGTTGGAGCCTAACAAGGAGTGAAATATGAAAATTTGGAAAAAATAATAGACAAGAGAGGTAATTGTTCACAACATCACTTTCCTATGACTACCTTGAATGTGGGTGGGTCTATTGAAACACATTTCAAGAAGAGAGCGGTCCCAAGACAATTGGGCGTTCCATGCTTCGTGGTTATTTTTTGCTAAATGAAGTGTGTTGGGCACCTTGTTATGCACTATTTTGTGGGAACTCCATCGAAGGTGTGTTTTATGGGTGTTCTAGTGGATGTTTGTATTATGGGTGTCATGTCAGAAAGCATTCCATGGAGTTTGAGTTCCCTTGAAAGAATGCATGACCTCTTGGTTCAACAAAATGGTTGAAGATCATGATGGAGTTTGAGGAGGCAATTGCAACTCCCTAACCAAGGGATGCACAAGTGAAGGGCCATGGGTTCACTTATAAATTGGAGTGTGGTGCACAACACCCCATTTTGGGGAAAACTCTTTAGTATCATTATTATACTATAGATCTCAACAACAAAGCTTGGAGAAAACTTGAGTTTTTGTGAATTTTTTTGGGTAATCTATAGTGCTACCTTAGAGGATTCTAAGACTTGGTAAGATTGGGAAATTTCCTAGGTATGGAAAAAAAATTCTATGTGTGCAAGAACAAGTGTTGCAAGAGGCAGATCTACAAGTTGTAGTAAGGGTTTTAAGTTTATTATTGTGACTACAAGGGGATTTCCTTGAGTCCTGTGTATCTCTATTAAGGTTACACTAATTGGTTGAACCTTACCTTTGTAACAAGTTGTGAACATTCAATCTTCTTCGTAAATTAAGGAACCCATTTTGGGTGTCACCCTAACATTGTGGTGTTTGAGTTTCTTTGATGAATGATTTGTTGATGTTGCAATGAACTAAAATAGTTAAGTGGTGAAAGCTATAATGTTGGGATGTTTGAAGACTATGGTTAGATATTGTCATGTGTGTTATTACAAGTTGTATAATTGCTAACATAACTTTAGCATTATTGGAAATGTTACACACCCTAAGAACGTCAAAGTGAAATTTGGTGGTATCAGAGCAATCCCACCATTTTCTTAGTGAAAACAATTGGTGAAATGAATGCTATGTTCCAAAGAGTCTTCTTGGTGAAAGGTGGTGCTGGTGAATTTAGTGGATTGAAGTGAGGTTCCTTGGTTTCTTGGCTCAACAAGCAAGCATAACTAATCATTCCACCAAGGAGTTGACTTGGGTAATTCCTCTTTGTTGTTTTTAGGTGAAATGCTCAAATTGAAGACTTGAAGTAACAAAGGTAGGTCACTTGGAAAAGTGACTAAGTATGATAAAGTGCAGATGGTAGCCTCATATTATGAAGATTTCATGATGGGATCACATCATGAGGATAGTGATGGCGGTCATTCCATTAGGGTTACAAAGACTAGGGCACAATTACTCCTCACTTTGGAGAGGAAAATGGACTAGATATTGATTTCTTGACAAAGGCAGTGGTATAAAGAAAAAGAGAAAGCTACTAACACTGAGTCTTTGGACTAAGACTAACCTATATCAATAAATACTACAATAACACTTTAGTAGAGTTCCTTGAGAGGGCCAACTTGTGTTTAGACACAAAAATGTTTTCTAGTGGCTTAAACAAAAGATTGAAGGGGGTGTAATACTTGTTAAAGGCTATGGTTGTGAAGTATTACAACTAGGTAGACACCATTGACATGTTGAAATGGGTTGTTGCTAATAGAAGTGGTTCAATGGATCCCCTGATAATTAAGATCATGGAGTCATTTTTTTATGATAACACTTCCAATGTCGAGTTACTTGGTAACTTATGTTGGAATGTGCAGAAATACCTTTAACATATGATTCAGGTGGATATTGGTGGCCACCCATCTGTTCCAAATTCCAACTGGCTCATCTTGATAGTTTTCAGTTCAACATGTTTCTCTGTAATGGGGACACTTCTTTGTAATTATGGGTTCTTCACTTCTGAGGTTGTCTTGAAGCCCTACACAACATCCAGGTGAATATTGGTGGCCACCCATCTAGTCCAACTGACCTATTTTGGCAGTTTTCATCTCAGTACATCTTTTTGTACTTTCGGGGTCGTTTTGAGGCCCTAAACAACAGTTTTTGGGCTTGCCACAGTCAACTTGTTGACAAAGGCAAATTTTGATATAATAATGTGTACTTCTCGAAAATACCTTTCCAACGAGCTATCACACGCCTAAAATGAAGATCGTATGCAAAAGTTACGACCCCGTGAAGTTGATGTACTAACTTACCCCAACGAGGCCCACATGACTTTTGGCGCTTCATCTCCTAGGGTTAGTTTTTTTTATGTCTAGGGTTTTGGCATTCATGTTTATTGTAAAAAGGCCTTTAGAGCCTCATTGTACTCATCTTCTTGCGAATGAACGTATTTGTCACATCTCTTCTGAGAGATAAAGATGCCACCATTTTAATGAGTCTTGCACTCTTATTTTTTACAGTCTCTGTACATTTCTTTCATTAATAGAAATCATGTATTGTTGTATTTCTCTATTTCTAGCAATATTTATGTGCATTTCATTGTAATATCTTTGCTTTCATTTCGTTTCAAAAATAATCCAGATCAGTGGTATCAGAGCAGGATGCTCTTGATCGTTTTTTAGTGCATGTCCCTGACGAGGTCTGAGTATAGCAAGTTGGGTCTCGAGCTTGTCTCTCTTGAGGAAAATCGCTCTCGCATGCCCAAGAAACCCTCCATGGAAAAAGAAAAGAAAAATGGTGAAGCAAACGATTATATCAACCTATTGCTTGAGAAATCTCTCGCGCGACAGATGGATGAAATGATGGAGACTTTTTCCCACATCCTTCAATGCCTTCTGATAGAAACAGACACATCTTCATCAAGTGACCACTTTGGAGGAAATTATCCCTTCAAGGTACAAGTTAACTTTGATATTCCTGTATTTGAAGGTCAGATAGAAGCGGATGCCCTAGGAAAATGGTTAAATCTGCTAGAAGGTTATTTATTTGTTCACAATTTTTTCGACAGGAAAAATACCACATTCGCACTTCTCAAGGCTCTCCCCCATGTCAAACATTGGTGGGAAACGTATTGGGAGAAAAGTTCCACAGAGGAATCTGGGATATATGGGGTCGAGCCCACTTGGGATTTTTTTGTGGATGCGGTCAAGGAACAATATTACCATGTTGATAAATATGAAGATAAGTACATGAGATGGACCACATTGTGACAAGAGAAGGGCCAAACAGTGTCAGAGTTCACAAATAATTTCCATGCCTTGCGTACCAAGATGAGTATCAAAGACTCCGAGCGACATCTAGTTCTGAAATACCGTGGGGCTCTACATAGGTACATCCAAACCGAAATGGATTCCCTAAACATCTCATCACTAGGAGTTGCCTATTGATATGTTGTCAAAATCGAGTAGAAATTTGGGCACCAGAAAAAATGGGAGTTCGGGTCTGCAAATCCGCAACAACCAAAGCACGATAAAGATGGCCCTAACCAACAGCCTCCCGAAAACTAGTCCAATACAAAGGAAAAGAAGGGTAAGGGAAAGACAAAGAATGACACTGGGAAGTGGTGTGACTTCCACAAAATCCCCTGGCACAACACCGATGAATGTTGCTCAAAACAGTCATTGGTGACCAAGATCAAAGACAAGGAGTCAAACCCTGATTCAAAATCTTATCCATAAAATAATGAAAAAAGACAGATCATTGATGCAAACCCCAATATTGTTGTCACGATCGCAACAATTCAACCATAAGAACCAGCAGACCCTGAAAAGGGGGATCACCCCTTCCATTCATAAATGTGGTTGAAGGGGACCCCATTACATTTCAATGTTGATAGCGGAAGCCAGAAGAACCTCATCTCAGTTGAGGTCATCAAACAGTTGGTGTTGTCGACAACACCACACCCGCAACCATACAACATTGGGTTGCTTCACCAGGGACGAGATCTCGGTGTCAGCCAGCAGTGTTGCTTGTTCTATGCCATCCAACCCTTCAAGGATGAGGTAGTATGTGATGTTGCCCCTCTTGATGTCTGTGATGTTGTTTTGGGCCAACCATATATGTGGAAATGTCATTCTTTTTATGAGTCTCGACCTCGTAGTCTCATTATTACTCTGGGGGGTCAGCTCTACAGGATACTAGAGGTAGTTCTGACTACTATTCCACCAAAACAGTGCCACGAGGTAATCTCTCATACTGCAAAATTCAGCCTCTTCACAATTGGTTCAAAGGATGCACATAATTCCATTACAACCATTGCAGCCTCAGCACCTTCTATCCAGCAGAAGAATATTACAAAAGAGAAAGAAGATATTGTTTCTTCACCTACGAATTTAGCCTACACAATGCCCCGTCAAGCCCAGGGACAACAGGTTGGTGGAACAGATTCAACCCTTCCAACAACAGGTTCGTGACAGCCTTCCACAAACCAAGCAACACAACTTCTCCGACAAGGCACACAACTCACCAAGATTCAGATTCAACAAACATTTTCCCCTCTTCCTCGGGCACTCAACGCAATGGATACCATTGCTTCCTAAATGGGGAGGACTGATCCAAGTGGATATTGATGGCCACCCACCTATTTCAAATTCCAACTAGCTCATCTTGACAGTTTTCAGTTCAACACGTTTCTCTGTAATGGGGACACTTCTTTGTAATTATGGTTTCTGCACTTTTGAGGCTGTCTTGAATCCCTACACAACATCCAGGTAGATATTGAAGGCCACCAATCTAGTCCAACTGGCCTATTTTGGCCGTTTTCGTCTTAGTACATCTTTTTGTACTTATGGGGTCGTTTTGAGGCCCTAAATAATTTTTTTGGTATTTCCATAGTCAAACTGTTGACAGAGTTAAATTTTGATGAAACATTGTGTATTTCTCGAAAATACCTTTCCAACGAGCTATCACACGCCTAAAACAGAGATCGTATGCAAAAGTTACGACCCCGGGAAGTTGATGTGCTAACTTACCCAAACGAGGCCCACATGAATTTTGGCGCTTCATCTCGTAGGGTTAGGTTTTTAGATGTATAAGGTTTTGGCATTCATGTTTATTGTAAAAAGGATTTCAGAGCCTCATTATACTCATCTTCTTGCGAATAAGTGTAGCTGTCACATATCTTCTCAGAGATAAAGCTGCCACCATTCTAGTGAATCTTGCACTCCGTATTTTTTACAGTCTCTATATCTTTATTTCATTAATAGAAATCATGTATTGTTGTATTTCTCTGTTTCTCACAATATTTATGTCTATTTCATTGTAATATCTTTCCTTTCATTTCATTCCGAAAATAATCTGGATCAATGGTATCAGATCAGGTTGCTCTTGATCATTTTTCAGTGCATGTCCCCGATGAGGTCCGAGTATATCAAGTTGGGTATCGAGATTTTTTATCTTGAGGACAATCACTCTCGCACGCCCAATAAACCCTCCATGGTGGAAGAAAATAAAAACGACGGAGAAACTTATTCTATTAACTTGTTGCTTGAGCAAGCTCTCGTACGACAGAGGGACAGAATGATGGAGTATTTTTCCCACATCCTTCAACGCCTTCAGATAGAAATAGACGCATCTTCATCAAGCGACCACTTTGGAGGAACTTATCCCTTCAAGGTACGAGTTAACTTTGATATTCCCGTATTTGAAGGTCAGATAGATGTGGATGCCCAAGAAAAATGGTTAAATCTACTAGAAGGTTATTTCTATGTTCACAATTTTTCTGACAAGGAAAAGATCACCTTCTCACTCCTCAAGGCTCTCCCCCATGTCAAACATTGGTGGGAAACTTACTGGGAGCAAAGTTTCACAAAACAATCTGGAATATATGGGGTTGATCCCACTTGGGGATTTTTTGTGGATGTGATCAAGGAACAATATTACCCTATTGATAATTATGAAGACCAGTACATGAGATGGACCACACTACGACAAGAGAAGGGCCAAACAGTGTCAGAGTTCAAAAATTATTTCCATACCTTGCATACCAAGTTGGGTATCAAAGACTCCGAGGGACATCTGGTTCTAAAATACCATGGGGCTCTGCATAGGTACATCCAAACCGAAATGGATTTCCTAAACATCTCGTCACAGGGAGTTGCTATCGATACACTGTCAAAATCAAGCAGAAATTTGGGCATCGGAACAAATGGGAGTTCGGGTATGCAAATCCGCAACAACCAAATCGCGATAAAGACGGCCCTAACCAACATCCTCCCAACAACCAGTCCAAGACACAAGAAAAGAAGGATAAGGGAAAGACGAAGAATGACATTGAGAAGTGGCGCAACTTCCACAAAATCCCCTAGCACAACACCGATGAATGTCGCTCAAAATAGTCATTGGTGGCCGAGATCAAAGACAACAAGTCGAACCTTGATTCAGAATCTAATCCAAAAAAATAATGAAAAAAGACAAATCATCGATGCAGGCCCCACTTCTACTGTTGTGAATGCAACAATTCAACTAGAAGAACCAAGAGACCCTGAAGAGGGGTAGAACCTCTTCCATTCACAGATGTGGGTGAAGGGGACCCCGTTACATTTCATTATTGATAGCGGAAGCCAGACGAACCTCATCTCAGTTAAGGTTTTCAAATAGTTTGGGTTATCGACAACACCACACCCACAACCATACAACATCGGGTGGCTTCGCCAGGGACGAGATCTTCATGTTAGCCATCAATGGCGCATGTCCTATGGCATCCATCCCTTCAAGGATGAGGTAATATGTGATGTTTCCCCTCTTGATGTCAGTGATGTTGTTTTGGCCCAACCATATATGTGGAAACGTCATGTTGTTTATGAGTCTCGACCATGTAGTGTCATTATTACTCTGGGGAGTCATCTCTACAGGATACTAGAGGTAGTTTTGACTATTGTTCCACCAAAACAATGCCGCAAGGTAATCTCCCATATTGCAAAACTCAGCCTCTTCACAATCTGTTCAAAGGATGCACAAAAGGCCACTGCAACCACTGCAGCCTCATCACCTTCTATCCAGCAAAAACAGATTGCAGAAGAGAAAGAAGATATTGTTTCTTCACCTACGATGGTGCCTACACAATGCCTTGTCAATCATAGAGACAACAGGTTGGTGGAACATATTCAACTCCGCCAGCAAAAGGTTCGTGACAACCTTCAACAGACCAAGCAACACAACTTCTCCAGCAAGGTACGCAGCTCGCCAAGATTCAGATTCAACAAGCACTTTCCCCTCTTCCCCGGGAACTCAACGCAATGGAGACCATTTCTTCCTAAGGGGAGAGGACTAATCCAGGTGGATATTGGTGGCCACCCACTTGTTCCAAATTCCAACTGGCTCATCTTGACAGTTTCCAGTTCAACACGTTTCTCTGTAATGGGAACACTTCTTTGTAATTATGGGTTCTGTATTTTTTAGGTTGTCTTGAAGCCCTACACAACATCCAGGTGGATATTGGTGGTCACCCATCTAGTCCAACTAGCCTATTTTGGTAGTTTTCATCTCAATACATCTTTTTGTACTTCTGGGGTCGTTTTGAGGCCCTAAATAACATTTTTTCGGCTTGCCATAGTCAAATTATTGACATAGTCAAATTTTGATTGCATAATGTGTATTTCTCAAAAATACCTTTCCAACGGGCTATCACATGCCTAAAACGGATATCGTATGCAAAAGTTACAACCCCGGGAAGTTGATGTACTAACTTACCCCAACGGGGCCCACATGACTTTTGGTGCTTCATCTCCTAGGGTTAGGTTTTTAGTTTTCTATGGTTTTGGCATTCATATTTATTGTAAAAATTCCTTTTAGAGCTTCATTGTACTCATCTTCTTGCGAATGAGCGTAGTCGTCACATCTCTTCTCATAGATAAAGCTGCCAACATTCTAACCAGTCTTGCTCTGTATTTTTTATAGCCTTTGTACATTTATTTCATTAATAGAAATCATGTATTGTTGTATTTCTCTGTTTCTCGCAATATTTATGTGTATTTCATTGTAATATCTCTGCTTTCATTTCGTTCCGAAAATAATCTGGATCAGGAATAGAATTTTGGATGAGGTCAATGTGAATGTTGCCACAATGTTCTTGAAGGGTATCATGAACTCTAATGGAGAAACACAATAGAGGACTTAACTCCAAGGAGAGACATTGCGAAGATTAACAACTGGGTAGATATTAAACTATCTTTAAAGGCTCAATTTGGACCAAACAATTAGCCCTGGATTAGATTAGTTAATGACTGTAAGGAAATTAGGCAAGGTCCAAAAGTACATCAAGGTGCTTTCAAGCTTAATGTTTGAAATCAAGGATATGACTGATGAACATCAATTATTCCACTTTATTAAAAAATTACAAACTTGGGAACAAAGTAAGTTTCATCAACAAAGTGTGCAAACCCTTTGCCATGGCCATCACTCCAACATACAAGTTCCTAGACTTCAAGATGGGTGTCAGATGAAGTTGTGAGGTAGTTGATAATCTAGGAGAGAAGAAACATGGCAAGTTCAAGAAGAAAGTAAAAGGTAAACCTAATCAATCTACAAATTCTAGTGATGGGAAAGCTAGACAATTGGACATGCCTAAAGACAAAAGCAGAGGTAAGTGTGTTGTTTGTTGGATTTGTACAAATGACCACTATGATAATAATTTTCCACTGAAGCAAATGGTGAATGATGTTAAGAAATCATACTAGCCTTCAGTGGGTGTCTTGCATGTTTTGGATGCTTTGGAAATAAACAAAGTTGTGAAAATCCAAGAGTAAGACTTCACAAGGCTTAGCTACATTCAAGCAGATGTGAATGGAAATTATTTTGTTCCATGGTTGATAGTGGTGCAACATACAATTTCATGAAGGAATAATTAGTTTCAAAGCTTGACCTAAAACTTAAGCCATTACAATTTACTTTCAAGGATATGAACTTAGGGTTTGAGTAGGTGGTTGGCAGGGTAAATGGACTGACCTTGCAACTTGGTGAATGGAAGGGAACTATTTTCCTTACAATGTGTCGATTAGAAACTTTGAGGTAGTATTCAAAAAAAAAATTCATGATGGCAACGAAGGTGGCACCAACCCTTCACTTAGATAGACCGATAATCTTTGAAGGCCTAAAGTCTTATGTCATTCCAACAATAAGGAAGAAGTTGGGCATGTTCACTAGGATCGTTGCCTTGAGAATGGTTGCAACAACCAGTCACACACCCGAGTGACCTTGTCTTGGAAGAAACATGGATGAAGGAAACTTTAGAGGAAGGTTTTCAATATTATTTTGATGAAGACTTAGAAAGAAATATAGAAGAAAATTTTACAAGGCTAGAAGCCATAGTTAACTCTATAGTTTCATCACCGAACAAAATGGTCGACTTTTCCTTGGAAATTCAAAGTGTCCAAAAACTAAACATTAGGGTGGAATCATTGGATGAATAGGCCAATGGAACTTCCAAGTCAATGGCAAGTTGTGGGGAGGCAATAGTAGGGCTCTTATGTGATTTTGTTGTGTATCTAATCACAACATGGGTATTAACTTTGTAATGAGGCCATATGTGTATAAATGCCTAAACACGTGACATAAGCTTAGGGTTAAGATTTATGTAAGTTATTTCTATAAATAGGTTGTTTCCCCTATTTT
Source organism: Picea sitchensis (assembly GCA_010110895.2). NCBI lineage: Eukaryota > Viridiplantae > Streptophyta > Pinopsida > Pinales > Pinaceae > Picea > Picea sitchensis. The sequence goes on along the minus strand of SNQJ01S0006532.1, from coordinate 145,883 downwards.
ATGTATCTCATTATCTTTTATCAATATAACATCCAAATTCAAGTTGTTATTTGTGGAATCATATCCCTCCATTTATTTGGATTAGTAGGTCTTATCCAACCTAAGGGTGTGCAGGTGCCCCACTTATTGTTTAGTATATGTTGTTTCTAGTTTATTTAAGTGAAAGCTTGTTTGGTGTTTAGGGATGCAACAAGTGGTATCAAAGCTTCAATCAAGATTTTTTGGTGTTATGCACTAGTTCTTTTTAAAAGAAAAAAGAGAGGGAGGAGAAAATGGTGAGAAGATATTGTTGATTCATAACTAGGGTTTAGTTTCAAGAGTGCCTCCAAATCTTTGTCGATGAAATGAGAGAGATGTTGTAGCTATAGTTGGAGAGTAAAGGACCCGTGGATTTCACAAACCTAGATCCTTGTTTCAATATTTATGAGGTTTTTGAAAATGAAGAAATACCACAGGTGGTCTAAGATGATGTTCCATAAGATAGCGATGAAGTATCCATAGTTTGTTGAGATGAAATATTGTTGAAGAAAACGTTGAAGAGGAGGAAAAGATCCATGAGGCCAAGGAAGAATAAGTTACCAAGAAAGAGGAAGACTTTGAAAACCCAGATATCACAACCAAAAACTATTGTGTGTATGGCAGGTTAAAGGTGAAGGATGATGGTGGCACAACTATCAGTTATGCTATTGAATGAACAAATTTATCAAATAGCATATGCAGTGCTAGTCATGGGAGGAGACCATGCAGTAATGGGATTATTATTTGTCTGAGCAGAAAGGTAGATTCAATGTGGGTGAAGGCACAGTTGCAGGTGGCCAACTAAGTCCCAAGCGGGCTTGTATAAGTTTCAATGAATGGTTGTGGAATTTTTTGGTATATTTGAGTTGTGGAGTGAGTTGGAGGGGAAGATTGCATGGTGCATGGGAGTGGAAGATTGCATGGTGCATGGGAGTGGAATGAATGGAAGGGCTCAAAGGGAATATGGAATGAAAGATATCATGGAAACCATGGAAGTTACAGATCTAACATGGTAGAGCATGCATTGGGAAGCATTCAAACCTAATTGTTCAAGAGGCCAAATAGGCGGGGGGGGGGATACTTTTCTTTTCTTATGCTTTAAATCTAGATTTTCTTTGGCTCCCTTGGTTAAGTTGTACTTTTTGGTAATGAGTGGTCAAAAGTTCAAATATTGCTCTATGTTTTTCAAGTGATTGTATTGTAAAGTGTGTGTCACTAAGTTATAAAGTGACATAAGGTGCAAAATGTATGTCACATGAATTCTAAAGTGCACCCCATAGGTTGTATTGTAAAGCTTTTAGAGCAATGCTTTTTCTAATGGGGAGGGTATGGTATGTACCTAATCACAACATATGTATTATATTTGTAACAAGGTCATGTGTACAAATTCCTTCTTTATATAATAAAGGTCTCCTTTATGAAATAAAGGCCTCCTTTATATACTAAAGGCCTAAGCATGTGACATAAGATTATGGTTAGGATTTATGCATCTTATTGTTATAAATATGGTTATGTATATCATTATCTTTTATCAATATAACATCCACTTCAAGTTGTTATTCATGGAGATGCATTCCTCCATTTATCTAGATTAGTAGGTTGTATCCAACCCTTAAGTGTTCATGTGCCCCCATTGTTACTGTGTATGTTATGTTATTTCCAGTTTATGCAAGTGAAATCCCATTTGGTTTTTAGGGATGCAACAATTTTAACCAATAAGATGAAGACATGATAGTGTGTCAAGTGGATGAAGAGGTTATGAACAAACCTTGGTACATGACAACCAAGTGGGAAATAGTTGATTCCTTAAGAAAACTTGGGTGGAGTGATTGTCATGAAGATCCAAAAATTGAAAGGTCACTTGTTGAAGGTGATGGTAAGATTGGCTCCAACATGTCCCCATTGATGCATCTAAGCAATAGGTATGGATAATTTGAAGAGGACTCACTTGACTTGGTAAATTATACAAAGCGTGATGAAATGGTTCAATTTGATTTATTTTCTGGTTTGGAATTTGGTAATGGTTGTGACAGCCACTTTCCATCTACTTTTGATTGAAGTAGAACCACAATGTGGCTCACTATATAGAGAAAGCATTGAGCCTAAGGAAAAAACAATATAATAGTTCCAAATCAATGAGAGTTAAAGTATTTTTTCCTATCATATGCTAACACATGTGATTTTTCAGGAGCAACCTTCTACCTTTAAAAGTCATGGAAACTTAAATGAAGATACGCGCAAGTGTGGTAGACTTGGACAAAGGAAGTTCAAGATAGGTTGAATCCTTTAGGGTCAATGAGGTAATGTGGTGTTAGTAAATGGTTGAAGAAAGATCTGGGAGTAGTGTGCGACAAAACATAAGGAAAAAGCACTTAGTTCAAAAGGAACGTGGTTGGTGTACTTTCATGGCATAGGAAGAAAGATAAATTAGCTACTCATATAGTCTAAGTCATGAAGATTGGTGGTGTCTCACAGGGTGGATAGGTTGCTCTAATGGCAGTTGCATTTTTTTTCTTGCAGTGGCATAATGAGATGATTGAATCAAGTTTGAGCAAAAATGGATGGAGTACTTATTTATTGGAAATAAGTATGAGTATCATACTTAATAGTTGGAAGGAGCATGTGGTTTCCTAAATACATTGTTGAGATGCAACACCATTAAGTGTGTAGGATGTAAGGCTCATTATTTTTTCCTTAGGAAAATGTGGGCAACCCCCTTGTCTCTTTTGGATGAATAGGTAAAATAGAATGAATCAAATTCTCAACCTTGGCACTTAGCATGAAGACATCCTTATAGTTGAGTCATAGTGCATGGTTGTGAAGCACTTACCTAAAGCGGAATGGTTGTGTCAATGAATGATGCTACAATGCATATAAGTTTTAAATAGTTATGTTGATACTGAGATAGGTTTTGATTATTAACAAATGTTAGACTTATGCACTTACTGCATATGATTGTTGGCCACCATCACTTGAGAGATGAGGGTGGGACTAGACCAAAGTGTGATATTTGGCTACGTAACCATTCATGCTAAAACCTACTCACCTCATCAAAATGAGTGAGAAGAATAACAAAAGGAGACTTGGGAACAAATATTGAGAAAAGGTATAGTTGGGATTGATGATCATCTTTTCCCACTACAATTGTAGGACTATTGTTCATCTCACTAATGACCACATAATCTGGAGTAAACTTAACTCTCATTCCATAACCAAAATGAGTGATATAGTATGTTGATAGGAGATTAGTTGACAATGATAGAACACAAATAATATTATGGAATGTCTCGTCATCCACGTCAATAGACCCTCTCCCATACACCTTAATAGGAGTGTTATTCCCCATCAATATGGTTAGCGTAGTACATGGATCCAAGGATGAAAATCCATCCTAGGATGAAACCATATGGTGTGATGCACCTAATTCAAGCATCCATGAGGATGGTGGAGATGAAACTACTACAATTGCTCGATCCATGTCCTTTCCTTTCCCTTTATTGTTCTCCCCTGCCTTGGAAGACACTTATGTTGATGAACTTTTCTTGACTAAATTAGGAACATTTATATCATTTTTCTTAAGAATATGATTCAAATTATCAAGTTGCTTCTTTATGCACTTGAGTTCATAATGTTTGAGCATATTACAATAAGCACATTTCACCCTATATATAATAGTCCAAAAAATTACAAATTAATATTTATGTTATATTTACTTTCATATAAATATTAATCAAGTTTATTCTTCTTTTCATTTTTCAAGAAGATTAAGAAAATTAAAGTCAACGTTGTAGTCTAAACGTTCTACGAAATGACTCTTTTCCGACGATATTTTCCGGGGACATTTGCCCGAAATCCAGAGAGAAATTGTTAGATACGCATATTTGAGTGATTATTTTTGTATAATCCGAGTGCCCCATGGGTTTTTTAGCATGTTGAATCCATTTCTTCATTTAGAAATGGATTTTAAACAACAAAAAATAGTGATTTCGTGTAAATTTGTATCGTCGGATTTCGGCGAAAAAAACCATTTCGTAAAATAGTTAGACAACGCCAAATACAACAGATCGGATGATATATGAAACATGCCAATAGGGATGTACAAAAAAGTGTAGAAGTATATGGTCAAAGAAATTAGAATAATTGAATCACAAGAGGAGCTATCCCAACAACAATATGCATCAAATGTAGGTAATCATTGATTTTTTTACGTGTAATCAAGGAGATCAATTATCACTTGAAATACTAATTTTTAATTGTTTTCTTGTTGTAGAAAACAAAACAAAATGGGACCCATTCAACACATAAGATGAGACGACAAGGAAAAAAAGGCTTGATTACAAATTTTGTGAGCATTTGTCTTCCTTAACATTTCATATTTGTTGCAATATTTATATTTTAATTAATTTACAATATTCCATGTATGTTTTTACTAAGTGCTAACATATAAAGAAGAGTCATTTGAACATTTGATTGATATTGGATTAAGTATGGGTTGAGAGTATATGTTGGAGTATTAAGAGTTAATTGAACAATTTGTAAGAAGTTATGTTGTTTTACTTCCTTTATTTTATAATTAATGGAACAGAAAGAAACATTTAATTATATCTATACTTTTTCATGACGTATAAAACTTGTAAGAAACAAAGTATGGAGTGAAGCCACCGAAAAATATGTTGAGAGACAACATGACACATGGCTTTGAAAGAATGCATATTGTGTATGAAACGCGCGCTACTATGGTACACTTTTTTATTATACACAATCATGTATATTATACTATAATTGTAGATTTATTCATTACACTTTATTTATATGTTTGTAGATGGAACATGAAAAGAAGGAATAAAATCAAGCTACTCAACAAAACATTGCAAATAATCCAAGTACAATATCCCCTACAAGTGATGAAGAAATGAGGCATGAAAGTAGCTCAAGTAATGACAACAATTGAAGAGATGAATGATGATCAATATATAAGTTTTATATTTTGGAATGTTTGTCTGTAAAAATCAAACGTTTTATTTAATGTGGATGTATTCTCCCAATTGGTATGATGATCGATACCAATAATTGCAACAATTATTGATTATCATTTTGATTATCGTGGACCTTTATTTTGTCCTATTTTGTATAATGAAGGGTCCCTTACTCGTATATAATAAAATGGGTTTCTTATCTATTGCAGTCTCCAGTGTTGTAAAATGTTATTTTAAAATTATTATAAATGCATGATTTACATTTATTACAATGAATATAGGTGTAATCAATTGGTATATTTGTTTAAATGATACAATATATTGATGCAATGATTATATTCAAATTCATAAATTAAAATATAAAAAACAATATTATTATATTTGATTTTTCTTATGAGTAATTGAAATTTTATTAAAAACTTCAAGATGCTACATGTGTATACTAGCAACACTAGAAAATTCAACATTGAAACATATCATATGGATGCATTGCATTCAATTAGACAAAATGGTGTGTTGTATTCAGATTTACACACTTGTTCTTTTTAATTATTATCACTCTCTAGTGCATTTAAATCATTATTGCACGTTGGTGCAATTTACATGTATTAACATACATGTGACTATAACTGTAATACAAGCACCAGTGCTCCAAACTACAACAACAATACAGTTCCTTTAAATGATTCCATTATCGATGTCGTTACTACTATTGTTTACATTACCAAGACTTCACAATGTGCAAAGATATCTATGCACCAACACTAATTAATTAGTAATACTCACTAGTACTTTCAAAATATTTAATACACACTTGTGCATATATAATAATCATTGGTGCTATAAAAATATATAATATGTAGCAAACCATATAACGTGTGCATCATTGTGACTTATTGTTTAAAGCACACCGAAAAAACCCTCTTTTGGGACCTCTGACCACCCAAAATTTTTAGTTATAGAGAACATTTTCTAATACCTCCATTAAAACCTCTATGATCAAATGTGAAGGTTTTGGTGAAGGGTTTTTTGATCATTTTGTTAATCTTGTAACGATGTGGTGTTTTCCTTGTAGTACCATATTCTTTGACGTAAAACCCTAAAACAACTCCACTATCAACTTATAAAATAGAGGCAAAACCCTCAAACCAACAAAGAAATTAAGCAAAACTAACTGAGAAATTAGGAACAATAATGAGAAATGGAAAATAACAAAAAGAGAATCAATAATGGGGAGAAATGAAATAATGAAGAGGGGAAAAAAGGTTACATGGTTGAAATACTCTTTGTATTTCCCTACATTCATGGCTATTTTTATTTCATCTTCTTGTAGAACCACCTCCTCTTCCTTTTCTCTCATGTGAAATGTAAAAATTAAACAAATCCTCGCCTTTTTCTCTTTTTAAGAGTTGTCTTCTAGTTTTCCCTCCCTCTCTTAACAAGTTAAAAAAATATGAATCATTATCTGTTGCTTCAATGTATTAGGAGCACCAATGTGCCCTAACCAAAAGGGAGTACCAATGCTTCCATACCAAAGGGGAGCATTGGTTCCCTTGAACTAATGGGGAGCATTGATGCTCCTGCAATAGAAGTAGAGAACCAATGTATTTTTGTGTTATTATAACTCTAGTATCCATGGGTCATAGATAATCGGTGCTCCTAGAACAATGTGGAGCACTAGTGTTCTTGGACTGAAAGTGGCGCACTGATGTATTTTTGGGTTGTTGGTATTTTGGGGTTGTAACATCCCATTAGGGGGTGTTACTCTAATTTTGTTTTCTTTAAGACTAATAAATCTACTTGAAATTCAAGATCCATATCAAGTAGTGAAATCTAAGTATCCAACAAGAACACAGCACAAGAATTATGCCATGAATCTATATATATATATCAAACAAGGAAGATAATAATAAACAACAACTAGATGCATAAATTTAATACATATGAACTTAAGATCTTTGTAGTCCAAGTTTTGAGTTTTCGATGCTCTAGATCCAACAAACTAGTCTTTAATCAATAGGGGAGAAATCACACACAAGGGTAGATTTTCCACCTAATCAATGCAATCACCTTCACAGGTGTTTCCCCCCAAGAAAGGCTCAAACTCAATGAGGCAAGGAAGATTAAGACACACAAAACTCTCAGTGGATCATATACAATACTCCAACAAATAAAAAAATAAAACTCTCAACAAATCAATCTTACTACCACCTTCATCCTTGGTGATCACAACAATACTGGACAATGGTGTCTTGCTCAATAAATATCTTATAACCATCTTCATCCCCTAGTGATCACAACCACACTTAGCAATGTCATCTTACAATTGGTCCCAAGACAAAAGTAAAAGGAGCCCCCTAGAATTCTAGCCACACTATTATCCCCTTAGCCTACACAGAGCATGTTAGATCAATCAACAATTCTTCTTCATTAAGTACAAAATACCAAACCATGAGTGTATATTAATGGTAATATCCAAACCATTTCCTCATGAGCTAGACAACCCCATCAATGTGTAGGAAACTTCCTTTGTAATCCCTTCCAATGTAACATCTTCCCAAGATTGTCTCTCAACTTCCCCCTTACTCATGCAAGGTAAAATTTGGGCTAGAGGGTGAATTTACAAGTTTCGCGAACAAGGTAAAAGTGAGTTTCAACCCTTTATCCTTCTACCTTTATGACGCAGATGTCATACGTGTGATGCAAAAGCGTGGAAAGTTGCAACGAAAAAGTGTGGCAATAGCAACGAAAAATTTTGGCAGAGAAAAAACTTACGACACAGATGTTATATGTGCGACGCAAAACCGTGGAAAAGTGCCACAAATTTTCGTGGCAATAGCGACGGAAATCCTTGTTAGACTAAAACTTAATCATTACCTTGCAACGAACTTTCATCGATATTTCCACGCCTCCTGTAGGTTTTAAAAAAAAATCTACATGAGAAGCTAGATGTTGGGATTTGTGATATCTTCTAAAACAATGGATTCAACCATGGGAGTGGATGGGGGACATAATTAGAATTAGGGTAATAGGGATTTATGGAATTAAGTGGATCATCTCCCACCATGATTTTATAATTATTATGAAGTGGGGTATATTGAAAGGAATTACTTATATCCTCACCATCCTTGATGTGAGTACTGCCAAACGACAATACATAATACACATGATTGTGTACAATTGATTAATAAATGGGAGGAACAATACATGAGATAGAGTAGTGATAATATGGTGAATTGTGAGCTTTATATCCATGGTGAAAATATAGTAGGTTGTGCCTACATTGGGATCA
>SNQJ01S0006532.1:124948-136650 GCA_010110895.2 Picea sitchensis | reverse complement strand
ATCCTTCCTGTCAAACCTGTCCATGAGCCTATCTGTAAACTCCCTATAGGAGGTGATGTGACTGTGACCCAATGTCACCAGTCCATGATACCACCACTCGTGTGCCTCACCCTCCAAGTGTAAGGTCGCGAAATTGATGGCCTTTGTCTCGGTCATCTGGTTGAGCTTGTAATACGTGTCTAGCTTCTCTACCCAAGCTCTGGCAGTGTATTTGAACGATCCGTCGAAAGAAGGGATGGTGAGTTTCCCAACTTTTCGAATGAAATCGAGGTTATGCCCCTGTTGTTGTTGTGGTCCTCCCCTCTGCGGCTCTCTGTGGCGGTTCCTGAGTCTAAGTCCACAATACTCGACTAAGGTCATGTCCTGATGGAAGTCACGACCCAATGCTGCGTACTCCCTCCTATACTCTGCAATGTCGTCGGCATGAGTGGGTGGCCTCTGTGCTATCGGTGGCGGTGCTGCTACCGGGGGTGCCCTCTGGAAACTGGGAAACAAGGGTCTGGGAATCCTACTCGCAGAGGTGTATGTGCGAGAGGGTGACTGGGGTCTACTACCTGCTCCCGAGTTCCCCTGTGCTGCAGGCGGGACTTGTGTATCTAGGGTTCCCACTCTAGCCAATCTATCAACCACCTATGCCAAGGACTGAGACATGGTCTATTGACTAGCTAACATATCGTTGATAACCTGCATGAAAGTTGCCTCTGGATCTACGGGGGCCTTGCCACTACCCTCTGGTCGCTCATATCTGTCTCCTAGCATCCTCTCAGCCTTGCGCTCAGCCTCACGCTCTGCCCTTCTCTCTGCTTCTCTGTGTGCTTCTTCCTCTTCCTCTGAGCTAGGAGGAAAAGGGGGAAAATCAGGCCTGTGCCTTCTTTCCTGATGCTTGTTGTAAGTGACATATTCGTCACCTACGTGTTCACGACCCTCTGGGTCTTCTGCTGCACTCATTGTCTTTAGTCACAGGCTGGCAGGACTAAAGCTCTGATACCACTGTGTAATGTTCCTGACTTGGCTAGTCTAGGAAACGTTGCTAATGTGTGTGTAGGATCAAAGGTTTACAACATATAAATGATCATACAAATAATAAACGCGACAAAGGATTGCAAAGTTTGTATTATGATATCTCTGGGGATTACAAAATGGTCGAATGCGACTGAATACACTGACAATACTCGACTAGATCAACAGACAAAGGATCTTAGCCGGAATACAAATAAGCAACTAAAAGATAATACCTGGAATATGGGAGCACTGCGGAATGAATGAAGAATGATGGAAGACCTGGATGATCTTACCGGTGACTAGGGTGTCTTTCAAAACCGAAATCAGCCAACTGGTGTCTTCCTCCTGGAATACACTAAACTATCTCTCCTGAGATGTGCCTCTTCTCTTCAATGACAAGTCATAATCTGCATAATGATGAATTAGGTCGTTGACCTTGCCTTTATAGCTTTCCAAAACCCTAAATCACGCTGAAACCCTAATTCATTGTTGACTTGCAAAACCCTAAATCACTGTTGAAACCCTAATTCACTGTTGACTTCTATTTTTAGTTCATAATGACTTAAAAGCACTTTTAACCCTTTTTAGCTCAATGTCACTTTCCGAATATAACACCTGTGACTGGAGTGACCTTTAGTAACCCCGTTAACCCCTCTTTGGCCCTGGCTATAGTCTAACAGGGCGGTTTAGACCATTAAGCCTCCTCTCTGGAGCTACTATTTGGAAAGGGACATTACATGCGCATCTTTTGAAGGCAGTTGCGGTTGCAAGAGGAAGGAGAAGAGAGGCGGATGCTCAGTCCTAGTTTATTCTTGGTGTTTTGGTCTTATTCTTGGCATTGTATTGGCAATCTACTATTGAGGAAGTTTTTGTTGGGTTTTCTCCCCCATGAGGGTTTCCCAGGATAAAATGTTGCGTATCTTGTGATTGTGTTTCTTTCAGTGATCCTCTTTAGGTTGATGTTTTGGAAATGCATTGAATTCTCATGTAATTTGGAAATAATCTAATAACAACATTAAAACTTAACATGGTGTCAAAGCTTGACTGAATAGAGCACCTTTCACTAGGTATCTAAAAACATCATTGTTGTCGTACAAGGAAATTAAGTCTTTTTACTAAAGAGGAATTTCTGACCAAAAGCTATCTAAGGAAGTGTACCCTACCCTAGCGCATCCTTTGGTAGCTTGAGCGCACCTTTTCAGCGGCCAGACTCTCCGGAAAGTCAAACCCTAGTTTTTACTAGTACCAGAAAACCGGGAAACCAGAACCAGTACCAGAAGTACCAGTCCAAAAATGAGCAGGTCAAGTTTCAAGGGGTAAAACTTGGAATTTTATGAAACAATCAGCTCCATCCAACTCGCCTCAGCCTAGCGCATCTCCTAGTAAGTTCAGATTCATTTTCTGAGCACTTTCATTTTCTGGTCATTTTCTTAGCTCCAAGTCAAGATGTCTGCAAGCACCAAGCTTGTTGACAAGTTAGAAGGTGTGAAAAAATTCCGTGCCTGGAAGTACAGAATTGGACTCATTCTTGAGGAGAATGAAAATGTATCGAAACCTAAAGAAGAAGAAGCCAAAGAGAAGTACAAGAAGGATATGATTAGGGCCAAAAGAATAATTGTAGATTCCATTAAAGACCACTTGATCCCTCAAGTGTCTTCTAAGAATAATCGAAAAGATATGTTTGATGCCCTAACCAGAATGTATGAAGGAAAGAACATCAACCGAAAGATGAACCTGAGAACCCAACTCAAGAATACAAAGATGCAGAAAGGAGAAACAATTCAAGACTATTTCTCTAGGGTTTCTCAATTCAAGGAACAATTAGAAGCAAATGGAGACAACTTAGATGAAGATGAACTCATAATGACAACTCTTAATCGTCTCACAAGACCTTGGGATGCCTCCATCCAAACTATCTGTGCAAGAAAAGAGAAACTCCAATTTGACAGTCTATGGGAAGAATGTGTTCAAGAAGAAGCAAGAGTGGCCAATCGAGAAGCCGTACTATTAAGAGATGAAGATCAAGCCCTAGCTGCTCATGTTAAAGGAGGAAAGAAAAGGTCTCATTTCCAAAAGGAGACCCACCTTCATAAAGAATCTCACTCTCCAAAGAGATTCCAGAAATATCAGAAGGGTCAAAGAAAGGAAAAAGATTTCTCCTCTTATCAATGTTATCATTGTGATAAGATGGGACACATTGCTAAGAATTGTCCTGCCAGAAGGGAAGAATTCAAGAAGAGAAATAAAAGAAGACATCATGCCCATGCAGCTGAAGATGATGAGCCACCCAAGAAGTTAATTAAAGAAGAAATTGAAGATTATGTTTTGTGATACCTGGAGAAGATACTTGACTCTTAAGCACACCCAAGAAGTTAATTAAAGAAGAAATTGAAGATTATGTTTTGTGATACCTGGAGAAGATACTTGGCTCTTAAGCACATGACAGGAACTCCGATGAGAATGAAGGATGTATCCTATGTACCAGAAGGAGGTTTGTACTTGTCCATAGATGTATGCGGTCCAATGCCATCAACCTCTCTAAGCGGGTATGTATACTATGTATCATTTATTGATGATTACTCTCGTAAGACTTGGGTTTATTTCTTGAAATCAAAAGATGAAGTACTCAGAAAGTTCAAGGAATTCAAAGCCTTGGTAGAAAACCTCTCCGAAAGAAAATCAAGATACTCAGGTCAGATAATGGAGTAGAGTACACCTCAAATGAATTTGGAAGCTTTTGCAGAGATGTTGGGATTAAGATGGAGCTCACCACACCCTATAATCCTCAACAAAATGGTGTAGCAGAAAGAAAGAATAGAACAATTATGGAAGCAGTAAAGACTATTATTCACGATCCAGATCTTCCAATGCACTTATGGGCTAAAGCAACAAAAACAACAGTTTATGTCCAAAACAGATTATCCCATAGTGCACTTGAATTCAAAACTCCCGAAGAAATGTTCACCGGAAAGAAGCTTGAAGTAAGCCATCTCAAAATATTTGGTTGTCCAGTATTTGTACACATTCCAAAAGAAAAGAGAACTAAGTTGGATCCCTCAGGAAAGAAGGGAATATTTGTTGGATACTGTGAGGTCTCCAAGGCCTTCAGAATTTACATACCAGGTTACCATCATATTGAGATGTAACCTTTGATGCAACACTCAAAATATCAAGGAAATGCCAGCTTGAAGAAGTATATGAAGAGGAACTTGTAGCTCCCAGAGTTGCAGAACCCTTGAAGGAAGTTACAATTACCCCTGATGATGAGATTCCAGAAGATCATGATATGATAGAATCTCAAGAACCTCCCTAGATGACGATCTCTCACAAGAGAAAGCCAACTTGGGAAAGGGAACTTATTCAAGATGCAGAAAAGTATGGTGCCCCAGGAAGAACCATGAGACAAAGCAAGAAATCTAAGCCATTCTCCAGATATATGGCCTTGATGTGTGATCTCATAGAAAAGGAACCTACTTGCTTTGAAGAAGCCATTCAGAAGAAAGAATGGATGGACGCCATGACAGAAGAATACCAATCCATTATAAAGAATGATATATGGGAAGTAGTTCCCAGACCAAAGAACAAAGATGTGGTATCTTCCAAGTGGATATACAAGATAAAACATGCAGCAAACGAAAGTGTTGAAAAACATAAGGCAAGATTTGTGGCTCATGGTTTTTCTCAAAAGGAAGGTATTGATTATGAAGAGACAGTTGCTCTTGTAGCCAGATACACTTCTATCAAAACCAGCATAGCTCTTGCAGCCAAAATGAAGTGGAAGTTACACTAGATGGATGTGAAAACAACCTTCTTAAATGGTGTTATTGAAGAAGAAGTGTATATAGAACAACCACGAGGATTTGAAGTTGAAGATAGAAAGACTCATGTCTGCAAGTTGAAGAAAGCTCTGTACAGGTTGAAGCAAGCTTCTAGAGCTTGGTATGGCAGAATTAATAGTTTCCTGACGAGCTTGGGCTTTACCAAGAGTAAAGTTGATTCTAAACTTTACTTCAAGGTTATGAATGATGAGCCAGTAATATTGCTACTATATGTGGATGATTTACTCCTGACTGGAGAAGAAAAGCTCATCACAGATTGCAAGAAGAAGCTCACTGCAGAGTTTGAGATGAAAGACCTAGGGCTAATGCATTATTTCTTAGGTCTTGAAGTTTGGCAGAGCCCAGAGAAGATCTTCCTTAACCAAGCGAAGTATGCAGTTGAAATACTGAAGAGATTTGACATGTTTGAGTGTAAAGCCATGAACATACCCATGGAAACAAACTTGAAGCTCCTGGTTGATACTTCGTCAGAGTTGGTTGATGCTACTCTGTATAGACAAATTATTGGTTTGTTGATGTATCTGACGAATACCAGGCCAAATATATGCTTTGTTGTGAACACCTTGAGTCAATATCTTGTTGATGATTGCAGCTTCATGAGACATTCTCCAGATTGTACTCCTCTGGACTGAGTTGAGATGATCTGTGAGAACGCCTATGTGATAGGTGAGTCATACTCCTCTGGACTGAGTTCAGATGACTTGTGTTGGTCTCTTGTCGTGCTCCTCTAGATTGAGTTGAGATGACTTGAGATGGTCTCTTGTCGTACTCCTATGGACTTAGTTGAGTTGACTTGAGATGGCTCTCCAGTTCGTACTCCTATGGATTTAGTTGAGTTGATCTATTGAGAGTGATGTCCCTTGTGGTTGAGCACATGTGGACTTGTCCCTAGTGGCAGAGCACTAGAGGATGTGTGTGAGACCCTTTGCTATATTGTCAAAGAGTAAGACTATTGTAATACCCTAATTTGTATTGTGAAGGGTACAAGTCGGCCCTATTGTGTAAAGACAATTAATATTATGTAAAAGATTAATTGTATTATTGAGTTGTACAAGTTGGCCCTATTGTGCCAATAGACATGTCTATTCATTGATTTAGGTCATGTATATATTAGTGAATGATCCCCATTGTGGATCATTCATCTCATTCACTCAACGCATTACTTGGAGAGATGAAATTTGGTGCGCACTTCTTATGCACTATCTTTCTTGGTCATAGAGCACCCTATTGTGTGCGCTAGGGTTTTGTCTTGAGGGCCACCTTTGTTGGCATCAATATTTTCGGTGGAGAGGGTTTCTTCTCTTGAGAAGGGTTTTCCCAGGATAACTTCTTGTGTCTCGTGCATGGTTATTCTTCTTGTGATCTTGGTTTACTTGTATTGTTGCATTGTTTATGGTTCAAGCTCATGCTAAATTGAAAAGAAACTACATGCATTTGAGCTAGCATAAAAAATTCAACAATCTGGTAGAGCCCAGACGTGTTCACCTTGTATCTGCAAAGCATGTGATGAGATACCTTAAGGGTACATTGAATTATGGTCTATGTTATACTGGAGATCATGACTTCAGATTGTGTGGTTATACTGATTCAGATTGGGCTGGAAGTGTCTCAGATAGAAAGAGAACTTCAGGATGTTGTTTCAGTTTGGGGTCAACCATGACTTCATGACAAAGCAGGAAGCAATCTAGTATTTCTCTCAACACAGCAGAAACATAATACATTGCAGCATGTTCCGCTAGTTGTGAAGCCATATGGCTTCGAAAATTGTTGACATGTTTGTTCGATCTGGAGATGGAAGCCATCATGATTCTATGTGATAACCAGAGTTGTATAAAGATGACGAAGAACCCAGTGTTCCATGATAATTCGAAGCACATAGAGATTCAGTATCACTACATTTGTGATATGGTGCAGAGGGGAGCTGTAAAGCCCCAATATGTTGGCATAGATGAGCAGGTTGCAGATGTGTTGACCAAGCCTCTGTCTCGTGTGAAGTTTGAGTACTTCTGAGACAAGCTTGGTGTTGTCCGAAAGGACCTCCCTCGAAAGGGGGAGTGATGCTGATGATACTATGGTATCTTGACCAACAACAGGTAGCTCCGTTAGGATTTTATATCCTAGGGGATTGACCATCAGTGGACAGATCCCGAAGGTCCGGTAAGGACGGTCTTTCAGAGTACCTGTGCATGTATATGCCAACTATGGTCAATAGCTCCGTTAGGATTTTACATCCTAGAGAATCTTTTGATTCCTAGGCAGATCCCGAAGGTCCAGTAAGGACGGTCTGTCAGAGTACCATGTGGTAGCTTGTTAGGATTTTATATCCTAAGGAATCTTATGATTCCTGGGAAGATCTAGAAGGTCCAGTAAGGACGGTCTGTCAGAGTACCACAAAAATGGTGTTGTTGCACCTACCTTATTTTGTTGCCATATGTTGATGATGTTGTTGTCTCAGCCTCATGTTGATGATGTTGTTGTCTCAACCTCCTGTTGATGATGTTGTTGTCTCAGCCTCGTGTCGATGATGTTGTTATCTCAGCCTCGTGCTGATGATGTTGTTGATGCAGCCTCGTGTTGCTAATGATGTTGTACCAACCTCGTGTTGTTGATGATGTTGTACCAGCCTAGTGTTGGTGAGATTGTTGTTCTAGCTTCATGCTATCGATGTTGTTGATGATGATGATGATGATGCTACTCCAGCTCCATGCTATGAACGATGATGATATTGATGATGAGAAAAACTTCTGGTGACTTATAGATGTGCCAATTAGTATTCCAGATTCTGATCATGATGCTTCCCTCTCTCTCTCTCTCCTGATGATGTTGTATTGGGTTATGTCAGTAGAATACCCTTCTCGTTAAGGGGGAGTGTTGAAATATTGTAACTTCGAAGAATATTCTAATTATATTTGAGTTATTATCTTATAGATCAAATCCCCTTTTGTGGATTGGTCAAACCGTATTTATATGGTGGTATTTGTAAAGTCGACCCCTAGGATTTATAAAGTGGTTTTAACCACTCTTGGAAGAAGTCGACCCCTAGGGTTTATAAAAGTGGTTTTAACCACTCTTGGAAGAAGTCGTCCCTACTAAGTGAAGAGACATAACCCTAGCCTCCTCAACTAGTATTTATAAGTGAGGATGGCGCCTCACTTGTTCACTCATTCACTCACTCATCTAGTGCGCATCTTTTGAAGGCAATTGCAGTTGCAGGAGTAAGGAGAAGAGAGACACATGCTCAATCCTAGTTTATTCTTGGTGTTTTGGTCTTACTCTTGGCATTGTATTGGCAATCTATTATTGAGGAAGCTTTTGTTGGGTTTTCTCCCCCATGAGGGTTTCCCAAGATAAAATGTTGCATACCTTGTGATTGTGTTTCTTTCAGTGATCCTCTTTATGCTGTTGTTTTGGAAATGCATTAAATGCTCATGTAATTTGGAAATAATCTAATAACAGCATTAAAACTTAACAATATTAATGGGAGAAATTGCTCCATGCTTGTGAAATGAAGATAACCTTGTTGTGTAAAGTTGTGTAGTTATATTTGTACGATCTTAAATGTGTGGTAGAATTGTTCTAAGCGCATCTTGTAGTAAACCTCGTAATATAAAAGAGAGAATATAGCCATAAAATTCAAAAATAATCCCTCAAACATCAAAGAAACATTCACCATGAAGAACACAACAATATAGAGAAAAGAACCCTTACGGTAGGGTAACACCATCAAATACTCCTTATAGAAGGAATCAATTCACACACCATGCTTGCTACAAGACAAAACAATCCATCACATCTCCAATACAATGATACTCATGTGTATTTATACTTTCTCATGAGAATTCCTAGGGGTTTATGCCAAATATCCCTTATTATTATATTATTTCATTTTAATTACATAGTGGCCCTACTCCATTATTATGGCCACATTACTTTCATTATCCCCTTGGGTACCTCCCTAGGTACCCCATGTTATCCTGCCTATGTACATTACATTCCATCCCCCTTGGCATGTTTCTCTCTCGAAACATGGGAAGAAGCCATATAATATGACCTACTAAGCAATGTAGTCAACTGGTACCATGCACGAGCATCTATCCATCCTAATGAAATGTGGACATGGGGTCCAACTGTCGTCTTTCCTCAACATGATTCTGGTTTCTTCTTGGGATCCATGTCTTCACGGTATTATTATGATATCTCCATGCATTGCTTTTAGTCCTCCATGTGCCTCCATGCTGGTTTCTTTTTTGGTTCCATATTGATCCAAAGTAAGTTTGTTGATGCTCATGCCCTTGCTTTGATGACCGTTGTTTCTCCATGAGGCGTGGGTGGCAATATACATGAACCTTAACTATCGGTTCTTCTTTCTTTAACTCTTCGACATGTGGTCCTTTTCTTCAAGTACTTTTGTTAGCTCTTCTTCCGATTCAGCTTCAAACTCATTATCTTATGTGTTGTTAGGTACCATAATTAATTTCCCCTGCAAGAACTTCTCCATGTGCCCAGTTGGGCCCTTCTTACTTAGTAAGAGAAATATCCTGCAGTGTAATTTTCTTTTTCTTGTACCAAAGCTTCAAAAACTTCTTTTGCACATTAATATTAACTCTACCAACTGAGTCCATCCAAGGATATCCCAAAACAATATCCACATCATCCGTATCTATAACATAAAAATATGAATGCAACACATTTATCCATAGTAATCTTCAAATTTTTAAAATTTTGAATATTGACACCTCCAGTCTGTTTGCTTTGAATATTCTTTGTAGGTACTTGCAATCTTTTAGCCAAGTTAATATTGATGAAGTTATGTTTGCTACTAGGGTTAATAGAAACGATGAACTTCTCTTGCTAAAGACATCCATGAGCCTGTAATATGAAGTTCTCACATGAAAATAAATCCCTAGCACTCTTCTTATCCTTCTTCACAACATGAGACCACCTATATAAAAATATTTTTTCAAATTCTTCATCTATAAGTGTATTCAACTTGTCAAGGTTAAGAAAATTCCACCATTTGTTCAAATCGCCTCTTAAGTTTCAATCTACCCAAAATTTCCACTTCTTTCTCCATTTTGACTTCATGTTGTTTATGTATTCTTCAATACCAAGACCATCATCTTTTCTTGTAAAATACATCTTGCTTGAAAACCCAAAAATAGAACTAGGGTTTCAAAGAGAATCACTTACTTTGCAATGGAGCTCCTTTATGTAGTTAGGGTTTGAGGCCGAAAAGGAAAAATTATCACAACTTCTACTATACTTCTTAGATTGGCTATTATGACCCCAATTATGAAATTCCATGGCTTCTTTGGATCTAATGATTGGTTTCACTGATATGTAGGCACTCTATCAAAAGATATCCAATCTGCGAAATTTGTGGCCGTCACCGAAAAAAACCCTAAAAAATGTTGATTTTAAATCAAAGATATCTCCATTTCCCGAATTACATTTTGGACAATTGTTTTTTGAAATTGGGTATTTCTTCGGGAGGAATTCAAATATAGGGCTGGTTTCTTCAAATTTTACACAAAAAGTTTCAAAAATTGACCTGAATACTATCGTCCCCTTTTTACGTAAAAAATCTGCAAAAAGAGAAATAAATCTCCCAAATTGTGCCAAAAAATTCTCCCACTTCATTCCCAAGAAAGACCTTTGATACCACTTGTAGTAAACCTTATTAAATCAAAGAGAGAATATAGCCATAAACTTCATGAATAAGCCCTTGAACATCAAAAATACCAAAACATTCACCATGAAGAACACAAGAATATAGAGAGAGCCCTTAAGGTAGGGTAACACCATCGAATACTCCTTATGGAAGGAATCACTCCACAAGCCATGCTTGCTATAAGACAATACAATCCAACACATCTCATTTACAATGATACTCATGTGTATGTATACTTTCTCATGAGCATTCCTAGGGGTTTATGCCAAATACCCCTTATTATTATATGATTTCCTTTTAATTACATAGTGGACCTATTCCATTATTATGGCCACCTTACATTCATTATTCCTTTGGGTACTGTTATCCCCTATCCTAGGGATAACTAAGGAGATTATGTCTCGAGGCCCATAGGTCCTAGACATGGAGTACCGAGAGCCAGACGACTTGAGATTAGCCCCAGAGGACCCATCTTTTCTTCAATGCATCTCATCTATCAGCAACAACAACATCCATCACACTAGCCTGGTCCTGGAGTAGCAGTGGGTCTTGCTCCATGAGGCAATGAGTCTGGGTATCATGGTATGTGTCACTCTGATTTTCGAAGCATTTGAATATGTTGCACTGAACTTTCCTTTATTTCATAACATTTGCTTGGAAATTATGCTCTTTAACTTGTTCATACCTTGGGGGGTGACAGAATGCCCTAGTAAGCTAGTTCCCTTTAGGATAAGTTGCCACTAGGTGAGTCTATGAAAGGTCATCGTCCATTCCTTCCATACTTACCATTTTTCATCATTATCCCTCTCATCTTCCCCTACCTTGGTTCGGGCATTGGGTTTGCCACACTAGGACGGGTTGTACCTTGCCTTGTGGGAAGAAGGGGCTAAAGGCCCAGCAGGTAAAAGTAGCTGGCAAGAGTTAAAATCCAAAATAAAACCTTTGAGATGCTTCGCCCAGTGATTCTCGAAGAAGCGATAAAAGGCTTCTCGATAAGAAAAGGGGACCCATAAGATAAAATAAAAATCAAGGTCTAGTTGGTGGATGTGTTAGATTTTAGGATAAGATAGAAAACAGCAGTCACTTTTAAAATTTTCTAAGCAAAGTTACTTTAGATCTGAAGCATAGACAGCATATAGGATAACAGAAAACAGTGGCAGTATAAGAAATCAAACTGGAAAGATAAAAAC
>SNQJ01S0006532.1:82366-123373 GCA_010110895.2 Picea sitchensis | reverse complement strand
GGCTCTCGCTGCTGCATGTAAATTTAACAGGATGGGAGGCTCATCATGAGCCAGCCTAATAGGTCCATGGGCATGTAGCGGTATGACACTACCATCTATCTGGTCACCAAACCAGGGTAGTGGCTCTTGGTGGCATAGCCAAGAGAAAGGGGGTCTCATCACGAACCAACCTTCTCATTTTCGTGAAGTGCTTGTGGGTAACATTGTCACCATTGGTCACCACGCCAGGACAGTGTCCCCCAGCTTTTCCCTTGAAAAGAAAAAACAATAAGACAAAGAATAAAAGGCATTGAATGGGCTAGGAAACAATGGCATCCATGACAAGGTGCATCTCGCCCTCTACAGAGGCACCCACAAGCAAGACCTACATTTCCCTATTAGCACTGCACCCTTTACTCAAACATTCCCCCTGCACCATTTCACACACTTACATGACCTAGATTGGTCTTCACCTGGGAAACACCCCAAACTTGAGGAGGATTAGCCCAATAGGACATCCTGAGACCCTCTCCAAACCTAACTTGTTAAATTGCATAACGTCTTGGGCATTTGTCTGGGTAAAGGGGAGTTTGATGCACATGTTTGGGTAATTTGAATATTGGATGTGATTGACATTGCTATGATCCCTGTGACTTATGGGCCCATGGAGGGCGTACTTCTTGTTGTTGCAGGACTATGCCCGGTGGACAGGTGCATGTGGGGGAATGATTAGGTCAGACCTCCATAGGGCTGAAATCCCAGCAGATGGATGTTGTGACCCCAACCAGGAGCAGAGAGACACCAGAGGATGGCACCAGGAAGAAAGAAGGATGTTTCCCCTGAGACACTCTGGCAGGCCTAGACCTAGGGGGTCTTTCCCTTCCACCATGATGTTGACCCTTGAGGGCCCCTAACATCATCACGTTGACCCTTGACGTCATCCAATTAGGGTTTGGCATTTAGGAGGACAGTTTGGTACTAGTTGGCACGTGTGGCAGCATTTGGGGCCTCTGGAGGCCAAGTGTTTTGCTTTTGAGTCCTAACGTTCCATCCTAGGGGTCTAACGTCACCCTAGAAGGGCATGACATCATCTCTAAAAATGAAATTAGGGTTTAATTATTGAATTTATGTAAAAATTGGATGTTTGATGTAATTTGGCCATGTCGGCCTTTTATGACCTAAAAAATAATTAAAGGTCATTGATATTGTATAAGTAAACAAAAAGCACATTCATTTTGATCATCATTCATTCGTCACACAAGTGGTGGTCTGAAATTCGGCCTTCTTTAAGGGTTATTGGCTGAAATCTAATGGTGCGCACTTCTTGGAGGAGGCATTTCTTGGTGTATTTTGCAAATTTTCATGTGGAGGATCTTCAACTAGGGTTTATGCTTGATTAGTCTTGGTGAAGTAAGTGGAAAATCTGCATTTCTTTATTGTGAATGAATGCTTATGGTTAATTTACTTGTTTCATGTCTGAGATTATGAAATTGCTTGCTTGAAACCCTAGGAGAAAGACATGTTAGTATCTTTTTCTCTATAGTCTTCCACTTGTTAAAATTTCTTGAAAGGCACCTATCTTGATGTAGATACTAGAGCCCTACCATTGTAGCACTCTAGTAACCCTACTTCCATTCCCATTTGCATATTTAATTACAATTTGTTCAAGGAAAAGAGAAATCGATAGGGCCTAACCTTTGTTACTTTCTAGCAATTATCTCTAGGAGTTGGATTTTTGAGGCCTTGGGATACCAACACCTTTCTTATCCTCTCTATCCCTTTGACATAACATTATCATTGCTATTTTTCCTCTAAGATTTGTTGCTGCCATTATTGACTCCATTACCCTAGAAAGGCACTAGTCTACCATCTACAAGTCTTGATTGGTCAAACAAACACTCAAACCTTTATCCTTGAAGCTTTTCCTAACATCTGCTAACCCTAAAATAGACTAACTCAGCTAACTTGCTGCTGTTGCAAAACATTGCTACAGCCATACAAACATACATCGATTGGATACATTTGTCTACATAACTTGCACTTAACTCATTCAAAACTCAATTGTGATAATTGCTAGTCCATTTGCTAGGTAAGTGTTAACTTTGTATGGTGTTTTCTTGCACTTTTGACCATTAGAATTTGTTGTTGTTGCAAGAGATTGCTACAGCCATCTATCGGCAGCAAATTCTCTGCAAAAGTGACCAATTTTGCTAGCTAGACATTGCCAAACTTGCTTGTAACAAGCTTTTATCATTCAGCTAGATTAAAGTCATTTCTTCTTGTTATTTTCAAGCACTTTTAAGGCATAATTCTTGTGGTTGTTATAAAATATTAATTGCTGTTGTAAACTGTTGTATTGCTGCAAATTCATATCCGCTAGCTTACTTTTTGAAGGTTCATTGTCTTATGAAGCACTAACAATCATTTTAGTACTTGGAAAGTGCCCCTTTTTGCCTTGTTGTCTTGTTCTGGGCAGGTACACAATATTATTTATTTGCTTCATCTCTATAAGACATAAAGAACCCTTTGATTTGAGTGATCTGTGAGAGGGGAAGGGTTTCCTTGTGATTACTTGCCTTAGCCTTCTCAAACCCTCAGATCATCGGGGACGTCTCCCCTGGGGTAGTCTTGACATACTCCTAAATAGAAAGGGATCTCCTATTAAGGTGACAGTGATAGGTTATTCCCAGTTACGCCAATTTTGTACCCACTTGCCTTGGGCTTTGGGGCAGGTACAAATAGTGCGATCATAGGTACTTCCTCAGGTACCCCATGTTATCATGCCTAGGTACATTACATATCTCTAGTAGGCTTGTTGGATTGACAAGATCTAGAGTTGGGAAGAATCTTGTCTTGAGGAGAGGAGTTGGAGTTTTAGACCTCCCTTTGTGAGTGAAGGTTGTGCCTTCCCTTGGAGAGAAGATTGTTTAAAACCTTAGACCTCCCTCAACAAGTGAATCTTTAAATATTCCCACCTTTAGTTTTGATTATGGAGCTCTGTTAGATTTAGGGTAAAATTGCAGAACAATAGTCTCTTTTAAATTTCAAAGATTAAAACAAATAGATCTGTTACTCAATCAGAGATAGGACATATAGAAAAAAGATCTATGAAGAACAGCAACCACTTAAGAGAAGAACTCTGATCACATATGTATATAAACTCAGATCTAAGAATAGTACTTTGATCTAAAGTAGAAATGAACAGATCTGAGTATAACAATGCATCTATAAGACTAAACACATATTTCAGATCCAACAATTCTGTCTAATCATTTCACAACAGATATATCTTTAGATCTACACAATGCATACTATATTAAACAATTCTGTAGATAGATCAGATCCAAATCTAGAAGAGATGAGTAGGAAACATGCGATCTGCAACCTTACCTTGAAGATGGTACATTAACCACAAGAGGTGTAGGGGAGCCCGGATTTAAAGAATATGCTTTCAGAGACAAAGAGTTTAGTTCATGTGGATCTATAGGATCCTAATGCCAAGGAATGAAGAAACTTTCTTGCCACCACACACAAGTGCCACAGGGAGAAAAACACAAACCCAACAAAAGGTAAACAAATGCAAATCCTCACATAGTGAAACCCTTACCCAAGAGCCTTAGATCTGAAAAATGGAATGTGTATAAACCCTTGTTTTAGCAGTGAAGAAACTGAACAGTTAGGTATGCTTATGCAAATGGCACCCCATGAAAATATACCCTAGCAAGACTTACAAAACCCTGTGCACATAACAGGCCCGTAGCCTCTAGGGTACTAGCAGCAAACTCACGATGGGCCACACACCCCAAACGGCAGTCAAAAGCCGGATCTGAACTGAGGCTACTCATACAAGAAGAGGCCGGATCTGCACCAGTCATAAAGGGAAAACACTGCTATGCTAGAGGAGGATGGATCTGTACTAGAGGAGGCCACAACTAGAATCTCAATCCACAACAAAAGAAAGGGGGCCACTGCTACAACAACCACAAGGAGGCTGCCTCACAGCAAAACAAAATAGGTCGCTCCTACAACAATGCAATAGGGCCGCTCCCACTACGTCCTGACAAGGCGCTCCACAGGATATACAATAGGGCAAGCTCCCGCGAGAAAAATACAAAGAATTGCTTGAGACTTAGAGAGAGGCTCAACACTTAGCACTAGAGAAAGATAGGTAAGTGAAAAGTGAGAGGAGGGTTATTATATAGGTTTAGGTTAGGGTTAGGGCTAGTTAAAATAACTAAAAAGTCCCGCATGTTTAAATTTGGAATTTAAACATGTGACACTGATATTAACTTTAAAACCCTAGAAGAAGAAATCGCCGATTAAACAGCAAAAATCGGTAAAATCGCGCGTTTTGGGCTGATTTTACTTTAAGCAGCGATTTTTAGGCAGGTCAAAAATCGGCGTTTTGAAAAAATCGGCAAAAAAAAGCCAAAAATCGGCAAAAATCGGCTGGTTTGGTCCTCGAAACCTAAAACCCTCTAAACCCCCTAAAACCTAAAACCTAAGTAACAAGGTGGAGTTGTAAGGTGTTTTGGTGTGTGCAGCTGAGGGTAGTAATTAAATTTTCATCTTAAGTAAAAGTGACATTCTCCTTTATCTTTCATTTTCATCCTTTACTTAAATTTTTAACATTACCATTAATTGTTTAGGATGTTTGAGTGGTTCCAACCTCATTGGACTTCATATGGAGAAAGAGTAGAATTTTAGGTCCCATTTCAAAATTCAGCAGACTTATGATTTCGGGGATTTCAAGATTGTAAGTGCGATGTTTCCTTGGATTCTATCATGTATGAGGGTATGGGCGACATTTAATCAGAGAACCAAGCTCTTTATGTACCTCGATGTTGGTGGCATTGATTGTTATTGATTCTACACATATTGGAGTTGCTAGTCCTACTCCATCCGGCATTGATGTTCGACCAGGACCTTCTGCCTCTGGTTCAAGGCTTGGCAAACAACCCTTGATTTTTTCCCATAAAATGGGGAGAAGGCATTGATAATTTGATACCATATAGCTAGTTGCTAGTTTTTGGGACATATACATTTATATATATGTGATCATTGATGTCATTTTGTATTGATTTCGGACTTTGATGTGACTTTGATGTGCTCCGGTTTTTGTTTGGCATCCACTATAATATATGCTCAGGTTCTTTCTCATTTATGTGCCTATCACATTTTATATGATATTTATTTGTTACTTTATATATTGAAAAATGTTTAAAATTTTGAAAAAAAATGAATAAATTATGTATTTTTTTAATGTTTGTCGAGTTTTACCCGATTTTTGCGGTAGATGTTTTTAGGGACCCTTCTTTGAGTTTTCGCGTTAGAGTTTTTCCACTAGGTTTTAAACATTACCCCTTAATAAAACAACAAAACCCCAAACCAATCAAACAAAGGGTAAAGGAGGGTTTGCAAGGTGGCGTTACTCATTCCTTCAAATCATAGTGAGACCTATTACTTTATCATCCTTTGTATGGGACTTATCCCTCTTGTGGTTATGTCCTTCTTCAGGAGGGTCATGTACCATCAAGTGCCCGATTTAGAATCAAAGTAGCTTGGGACTTTCACAGGGTCTTATCCACAAGGTCGAGAACCAAGGATCAACCCATGCCCCAGGGCATGGAGTACGCCGCAGACCATGTCCGGGGCCCTGGGCCTATCAGGGGCTTTAATTGCCAGTCCCCGGTCAAAGCCCATGCCCAGGCATGGGTACCTGAATTTTGTCGGGGGCCTAGGTATCTAGGGGCTTTAATTACTTAGTCCCAGACCAAAAGGAAGCCCATGCGAGGAGCAAAGGGTACCTGGGCCGTGTCAGGGGGCTGGTATATCTAAGGGCTTTTATACCTTGGTCAGACCGGGAGCAGGCTCGTATAGGGCCCTCTCGAGAGGGTCTTCTTTGCTTGGTCCCGGACCAAGACGATCGTGCGGGGCTAACAAGGGTCTTTTGACATAGTGCTTGGCCCGTTTCCCAGTTAAGTACCCCGAAGTGCTGGGGGCCCTAGTTCACAAATAGGGTCTTTATCCATCCTCTAGGGAGAATGGCTTTTGTACTTTTATCTGCTTGGTCCCAGACCAAGAACCCCAGTCGTATACTGGGGGCCCTCTCAGGGGTCTTTACTGCTTGGTCCCAGACCAAGAACCCCAGTCGTATACTGGGGGCCCTAACAAGGGTCTTTTGACATGGTACTGACTGTTTGGTCCCAGACCAAGTACCCCAGAAGTGCACTGGGGGCCCTAGATCTCGTCTAGGGTCTTAGCCATCCTCCAGGAGAATGGCTCTTGCAGCTGCTATAAATTTAACAAGCTCCTTTATGAGGCCCTTTCCTTTCTACACCTCATTGTATCTTGCTTGTTAACCTTTAGTAGAACACCCTCATAGATTGCACTTGTGACTCCATAGCCCAAATAACAAGGCACTGGATTTCCCCTTCCATCCACCATCTCCAAGCCCATCATTTCTAAATTTTCCCATTTCCATTTGTTCATGTTGTTAGGCTTCCTTTACTCCCACTCATACTACAAGAAGTGAGCCTAGAAACCATAGGGAAGCCCCCCTGACTTAGGTCATTCCTTAGTCTAAAGTGCATGGGAGTGATGGTGAGGTGACAATGGCCATCCTCCTAGTTGCAAATGTCTCCATCTAAGTATTAGGACTTTTCATCTTCGAGTGTGAGATTGTGTGTCAACAAACTACATTACCTATGTGTAAACAAACTGCATTACCTATGGGCATTGCATGGATGTTATAGACATATGTCTTCGTGTTCTATCTTGGGCCTTGTAGATACATGTATGCATAGCTTTGCATGGGGCCTTGGAATGTATACATCATTCTTACAAGACTCAGCATGTACTTGAGATACTCGCCAAGTCAACTTGTGGCTGAAAAGAGCCGAGTTTACTTGCTTAAGTCAACTTGCAGGATGAAAATATCTGATTTTACTCACCAAGTCAACTTTTCTTTTGGTTGAAAAGATCCGAGTTTACTGACCATGTCAAAAAACTCAATTGACTTCGCATTGACTTGGTGAGTTTCCAAGACCATGCAAGTATAGGAATACTCTTAGCCAAAAACTTGGCCAAGATATTTTTGGTGAGTTTAGAGTATTTATTACGTTTCATTTTTTATTTGCTGAGTTTTTTTGGAGATTATCCTGATCCCAGGTCATACTCTTGTTGTTCAACTTTGTCCAGTCATTCCCAAGTCCAAGTTGTCTAACAATGGTATATATGCTTGAGGTGGCCATAACAGTATGCATGAACAATGGTAAAATTCCAGCAGGTGTGGAAGGGCCCTCATTCCCTATCACAATTTTCATATCATTAGATTATGGTAAGGGAGGCCTCAAAACCACTATGGATCATCATCATGCACTTGCCAAATTATGGACAACTATGTTTGGAGTCATTGGCAAGTTATTGTCAGCCATGAAGTACTGATGACCCAAAAGTGGTGCTGACCATGAGAATGGGGTCTCTTACAGCAGGTTTGGGCTGGTATCAATTCCTTCCCTATGCTGCAGGTTTAATGGATCCCAATGCATAGCAGGATGGCAACCTGCCTTTGCTGCTTGATTAAGTAGGCCGCATGCATGCTAGACTTCTTTAAAACAGCTAAATTGCAGGAACACCCAATCACCTTGTATCTCTGCCCCAAAACATTTCAGGTACGGATAAACATGCAAAATGCACCTGAAACATCCTGAATGTTTCAGGCAGCATTTCACAATTTGAAAATGCAGCCCAAAACATTTCTGTTAGCAATAACGATCCAAAAAGGGGTTTTAGAACAATAGGAAATAGTTTGTTTGAAATTGTAAATACATAAGGTTTTATTTAACAAACACCAAGATAGGTGTTGGAATTAGGTTATTAGGCGTTTTGGGTAGTTACATGAACCACTTTATTTATTGCTGTATCATTGTTATTTATTGTATGGTTAACTGAATTATTGTTTTATTGTTGTATCCCTGTGTCATGTGACCTTACGTCACATGCGAAAGTCATGGCATTTTCTACCACCAAATATATGTAGAGATAGGTGTGCAGTGGAGAACATGGTGGTAACATGGCAAAGAATAAGATATAGTGAACTTCATATGAAAAAAATATAATTCCATATGCCATTCAGAACTCAGTAGAATTAACAATTTTCAGGATTTCGGTGTTCTAGGATTGGTGCGATTGCTATATTTTAACATTGGACTCTGATGTACGAGGGTATGTGATTGGCATTTAATCAAGAGAACGAAAGCCCTCTATATACCTTGTTGTTAGTGGTGTTCACTGTTGAGCTCATCTGTCATGACCTTAGTAAAAATGTACCCTTCAGTCAGGCCAAAACCTTCAATTAGAAATGTTAAGCTTTTTGTCTCATCTTCACACTTGGATTAGCCAATTTCATCAAAATTGGAGGATGTTGACTTGAGCAACAATAGGTTGAATGGACTTGGATCCACAAGTAACGTCAAGCACTAGCATTCATGTCTCTGGAGGATAGAGGTAGAAGCCAGAGGAGGAAGTAGAGTGTGCTACTAATGATGAGGATCCCAATGTTTTTTGGACTTTAAAGGCCATTTAGAGCCTTGGTGTTAATACATTTTGTTTTCAATATGTATCACACTTCATGTCATTTTTCTATATTCACCCCTATATGCTATATGCATTGTTATCCCCCACTTTTAGGGATAACTAAGGAGATTATGTCTCGAGACCCACAGGTCCTAGACATGGAGTACCGAGAGCCAGATTGACTTGAGCATGGCCCTAGAGGACCCATCTTTTCTTCCTTTCAGCGCCTCCACTTTGTCAGCAACAGCAACAATCATCACCTCTGCTTGGTCCTGTATCAGAGATGGTTCTTGCTCCATGAGGTAATGAGTCCGGGTATCATGGTATGTGTCACTCTGATCCTCAAAACCTTTGAATATGTGCATCTAGTTCTTTTTGTTTCTAACGGGTGCTTGGATCTTATACTTATCCACTTGACCATGTCTGTGGGGAATGACAAGATGCCCTAGTAAGCCTRTGCCCATAGGTTTTGAGTTGCCACTGGGGGGRTTTCTGAAAAGCCATCGTCCGCTCCCATCATATTTACCACTTTTCATCTTACTTCCTGCTCATCCATCCCATTACATTGGTACGGGCATTGGGTTGGCCAATCATTTAAGGGTTGCACCTTGCCTTGTCGGAAGAAGGGGCTAAAGGCTCAGAAGGTAAAAGCAGTTGGCAAAAGATAAAATCCTAAAAATAAAACCTCGAGATGCTTCGCCCAGGGATCCCCGAGAAAGTAGTAAAAGGCTTCTCAGCAAGAAACAAGAGGGACCCATAAAAATAATAAAACAAGACCTAGTCAGAGGATAGGGGGTCTCATCACGAGCCAACCTATTAGGTCCATGGGCACCTAGCAGTATGACACTACTAGCATCTAGTTACCACGCCAGGGTAGTGGCTCTTGGTTGCATGGCCAAGAGAAAGGGGGTCTCATCACGAGACAACCTTCTCATCTCCGTGAAAGTGCTTGTGGATAACATTGCCACCACTGGTCACCACGCCAGGGCAGTGTCTCCTGATTAGCTTCTTGAAGAAAAAGCAATAAAGAATAAAGAATAGAAGGCATGAATGGGCTTGGAAACATTTGCATCCAGGACAGTTGCAGCTCGCCTTCTACAAAGGCACCCACAGGTAAGCCCTACATTTCCCTGCTTTCACTGTACCCCTTGTTAGGACATCCCTTATCCACCTCACCCATTTACATGACTTGGATTTAATCTCTTCCAGAAACATCCCTTTTCCAGTGGACACTAGCCCAATAGGACGCCCTGTCACTTCCTCCAAACTTGCCTTGCAGATCTGTATAATGTCTTTGAGCACTTGACTGGGTAAAAGGAGTTTTATGCACATGTTTAATAATATTGATGATTAGATGTGATTGACATTGCTATGATCCTTGTGACTTATGAGCCTATGGAGGGCGTATCTATTGATATGCAGGATCATACTCGACGGACAGGTACCACATTGGACAGGTACACATGGGGAGATGATTAGTTCGGACCTCCATGGGGCTGAAGAGCCCACCAGATGGATGTTGAGACCCCAGCAGGGGGGAGAGACAGGACAGAGGGGTTTGCACCGAAGAAGAGAAGGACGTTCCACAGAGGCACCCTGGCAGAGCCTTACCTAGGGGGGTTGTGCCCTCTCCACTGGAACGTTGGCCTTGAAAGGCCCAGGATGCCCATGATGTCATCCAGCTTTATGGACGTTTTGGGGAGGCAATATGGCAGTGTGGCACGTGTGGCAGCTTGGAGAGGCCCAAGGAGGGCTAACGTTTTGCTCCAGGAAGCCTATGCTGCCCCAAAAAGGGCTAACGTCACCCTAGAAAGGGCATGACGTCTTACTTTTGCTTGATTAGAGTTTCATTTATGACATTTAGGGTAAAAACAGTATTATCATGTATTTTGGCCTTGTCGGCCTTTTGTGACCTAAAATTTAATTAAGGTCATTGATATTGTATAAGTAGAGAGCTAAAACTCTCTTTTCATCATCATCTTTCACTCACCACTTGGTGAGGTCTGAAATTTGCGCCCTCTTCTAGGGTTTTGGCTGAAATTTTAAGGTGCACTTGTTGAAGGAGGCTTTTTTGGTTATTTTTGGCATTTCACTTGGTGGAAGGTTTACAACTAGGGTTTGGCTACATGATTTTTTGGTTAATGTAAGTGAATTTCTGCAACACTTCTTTATTGAATGGTTATGGTATTGTTTACTTGCATTTGTTATTATAATTTGTTGGATTAAACCCTGGCTGACAAGCACATGTTGGTGTCCTTGACTCATGTCCCTACTAAGTTAAAGAGCCATTTGATTTTGCTGAAGTTAGATAGAGCCTTGCCATAGCAACACTCTAATCCTATTCTTCTAGCTTAGCCGTTTTTATTCTTGTCTTTGAGCCAAGGAAGGAGAAAACGCACTAAGGCCTAGGGTTTCTACACCTTAGTGAGTCGTTTTCCCTGGGGTTTGATTGATGAAGCCTTGCCTTAGCAACACTTCATCATCAAACTCTCTTGTCCTTATCCATAGCATCCATCACTCAAGCTAGTTGTTTTATTCTTGTCAATGAGTTGAAGAAGGAGGAGAAAGCACTAAGGCCTCTCTTGTCTTCAGCCATATCTTTTCTTGCTCAAGCTAGCCGTTTAAATTTGACTTTTGAGCTAGAGAAGGAGGAAGACGCACTAAGGCCTAGGTCATCTACACCTTAGTGAGTCGTCTCCCCTAGGGTTTGACTTGTTGAAGCCTTGCTTTAGCAACACTTCAACATCAAACCCTCTTGTCTCTAGCCCTATCACTATCATCACGACCCTTCAACATTTGCAACCCTTTTTGACTCCATTTGCCCTAATAAAGCACTAATCTAAAACCTCCATTGTTTGAGTACCTTGGTCACAACTTCAAACAACCAAATACTTCGAACAACTACTAATCCTTCTAACCCTAGCCTAGACTAACAATCACTAACCCTATTGTTGTCGTCATCTATTCATGCTATAAACATCTCTATGCAGCATTTATTTTATCTTTAATTCAATTGAATGATTAGCTAAGGCGTTGTTTCTTGATATTGATATTGTTATATTGATTGCCATTAGCATTTATTGTGAAATGACATATTATAATTTATAATCATTGCCATAGTACATCGTTGACTTGCTTCATTAATATTGTTTATCAATTGCTTTATATCAGAAGTCCATGATTATATGAAGTACTAACCAGCAAGTAAGCTTGCACATGTAGTTTCCTTGTTGCTTTGTCTTGGGCAGGGACACTTCCTTGGTTATTGCTTATCTTTATTGGCCGATTAGCCGGGACTTTCCGATCGGTGGTGACTTGTGAGGGGGAAATTATCACTTAGCCTTTTAAGCCCTTGCCTTTTCAAAACCCCAGGTCACCGGGGACGTCTCCCCTGGGCCCTACCTCCCTAAACAGAAAGAGCTATCCCATTGAGGTGACAGTGGTGGGATAGTCTCAGTTATGCTAGTTTGCCCTCCTTTCATCTGTCTTTTACCTTAACTACAAACTGTGCAATAACATGCATGATCAAACATGGCATATTTGGTGTCTAATGGTTTGGATTTACACTAATCTGTGTGTGCGCATTTGGGTGGGGGGCACTAATAGGCTTGTTATGGAGAAGGCAGTTGAGTGGTTACATTAGGAGGAGCAAGCAAGGATATGGCATGAAGTGTGATACATACGCGAGCAAGGGTAGGGAGCGCAAGAGGATGACCACAACTGTTAGTGGGGGAGGAGTAGACTAAGAGTGAGGAGGTTGATGCGCTAGCGCCAACACCACCTTCTACACAGAATCAAACACTCACCAATGGACATTCATCTCCAGCCACGAGCCTTCTACTATGAGAGGATGAACCATTACCTTTGTCTCTAAAAGAAGTAGAGGGAATCAATAGCTAACTACTAGATTAATCACTGTAGATGACTCATGATAATAAGATACATTTATTATATATTTGATATAATTTTATATTCATTAGTCTTGAATGGACAACTATGAATAATTAGTATCGAATTTGATGTATCATTTATGATTTGGCATCCACTAAATCATATATATCTGTGTTCTTTTCCATATTTATGTGACAATGTGCTTATTTGATGTTGCTCTTGGTTTATATTTTAAAAAAATTGAAAAAAAAAAATATTTTGGTTTTTTAACGTATGCCAAGATTTGCATTTTTTCATTGCCTTTTCCGATGTACCAATGTTCAACCCTGGGCGATTTTTTTTCAATGCTGATTTTTCAACAATGCATGGAACATTAAGATCTCTTGAGTATTTTTCGTGGAATCATAATTTGTTGGGAAAAGATTTTGTTGGGTCCATTGCTAATTACTCTATAAAATTGTGTATAAACCCATCCACCTATCAAAATTACTTGGCATACCCATGTGAAAACAAATCTCTATATTAAACTTTGAATTGGTACAAGGGAGAAAAGAAAATGCTTGTTTGGTGCAATATGTTCTTCAGGATATGCTGCAACTTTACTATGAACATGCACTAGATCATGGTGACAACTATGGTTCATTTCACATGTGTGTAAATATATATAGAACTTATTGAACTTAAGAAATCGAGTTCATACTATTTGAAGTTTATAATTGAACTAGTTTGTTGGATAATGGAGGATACTTTTGTCATTGTTCACTATGTTGTTAAGACAAATAAAGTTTGAGCAATCTATAGTGAGCATCTGAATCATTATCCAACATCTAAGTATTTCTCGTATTGCTTCACAAATAGATTTTCTTCTCAGCTTGCCTATCATGTTATTCTAGGATGACTAGTGCAGCATGCTTAGAGCTCAAGTGTTTGGCACGAATCAAATATCTCTAGGACATTTGTTCTTTGATCTTTGCTTTGTGCTTGATTTATGTTATACGCAGCGCGCACTAATAATGTATAAACAATGGCTACAAAGAGTTTGTAAATGAACTTATTTTTTTGTGAATCGTGATTCTAAACAATTGTGTTGTGAGATGCTGCTAAAACTCTTGAGTCTTTCCAAGTCCAGCCTAGAACAAATACTTGGTAAAATCTTGGCCAAAAACTAGACCAAAAACTAAAAATCGCCAAAATTCCCCGAAAATCAACAAAACTAACCCAAAACTCGTTTTTTTGCCAAGTCCAACACTGGTCGAGTTTTTTCCAACTTCAAGTCTCACAATCTTGGTGAGAACACAACATAGAGAAACTTTCTTACAAACGCACATTCAATGGAAGTAGATTAGAAAGAATGTTGTACATAGATCTATTCTCGGTGGAGCAATAAGCAAAAGTTATCCAATGACCAAAAATAAATGAGAAAGATGTCAAACTTATGAGTTCAATCTTCAAAAGAGGCCATGAGCCAACCTTAATGTATTTATTGTGGTCACATTCGTACCTTTGTGTAACACTACTATA
Source organism: Picea sitchensis (assembly GCA_010110895.2). Classification (NCBI taxonomy): domain Eukaryota; kingdom Viridiplantae; phylum Streptophyta; class Pinopsida; order Pinales; family Pinaceae; genus Picea; species Picea sitchensis. The sequence continues at coordinate 109,405 of SNQJ01S0006532.1, read as the reverse complement.
TTTTATTTTGGGGCTATTTTAGGCTAAGGCTAACCTAGTCAAACCTCCTTGGAGCTTGGATGGTGTATTCATACACCCACTCTCATAAGTATTTGGACAAGATATATTCAAGCTAGGTATCCATAAACCCACTCTCGGTTGTATCTAAGTTGGGTATCCATGAATCCACTCTAAGTTGTATTCGAGCTCTCTCAATTGTATTCAAGTTGGGTATTCATAAACCCACTCCCTTTTGTATATTGGCCACAATCAACCCTATAGAGTTGGTAATCCATAAGCCCACTCACATCTATATTCCATCATTCTTCTCTATGCCCCCCATTTAGTAGGGGGGCGTTAAGAATGGTGTAGTCCTCACATGTGGCTACAACAAACCCATATTGATCATTTATTGTAAATCCAAGTATGGTTAAGGCCAACCTAGTAAGCTTATATGTGCACCCATAACCCCTAATATCATCTTGTGATCCATCTCAATCATTCTTTATCCTACGAGCATCATTCTCTAAAAAACTGGTTTATGCCCATGAACACCTATATTGTTGGCGTTTTCTAATGTTCATGAGTTAATTTCTCTATGTGCACACATACCCCCTAATATCATCTTGTGATCCATTTGGATCATTCTTTGGCCTACGGGCATCATTCTCTAATAAAGTGATTTATGCCTATGAGCACCTATATCTTTAGCATTCTCTATTGTTCAAGAGTTAATGTCTATCTTGGGCTTGATAATTCTCTCTCTAACGCACTTATGATCAACTCTAGCATTGTTGTTTCAAAGTTATCTTGCTTGTCATCGCAGGGTTCTCTCTCTAGCGTACTTGTGCTAGGGCAACTTTTCTCTCTAAGGAGTGGGTTGCTCTAGTGATGTTATTTTCTCCTTTATTGCAAGATTTTGGGTTAGTTGTTTGGTTCCATTCAATCCTCAGTCTCTTGTGTGAATCTCAACATTTGCATTGAGTTAGGTACTCATAATCCCACTCGCACTTGTATCAAGACAAGGATTCTGAAACCCACTTTCATTTGCAATACAACTACAAACAACCTATATAGCCTCAAGGGTTAGCTCAATCAGTTGATGCCACGGTTGTCAAAACGTTCTAGTAATCTAACATGCTATGCAAGCCCCACAATTCAATTCCCATCGAATCAAGCACACCAAGTCTACACTACCCAAGTTACACTGAATAGCATCATCGAAATTGAAGAAATTTGAGGTTCCTAAGGCTTCCCAATAAGCCTATCATATGACCTCTTGTTGGGCACTAAGTTCAAGGTACTTTCAAACTGTTTTCTCACTGTTTTTAGGACTGTTTTCTCGCTGTCCAAAACAGCCAACAAATCTGAACTTTACCCTCTTCAAAACTGCCCCTTAGAAAGTGATTTAATGTCTCTTTGAAGCTTCTCTTGAATGGGTTTCAATAGGAAGTTTTGATGTCCATTGTTAGCACATTCATCGTACTTCAAAACAAAAAGCACCCTCTAGGATCTTTAACACCTACTATGCTGAAAGTAAATAAGCAAACCATGACAATTTAACACAAGTGTTTTGGGTCAACATGACCTTGGAAAATCCCCCATGTAGAAAACCAGTAAGAGAGTAGATGTATTATGGAGATCTCAAAGCAAATGCTACAACAAAGAAATGGAGCAAAAGAACCTAATACAATAGCTACTCCTCTCAAGTTAGCTTTGGATTTCTTTATTTCTTTGTGCCTCCTAGCTTTTGAAGAATGTGCCCTTTGCCTTCGTGCGCCCCCTTCAACTTGCTTTGAATTGCCTTTGTCTTTTCCTTGCCTTTCCTTGGAGTTTGCACCCACACTTAGAGTGCCTCCTCTCCTTAGCTTGGTGCGCACTTCACACAAGTGCGCCCCTCCTCTAGCAAGTGCACCACCCTCCTTGGATGCACCCTCTCTCAAGCAAATGTGCCTCCACTCTTTGGATGTGCCCTTCCTCTAGCTTGTGCGCCTTCTTCAACTTGGATGTGCCCTTGCCTTGGATTGTACCCTCTCCTCTCAAGAAGGAAACCTCAAGCTCTCAAGCGCCCCTCTCAAGAAGTGTGCCTCACTTCTCCAAACCCTCACTTCCCTCTCTTCTCTTCACTCAACTCTCTCAAGTGAACAATGAATCTCCTTTTCCCTCCTTTGCCTTCTTTAGCCTCATCTCAAGGCTAACCTAGGAAACCAAGGGCCCAGATTAGATCTAAGACTTTCTCCAAAATGAATGGATGAGATTAGATCTCATAATTCACTTAAGTTTCCATAGTTTACTTTATGTTCATTAATTCACACTTAAGTGAATCTTAAGTGAATTAATGTCACTTTATGACTTAAGGGAATAAAGTCACTTTAGACTTAAGTGAATAAAGTCAAAGTGAAATTATAACATAAAGTACAAGCATGAGGGTCAAACTTCCCCCCTTTGTGTTTAGAGACTCACAAACACAAGTGGACCACTTTCCAAGGTACCCAAATCTCAACATTCCCTCTTACCGAGGAAAGTGTCACTCACCACTCCCAACTTGTCCTTGAAGTGGACTTCCTTGCCCCTTGGCAAGGACTTAGTGAGTAAGTTTGCAACCTGCTCATCAAAAGTGGCCTCTGAATCTGATCTGCTCGTCACCATAGCCAAGTGGGACCCAAACCTCTCTGGCGCCCTACTCTCTCTCATCAACCTCTAAGGCTCTCCAACATACTCCTTGGTTTCCTTCAGGGTTCTCCTGAAACCATCTCGGTTTCCTCTTCCCTAAAGTAACCTTTGGCGGAGTAGTCTCCCCGTACCCTTGAGTCTCATGCACAAATCTCTACAAAGTAGTCTGCGACCTTGAAGCACCTGCACCAACTGTTTGTATACTCGGCAACTGTGAACCTGACACTGTCCCAGGTGGACCAACGACCCCTAAACTCGGTGTACTCGACACCTGAGGCTGTGTCCCCTGCAAAGAATCACTCTGCATCTATGGGACCTCCTCAACTCTGTCTCTCAACTCGAGAGATCTCCTGAAGGCTCTATCCTCCTCGAATCTGACATCTCTCCTCACCACCTCTCTCCTCAATGCTGGAATGTAGATCCAGTAGGCCTTTGCGACCTCTGAGTAGCCAACTAGCATCCCTCTCTCTGTTGTGGGATCTAGCCTTGTCCTCTTCTCTAAGGGAACATAAGAGAATGTCGAGCACCCAAATATGCGTAGGTGCTCAAGATCATGCCTACTCCCAGTGAAGGCCTCCTCAGGAGTCTTCCCCCCCCCCCCAAAGCTCTATGGGGACTCCTGTTCTACAGGTAAACTGCAGTACTACAAGCCTCTACCCATAAATAGAATGGCAGTTCATGATCTTGCAACATCGACCTCATTGCACCAATTATGGCCATGTTCTTCCTCTCTGCAGCCCCATTCTGCTGCGGGTTGTAAGGACCATTCAATTGCCTTTTGATACCTTGTTGGGTACAGAAATCTGCAAACTCTATGGAGGTATACTCACCCCCATTATCTGACCGCAAAATCTTGATCTTTCTTCCTATCTGGTTCTCCACAAGAGCTTTGAACTCTTGGAACCTCTTGAAGACCTCACTCTTGGTCTTCAGGAAAAAGATCCAAGTCTTCCTGGAGTGGTCATCAATGAAACTAAAATAATACTCTCGAGTCTCAACCACCCAAGGAAAATCATGACATGGGTCCACACACATCTGTGTTTATCAAGTCTAGTACCTGAGTTGACCTATTGTCACTGTTGGGAAAGACAGTCTTGGTGTACTTCCCAAGAGCACACCCTCTGCACACCTCCTGATGCTCAACGTTGAACTGTGGTATACCTTTCACAATCTCTCTCAGCGATCTCAAAGCTCCATGATGTAAATGAGCCATCCTCCGATGCCATAGCTCACACAACTAATTGTTGTTGCTACTCGTCAAGGCATACAAAGGATGAAAAAACAATTTGTATAGATTCCCCTCTCGTGTCCCAATCACTCTGCCAGAAGAGACACTGGACCCCTTAAGATGAATGAGGACCTTTGTCCCTCTGAAGGACACCTCAAACCCCCTATCATGGATGGAAAAAACTGAAATGAGATTCTTCTTCAACCCCGGGACAGACAATACATCCCTGAACACCAAGGGTGACATCAACTCCCTTTAAAAAGAAATTGTGCCACGCCCAACCACCCTAACTATGGTGTCATCTCCAAGCACTATCTCCAACTTAATCTCCATATCTCAGAGATCAGTGAAGTTCTCTCTCACAACTGACATGTGACTCGATGCTCCACTGTCAATGTACCAAACGTTGGATGGTGACTCAACTGTCGAACAACAAACTATCAAGGAACACTCCCTCTCAACCTGAGAGGCAAACTCCTCCTCCTCTGTTGTCGCTGCAGTATCACCCTGCTTCTTTTTCTTGTTGTTGGGACACTGTCCAACATAGTGCCCCAACTGGTTACAAGCAAAACATCTCACTTTGCTCATATCCCTCTGCTGCCCACCTCCTCTCTGTTGTTTCTTGGTCCCACCCTTGGGTAGTTGCTTGGTCTTCTTCTTGCCCTTTGCAAAAAAAGCAAGCTCACCCTCATCACCATCCTCACCCTGTTGCTGACTAGAAGATCTGGAGCCAACTCTAAGCTCCTCCTGCACAAAGTCATCCCAGAACCTCTCCCAACTGGGCATATGCTCCCTAGCCACGATGCCTTGTACAAAACTCTCCCAAGGTTTGGAGAAGTCACTTAAGATTGTCCTCACCAACTCCGAGGGATCTACTATCTCACCAACCATTGCCAACTCATCACGAATCTAAGAAAATATCGTGAGGATTGAGGTAACTATATCTATCTTCCTCATCTTGGTGCCCCTTAGCTTCTCCTAGAGCACCATCTCCCGGTTCTGGTTAGGACTCTGGTAAAGACCACATAAAGATTGCCACATCTGAAATGCAAACTCTTTACCAGAAATGTGAGGAATGACATGCTCCTTGACCGCATCAAGGACAGTCCTCTTGGCCCTGATGTTCCTCTTCCAGAACTCAACCATGAGCACTGCATCAATAGGAGGTAGTAGGTACTACGGGATTCTCCACAATATTCCATAGCTCAAGTTCCTCCAAGATCAAGACTATCCTGGCCTTCCACGGAGACATGTTTCCTGCCCCTGCAAGCCTATCCTCCACCCTCAAACCTGCCACCAACATGACTGCCATCTGATGCTAGAACTGATAGAACACTGACCAAACAAAACTGAGCAGCACTGAACAACACAAATCTGCTTCCAACACACAAAACTCAAGTGTGAAAATGAAGCTTCCCAACAAGTAAAAAATCTGCCAACTGTTTGCCACAAAAATCAGCGACCTCTTGTGCACTTAGGCTATGATACCATGAAGAAATTTGAGGTTCCTAAGGCTTCCCAACAGGCCTGTCATGTGACCTTTTGTTGGGCACTAAGTTCAAGGTACTTTCGAACTGTTTTCTCACTGTTTTTAGGACTGTTTTATCGCTGTCCAAAACAGCCAACAAATCTGAACTTTACCCTCTTCAAAACGGCCCCTTAGCAACTGATTTAATGTCTCTTTGAAGCTTCTCTTGAATGGGTTTCAATAGGAAATTTTGCTGTCCATTGTTAGCACATTCATCATACTTCAAAACAGAAAATACCCTCTAGGATCTTTAACACTTAGGCTGAAAGTAAATAAGCAAACCATGACAACTTAACACACGTGTTTTTGGTCAACATGACCCTAGAAAAACCCCCATGGGGAAAAGCAGTAAGAGAGCAGATGTATTATGGAGATCTCAAAGCAAATGCTACAACAAAGAAATGGAGCAAAAGAACCTAATACAATAGCAACTCCTCTCAAGTTAGCTTTGGAGTTCTTTATTTCTTTGTGTCTGCTAGCCTTTAAAGAATGCGCCCCTTGCCTAGGTGTGCCCCCTTCAACTTGCTTTGCCTTGCCTTGCCTTGGAGTTTGCACCCACACTTAGAGCACCTCCTCTCCTTATCTTGGTGCGCACTTCACACAAGTGTGCCCTTCCTCTAGAAAGTGTGCCACCCTCCTTGGATACGTCCTCTCTTAAGCAAATGTCCCTCCTCTCTTTGGATGCACCCTTCCTCTAGTGTGTACCCTCTCCTCTCAAGAAGGCAACCTCAAGCTCTCAAGCGCCCCTCTCCTCTCAAGAAGTGTGACTCGCTTCTCCAAACCCTCACTTCCCTCTCTTCTCTTCACTCAACTCTCTCAAATGAAGAATGAATCTCCTTTTCCCTCCTTTGCCTCCTTTAGCTTCATCTCAAGGCTAACCTAGAAAACCAAGGGCCCAGATTAGATCTAAGCCTTTCCCCAAAATGAATGGATGAGATTAGATCTCATAATTCACTTAAGTTTCCATAGTTCACTTTATGTTCATTAATTCACACTTAAGTGAATTAATGTCACTTTATGACTTAAGTGAATAAAGTCACTTTAGACTTAAGTGAATAAAGTCAAAGTGAAATTATAACATAAAGTACAAGCATGCGGGTCAAACTTTCCCCCTTTGTGTTTAGAGACTCACAAACACAAGGGGACCACTTTCCAAGGTACCCAAATCTCAACAAAAATGGTGGGAAGTGCCCAAGAGTTTCCCAAGGATTTATTTCAGAAAAAAAACCTCAACAACTAACTCAATCAATTGGTGCCATTGTTGCCAAGACCTTGTCGAAAATCCAACACCTTGTGCAGGTTCCTAATTCGATTCCCTTGGGATTAGGCGCATTAGTCTATGTCACCGGCTTTACACTAGGTACCATCCTCAAATCAAGGGAAAGTGCCCAAAAGTTTCACGGGGAAATGTTTCCAAGGAAATATATATATACATTTACTTTTATTCCAAACTGGAACAATAAAATATAAACAAGGGTTTTATACTCCATTTGGTATCAAATCCAAATTCTTGGCCAATTCATGGATTAAATCCCTCAAGTTGCCAAGTTGTACCATCTACTGCATATACCCACTCAATCGATGCATTCTTTCGTACATCCATTACACTTAGCCACCATGCCTCTTCACCATCTTCCTAGGCATTTTCTCCAACTGTCAAACCCAAACACCATCCACCATGACAATCAAACTCCCTAACTATTCTGCTACAAGTTCCTAAATGGAGGAAATATACAAGAAGAGAATGAAAGATATAAATGAAACTTGGAATTTGGTAAAACAAATGTGAAGGAATTTCACATAATAATAAAGGATAGTATCAATTAGTAAGGTGAAGAAGATAGTCACAAGGAGATTGAAGAAAATCAAGATGATTGCTTCTCCAATGAAGAAGTCAAAATGAAAAGGTCGAAGCCAAAGATGAATTTTCCAACTAAGACTTCAAATCCGACCCAGAATGTGAAATTGATGGAACACAGTGTAATTCCAAAGAGGATGCTAACCAGGAAAAACATATCATGACATGCAAAAGATCTCTTTCCAACAATAAAGGTGATGAAAATCCAAAACATGAAATAATAATACTAAAATATTGGCTTCTCACCAAGGCCCTGGATATGACAAAGATACTTCACAGCAAAAATAGACCATTGAGAGTGAGAGTGCAAGTCAATCGTGGGACATGAGTTGTGATTCAATGGATAAGAAGCATGATGTAAAGAAAATTCTGAGATGCAAAAGAATATGAGTGTGCAAACAAGAGGGAGTACAAGTTGATGAGAAAGAAGAGAATGTTATCAAGTGGGCAATGGAAGGTCCCATGAACAAATCCACAGTTTGTGAATTCAAAGAGCAACGGATTTTGGAACTTATGATTCAAGAGCACAGAAAAAACATGAAACCAAGTGTAGAGGGAGCTTCACCATCCCAACATAATGGCTCCACAACACCACACTCATTCATTGTTTATGAAAACTGGACGCCTTTTATGAAGATCGAGTATGAGAGGTGTCTTAACATTACAAATGCTAGTTCAGTGAAAAGTGTGTCAATGACCAAATTTGTTGGCCCAAAACCTTATGTCACTCCAACCACTGAGCTTCATAAGGTACTCATGCAATGACTCTAGTAATCCAAAAATATGTCAAAGTGTACCAAAAAAAACAATTCCCTTATCAAGCTTTAGCAAGCAAACTATAAATGCAAAAGGAGCTTGGAGCATATGCTTATCATCCAAGTGAAACCATATTTTTTTGTAAGGCAAAAATAACACATATAAATATAGATGCCTTGCTTAATATGATCTACCAGATTTAGTGTGCCATTAGAATATATTAAAAATGACGTATGCATAATATAGAGTTCAAAATAGCCCGGTGGGTTAGCTCGAGTGGTTGAGAGTTGTGAATTACAAGCAGGAGGTCATGGAGTCAAGTCCCCGGGCTGGCTGCCTCTGTGAATATTGGACCTCACTTGATGTCCTCGTCGGGTTAGGTTGTCAAAAATGCAACCGGTCGGTTTACCTCCCGTACCATCCTCGAAATGAAGGGAAGTACCTGGAGGGTTTCCAGAGATGTGTATTCCATCGAACCAAAAATAAAATAAAATAAAATAGTTCAAAATAATTCTTTTATTAATGCTTTGCATATGAAATGTTTTGAAGGGAGTGGGTCATGAATATAAAATAACATATATATAAATATTAGGAATATAGAACTTATAATGAACTTTCTAATTTTTTGTCTTACAATGAACTAGCATATAAAAGCCAAAACTAAAATTGAAGTCCTAAAAATACAAGGCGAATGGAAAAGAAATCTTTATGCCATCATGCTTAACGAAATTATGTATATAGCAAAGAAAATAATTAGTCAGACAATAACACTAGAACACTGCAAATAGGCAAACATATAACCAAAATTGCAAGACTCCCAAATAGTCATCTATATTTCTCCATAACAACATTAAAATTTAAGATGGTCCACATGTTAAATCACTCACCAGATTCTAATCCAACTCTCCCACTCTCAGTGACCTGTTGATAGTACACTTTCTGCCATGCTGACAAATCACATTTCAAGGTGACTTGAATTTTACTAGGCAAGTATTTCTCCACCTCATCTTTTTTCCTTCTTAGTAGAAATGGCCTTATAACCTGAGCCAAAAGAGACAACATGCATGATTAGAAACATGAAGCATCAAACCACGTGAGAGCCAAGGCTCTAAACTCCATCAGAAACCAGTCATTCTATAACACTCCCACAATTCGATACTAGGCTAAATAGAGAAAAGTAGTATATTATAAAAGATCCCCTTTGTATTTACCATCAACATACTGCAATACAATTACTTACATGATGCAGGCGGCGGATAACAAGGAGTTCCTCCTCTTCTGTAAGAGAAACATCGCAGCGGTCTGCAAATGGTGCATTGAACCATTCCTCAAAATTTTGGACTGAGTTAAATATGCTTGGAAGCAAGAAGTTGAGTAGAGCCCACAGTTCCTGAAGACTGTTTTGAATTGGGGTACCGGTCAGCAAGAGCCTCCGGCGAATACGATACCTACGAAACAACATGAGAGATCTCATTTCAATTCTCTTCTTCCATGAGAGTTCTCAGTACTGTATATAACCCAAAATTAGTTCAGCTACTATGGAATATTATAATAGAACCCTACAAATTGGATCAAATGAAAGTTACAAATATTCCACTACAGGTGCTATCTTAAATAAGCTTTCTACAGAAAGCTGTTAAACCTTGATTATTCTAGGCATTTAGTCAACATAACCTCTCTCAAACAGCAATCACAATTAGCCCAAGATGCTTTTAGTAGGGACACTCCAGACAAGGTTGAAGTGCAGAATCTACATGTCCACCATTCCAATCTACTTTCTTGAATTCTTACTATAATAAGATAATTTGGGGGAGCTATTACAATAGTTGAAAATAAATTTCTGCCAAAGATGACTTTTTATTAATAACCTAAAAGTATAACCAAGTAGAAGTGATATTCCCTTGAGAATCGAAAACTAGGACCCTAGAGTTCTGAAGCCCTTGTGGCCTTTACATCTCTGATATATAAGTGTGTGTTTGTACATGAGCATGTTTTCTTTTAATACTACAACCAGATGCAAAACTGTATTCCTTGTGCACTAGGAGGGGTAGTCTATATGATTGTAACCTGTCTCATTGATATGTATGCCTTGTTATACTTTTCTGTAGTTATATCATACAAGATGCATTTTCAAGAAATAAATGTTGTAATACTGTTTTATAGACGGAGCAGAACACCAGAAAGTAATAATAAGCTATTGACCACACCCACTAATCCAGAGATCAGACTATAAGATAAGATAAGATGAGATAATTTTCTTAATCTCCAACAAATGACCACAAAAGTAGGTCAATGGGACTAAAATATACATCTAGTGTGAATACAAAGTGGGAATGCAAAAGCAACTCCTAGGTAATGCTGAAAGCAAGATAAGGAAAGCTAAAGAAAAAGTGCAGCATAGATAAGTATTTATCAAGCTAATCACTAGGTCTAACCAACACCAAAAGATGTATATAAAAATATCATAGGTGCGGTGATACAAAGTGAGTGAAACAACTATATATGTGGTTGACAGAAAACAAACTTTATCTTAACAAGTTGAATGGCTCTATCTCACAAAATTTGCACAACAATTTTCTCATTTAAAATAGAAACTGGTGCCAATTTCCCTTTAAGGAATAAATGATGAAACATATTAAGGTTGTATGTAATGTTAGTATCATATATTAGTTGTAGGATAGCATAAAATGTTACAAGTCCTATTAGCATTAACTACATAGTCTCCTTTGGCTTTCCCCCTTTTAGACCTCTCACATCATCCATCCCATATATAAATCCGAGAATGAACAACAAAATTATCAGCCTATCAAGATTAGACACACTATGGCCACACTCTTTGCTATAACACTAGATCATTTCATCTCCAAGTGGGCGGAGAGGAAAAAGTCGCATGCTTTAGGTCAAGCAAATTTTCAAAGGAACCACCACACTCGTGATCATATCTTTATTCTCAGTGCCATCATTGAGGAAGCAAATGCAGGCAAACACAAGCTCTGGCTCTTGAGCTTCCTCAAAGCCTTTGATACAATTCCAAGGCACCTACTATTTGAGAGGCTTAAGGTATTGAGGCTCCCAAACTTGGCGATCTCTTCAGTTGTGGTTGCCTATGAGAGGACTATTAGTAGGGTCAGTACCAAGATGGGCATCAAAAAAGACATAAACAATGCCACTGGAGTCAAGCAAGAGTGTCCACTTTCACCAACACTCTTCTGCTTTTCTATCAATGAACAAGAAGATATCATTCAAATTTCATGGTAATACCAGTGGTTTCCTTCTCTATGGGATTCTAAATGTCATTTATTATATGTGGATGAAAATTTCCTTTTATCCCACAGTGGCAAGACTCCAAAGGCAGTTGGACAACTTTAGCTCACTCTATGATAAGTTGACAGCCACAGTCTTCACATTAACCTTAGAAAAATATTATGGACCTCAACACTTCAAAGGACACATCTAATACTATTCTCGCCACTAAAGGACAGGAAGTAGAAATGTTGACAGCCTATACTTACCTTGTAGTGGTATTCTCTAGCCAATCTTTTAACATGATCCTGGCAACAAAATCAGGGCTAGCTAAACGATATACAACATTAACAACTTTGGAGAGACAAGGTTTACAGCTTTAACTTCAAGATCTTCGAGCTAGAATATGTCTCCTTCACACCCCGATGACACCTTATCTCCTTTATAGTTGTGCAGTTTGGAGTCTATACCTATCATAACTAGGTCAAAACTACATTGAGAAGGTATTCATTGCTTTGAAAACATATTCACAAATAAAAAATGGTCTTACACCCAATCCTTTGAGTTGAGTTTGATGTTCACCTAATCCTCACTTCCATGATTTTCCATGTTGTGATCATTCTGCAAAGGATTCAATGCATGATGATTTCCCACTTAAGTTGTAATGAATATCCTTAACTAACCCTTCAATCTTCTGTGCAACTTGCTAGTTAGCATTGTATAAATCATCAGTATGCTAGAACTTCTTCTCTCCCCCAAGAACTGAACCTAGATAGCAGAGCTCTACAAAGCCTACTTGAAATCAATGTGGACTAAGACAAGTAAATCCCTAAATCCAAAACAGCCTCACTACTTCCACACCTACATGCACCTTGAGTATCACCTAATATGTACTCCAAGATATATTGGATTCTAAAAACCTTTTTGTACGAGAGTCCCTCTAGCCCAACTCTGAGTTCGTTCCTACTGACTACACATGAAGATGGTATGTACTCTTCCAAAGGAGAAACACACCTATAGACGATGTATGTAGGACCTTGAGTCAAAAGACCATTTCAACTTTAGATGCTCCATCCATAAAGAAATTTGTGGATGCTACCATAGCTTTTTCAGAGACTCTCATGCTATGTTACCAAGATATGGATACAAACCCACCAAATTTGCCCAGATCCAAATAAAGAGGGGAAATGGCAAGCACAAAAAAATATAAAAATATTTTTATACTTTATATGTATATATATAGTGTTTATCTTTTTATAATGAAAATATTTTGATCCTTGACAAATTCCCAAATTGGTTGTAGATTTTGTGATTCCTACAAGAAACCATAGTCCAACAGATATTTGATAATCTTTAACATCTAAATTGTAACACATAGTGCAAGCCATGTTTCCAGATAGTGACAATGCTTTAATAATTGGTTACCATACGTACTGTGTTGTTTACGCATGTTCGGATTAGGATTGCATAAGCTCTTTTCTGTAAGTGTATCACTTGGGACTTTGTTGGAATTATTGGTGTAATCTATATATGTGGCTGCAACCCATTCATATGTACTTGTCATAATGGCTAAGGCCATATTTTATTTCATTTATTGTATACTAGGCTTATGGTGAAGGCCAACATAATCAAACTTGATATGTAGGATAAATAACCCTCTCAAGGTGTGTGCCCTTGTTTCGTCATCCCATAACCCCCTCTTGAAGGGAAACCTTACTCAATCTCTCATTTGTATTATCTCATCTTTTGATCTTCTCGATGATCTTCTTGATTTGAAATACCAAATGTTAGAATCCTAAGGGCGCTAAATTTTGGAATCTTTCTCTTGCAATTAGAAATGTTCCTCTTGGGCGCACTTGTGTACTTTTGTTTTTGTTGCTTCTCCTTTGACTTTTGCACACACTCTCTAGTGCACTAGATCTATCTCTTTGTAGCACACTTGTGAGATGGCTATTTCAATATTTGGGTCATGTGTGTAACCATTTTAGAGAAATTAAATGAAAGACCTTTCCTCCCAAAATTTCTCATTCCTTTAGCAAGGTTTTAGACTTTGGTCCTAACTTCTCACCTTACTCACACCACATTATCATCCATGGAAGCTTATTATAAAGCAGCAATAAGCTCAATGTGAGAAGCAATTTGGCATAGAAAAATAGCAAAGGTCATCAGCATACAACAAAGAAAATCTACTCCTATTCTCTTGATAATCAAAGTTGCGTCAAACCTATGAAAAATGTACTCTTACAAGGTAAAACATGTTAAAGTGTGTAGCTCAGACAGGTATTTCTGCAAGTGTGTCTTATTGTGGAAATCGTCATTTAAATGTATCCTATGCTTTTTCAGAGTTCACTTTATTAATTAATTAATAAAGTGAACGTTTTTTTATAAAGTGACATTTAATTAATAAAGTGACTTCAGTTAAGTCACTTAATTATTTAAATAAATGAGAGCCATTGATCTCACGACTAGATCTTGACCATTAAGATTAGGTAATTAGCTCAAGTCAATGTTATAAAAAGACGAAGAGGGTAAGGACAAGACACATTCACTATTCACAGAGAGTGAGTAATTGGGCGAGAGAGAAGACAGAGCAGCAACAATAGCAAGTCTAAGGGCCGCAATTCAGCTACACGCAAACCAAGGCAGCAGAGGTCGTACAACACGTTGTACAACAAATCCATACAGTCGTACGAATCCATACAACAAGTCCATATAGTCGTACGGATCTGTACAATACAGTCTGCACGATCGGCCTCAAAGATCTTCCAACACGGATTACGTGGCACTATTATTTTTCAGGTTTGCAGTGATTTGTAGTTTTTCTATTTCAAAGCCATTTTCCCTGTTAAGGGAGCTCTTGTAAATCCTGACGATTAAATGAAGAACTGATTTGAGGAGCAGGAAATTAATTGTGTACTGTGTGGTTTGCTTTTCTACTTTCTGTTGCATTTAAAGAAGTAAATAATTCTAGTGTAGTATCTAGATTTAATCTACTTGCTCAATTTATTGGTTTTAGAGAAATTTACATGGTATTAGAGCTCTTGCTTTGAGAGAAAAAACAGATCCAGTTGATACAGTGCATATTTTTCAGCGAGCTTGAGGGATAAAGCTCAAGACAACCATGTCAGTCATTAGTGTAAAGGTTGAGGATCGACTTGATGGGGTCTCTAATTTTCTGCCTTGGAAGGCAAGACTGATACGGCTCCTAAAGGAGAAGAGTTGTGGGAAGTCGTGTCCAACCCTGTTGAGATTTGTGTACCTTGGGAAGTGGTCCCCTTGTGTTTGTGAGCTTCTAAACACAAGTGGGAAGTACTATGTACCATGTGCTTTGTACTTTATGTCTAATTTCACTTTGACATAGGAGATTTAAGTTAAAAGCGAAATTTGGTCATTTTATCCTAAATGACTATTAATTCACTTTGTGGGTGAATTAGGAGACATAAAGTGAACTTAGGGAACTTAACCCAACGTGAGTTTGTGAGTGAGATTATTATGGGATGATCTCAACCTTTGATTGGAGATGAGATGGGATGATCTCATCAATCCAAGTTTTAGGTTTCCTTATGGAGGTTCAAGAGGGGCGCAAAGGGCAAGGAGAAGCTCATTCACTCTTATGTTCACTTGGAGAGTTTGAGAGAGAGCATTGAGGAGAGGATGGTGGCTATGGTTGAGGAAAGCTTGGGCACCTCCTTTCATGGAGGTTCCATGGAGGCTTAGACCCTTAGTTATTTGTGGTGTTAGTTCTTGCTTGGAGGAGGGCGCACCTATAGCAAGGAGGACTTGCAGTGGTCAGTTTGGCTTGAGGTCAGTTTCAGTGGATAGGTAGTACACAATTGTTTGTTTGTGTGCAAGGGTTTCTTCACCAGAGCTTCAGAGAGCAAGGGCGCTTCATTTTAGTGGATTGGACAACTTGTGAGGAGGGCGCATCTCTACCTCTTGGACTTGTGTTGTAGCTTGAGACAAGTTGTTATTGAATCAGGTTCATTTGTTTCATGTACTTGTTGTATTCCACCTTCTATTCTCCACATCTATACACTTATATTCCAAATTGGTTTTCCCCAGGGAGGTTTTATCCAGAGTCATGTTGACCAAAAATAACTGTGTTCATTTTCATGTATGCTAGTGTTTAGAACAACTTTATTTCAGCAGTACACATCTCTAGGTGTGTTACATATTTTATGGTATGCATGTGCTAACATGTTGGTGACTAAAACTACACGCTAGAGCACCCAAAAGGCCTATGTAACCGTAACAAAACAGCTATAAAGTTCCTGAACAGTTTGTTGTTATAAGACAGCAGCAAAACATTGTTTGACAGTTGAAACTTAGAGCCAACTTGAGGTCAAAGACAGACCTAGTTGGCAACTTGTTAGGACCTGGAAAAATCTTCATGAGTTTGGTGGATGATTTTTGCTGAGTTTTGGACAGCATTTTGTGGACAGTCCTAGACATCTTTTGGGCAGATTTTGTAGACAGCCATTGACAGTGTTTAGTGGCAGCTTGTTGGCAGAATTTTTGAGGAGAGTTGTAGGATAGTTGGTCGAAATTTGATCAACCTCTTTTCACACCTACTTGCTAGGAGTGAGGCTCATTTTTTACAACCTCTTTTCACACCTATATTGCTAGGAGTGAGGTTGTTGTTTGACTGCCTCTTTTCACACCTGTGTTGACAGGAGTGAGGCAGCGTTCCTTTTGCAGTTGTAGCATCAGTTTGAGTGCAGTGGGCAGTGATGTCAGCATCTCAGATGTGTGTGGAGGATAGGCTAGCTGGAGCTAGCAACTGGTCTCCTTGGAAGGCCAAGATTGTCTTTGTCTTAGAGGACCTCGAACTATGGGATATAGTTGAGTCTCCTGTTGATGTTCCTCCTGCTACTACTCCCGTCTTGTTAGTAGAGTTTAGGAAGAGGAACAACAAGGCAAAGAGAACGATGTGTGATGCAGTGAGGGATCACATCATTCCCCACTTGACTGGGAAAGACTATGCATTTGAGATGTGGGCATCTCTATGCAAGCTTTACCACTCCCCACTCCCAACAGCCTTTCTTTTCACAAAATAGTCATGATTTTTGTAAAGTAGGTGCACGTATTAACTTTATTAATCAACTAGTTGCTTTTATAATTTACATGCTTTTATTACATCTTACTTCTACTTTATTATTTATCAGGCCTATACTTCATTTTATTACACGTCTCATGTTTGTATATATAAATCAAAGTTAATCTAAGAATTAATCTGCTCAAATATGGATATTCATTGGTACTTGTTGTGGAGATTAGCGAACATTATAAACTGCTGTTATATTGTAATTCAGATCTTATTTTTTGGGGATCTGAATTTTACTGTTCCTATTTTTTGGGGATCTGAATTTTACTGTTCCAAATCTGATGTTCTATGTTTATATGCTAGTTTTCACTGATTTATCTGGTTTTTGCTATGTTACCAGGATCCTGATAATGGATCCGATTCGGATAATGGATAATACTGCATTTGAAAGCTAGATCCTGAGCACGGATCCGATTCGACATCTATATCGCCAGATTTTGAAAAGCCGATCCGATACGGATCCTGATTCGGATAATGGATAATGCCTAGATTTTAAAGCCAGGATCCGATACGGGCGGGGAAAACGCTACTATACAAAAATATAATAATATTTTTAATTTTTACTAAATAATTTGATATTTTATGAATAACTAGCTTGGCCAATTAAACTAGTTACTAAACTAAACTTAAGTTGGTTAGTATTGCTCAATTTTTAAATAAATTAAACTAAACTAGTTTACTAAACTAAATTGAAGTAATTTTAAATAATTTATTAAAAATTCTAAATATACTTGTAAATAATACAATATTAAATGATTAAACTAAAGAAAGTTTAAATCCAGAATAGGCAAATTTTTAAAATACTAAATTAAATAATAATAAGTTATAACCTACTACTAGCAACTAAACTAAATAATAAACTAAATAGTAAACTGTAAAACTAAATACTAAACTAAATTAAAAATTTAAAACTAAACTAACAGGCGAGTAAACTAAATTAAATAGTAATTACTGAAATTCTAAATTTTAATATATTACATTACAATTTAAAAATATTTATAATAAAAAAAAAAAAAAAAAAAAAAAAAAAAATTAATATATTATAATATTACTAAACTAAAACTAAACTAACAGCGAGTAAACTAAACTAAATTCTGCTCTGTATTTAAAACAAATACACAAAAAACCCTAAAAAATACCCAAAACCTAAAAATTTAGCATAATTTTTGCTCGGATCCGCGCATGTGTGGGGTCAGGAGCTTGGGATCCGTTTCCAGTTTCAGCAGAATCGGCAGGTGGCGTTTTTTTGGCGTTTCCGAGCGGATCCGGATCCGGATCCGGATTTGAAACGCGGATCCGCAGATCCAGCATTCAGACTGGGCGGATCTGCGGATCCAGCATTCAGACCGGGCGGATCCGGTAACATAGGGTTTTTGGCTATATGATTTTTCAACAAAGCCTTCTTTGGGCAGGACTTCTATAGTAAGATGTGGTGACAAAGTTAAAGCAGCTGTCCCCTTTGAGAAGACTTTTTTTGAACTAGCTTCCTCTAATCACAATGAGGTAACACACCCAGGTTTAGCATTACAGGGGGGGCATTCAATTTGGTTTCCTTTGAATTGGAAGCTGCAAGTAGGGGGTATCTTTTCCACCTAAGTTGCCAGGACTTGCACTTAGCCCCAACTGTTGTGCTACCTGCTTTCCCCAACCCAACAAGCCACTGTTCACCTTTTGACATGAATTGATTTAGATAAACACTCATTCTTTCTCATTTTCTCCTAGCTGATGTTTTCCTGTATCACAAGAATCCATGGTGCATTATATCATACCTGTTAACACCAGACTTGCCAACACAAATTTGAGTGTTAAGTTCCAGCATATGTTAGTGGGTATTATGCAAGGTGAGTTAAGTTCACCATTCGGCATCGACAATTCGTGAACATTGTATGGGTCAATTCAACATCTTCACCATTCAGCATCAATGTATTCATGAGTACCTAGCCCATAGGGGTACCCTGTTGCAAAGCTTTATTCCAGACCAACTTTGTTCTAGAGTTGTAATGTATGATTTGAAGATTATACAGAGATCCTTATTCTAGGAGGGCAACGCAGATTATGCTATTTTTAGCAAGTTTCCACTTCAGACCTCCAGAGATCTATTTTTCGCAGGCTTCCAGTTTAGGCTTCTAAAGATCTATTTTTAACAGGCATACAGTTCAGGGTTCCAGAGATCTAATTTTAACAGTTTTCCTTGTGAAACTGATTTACATTTAGGATTTGGAGGATGCATGAGGGGATGAGGACAGTCAGATGGGCACTTCTAAATTTTTTATTCTACTATTTTTAGTAGTTTCTATTTTTAGAAAAAGGATCTTTTCAACAGAAGATAACGGTTTTGGAGACCCATTATTGAGTTATTCAAATGGACACTTCACAATTTTCAAGATTTACAATCTTGAAAAAAATCTATCTTTAGAAATTTATCTTTCTGGAGAGTAGATTTGGATATGCATTGGAGAGATGGGCATGGCGTTCTGTTTGTGTGAGGTTTTGAGCTATTTTTGGCCTCAGTCAAAGCCAGTCAAACCAAGGTCTAAAAATAGAAATTTGTAGTTTTCAAAGTGGATCACATTATCAAAGACCTAGTATTGAGTACAGTATAGGGGTGAAATTTGGTCACGGTGAAACACTAATTATTTTTGGCCTACTTTTAGCAGTGAGAATTTTGGTATTTGGTGCTATTGTTAGAAACCCAGTATTCCGTATAGCAGTCAGGTCAAGCTTCACACTGTCGCCCCTCATATTGCATCAGAGGTAAATTTGTAATTTTCATCACAACATGATTTTCAGGGGTAACTCATAGGGATGCTTATGGACCTTCTATTTGTTTGCTTGGAGATAGTGCATTTTAATTGACCATGTTGATGATTGTGGACCCCCTTATTTCATGAAGATGTTGCATGGGATATTATGCATTGATTCAATGGCTTACCTTGGTACCTAGTTCTCTCTTCATGGTTGTACGTGATGCTCATATGGAGAGTGGTAGCATGCCCTTTGATGTGTTGATGTTGGTTGAAGGCCCATCTATTGGCTATCTTCATGCCTTTGGATCAAGTTCGATGATGGTGCTAATTCCTTGCATCATGGTATTGCTCCTTGCATGGATTGATGAGATATGACATTTACTTGCATGTTTTGATGAAGATGTTTGATGAGATAGACATTTACTTTCATGGAGCGCCCATAGTTTGCATGCATGCTACTTAATGTTGGTGATGGAGCACCCTAAGGTTTTGAGGCTAACTTGGCATGGTTTTAGCACTTCAGTATGATCTTTGAGGAGTGTTCCACCTCTCTCATTAATGGCTTTATGACACACATGCTTGGCATATTTTCAGAAAGTTTCCTACCTTGAGAATCGTGACTATGCCTTGGGGAATCATAACAGGTGCCTTGAGAATTGTGACAGATATTGCCTAGAGGGTTGTGAACCATGCATTGAGAGTTGTTACGTTGCCTAGGGCATTGTGACATGCATTGGGTGTCAATTTCTATGCATCTAATTTCAGATTTGAAAATTACTTCCAAGTGACTCAAACAATAAACCATAGGGCTGTTATCACTAAATAATTTTACACTGAAATTATGACAGAAAATTACAGCAGCAGAAATACAAAGATCAGAGATAAATCATCCATGCACATGAGACACAATTTTCTGTTTTGTAATCTTTTCAAATTCATAAATTCTGAGGGCAAAAGCCAGCCCTCTCAACAAACCACAAAACCAGTAAATCTGAGGACAAAACCAGTCCTCCCAAAATTACAAATTCAGCACAAATCCCAGAAAAATCCACAACTTACAAATCTGCTGCAAACCTGTTGCACGGCCTGCTGACGTCAACCGTACAGCTGCTAACGTCACACCATACGTCCTGCAAATTTCCCAGAACAGTTCGCATGTGTGGCCTACCTGTACGGCCCGCAAGTGTGGTACGGCCTGTACAGCCCACACGTGCGGTCTGATCTTCTGTAGTTGCTATCACACGTGCGGCCCTTTTCTCTCCCTGTCCTCCTCACACGTGTGATCTCCTTCACACGTGGCGGCTCCTTCTTGACAGAAAACAGAAAATCAGGAAAACTAGAAACCCTAGGCCAGATTTGTCAAAGTGCAGAAAACCCTTCACTGAAATTTCCACCACATCTCCTTGGCACAAGAGCAGACTCACTTATGCCAACTCCATAATGTCTTCATTAGATATCACAATGATCCTCACATTGCCTCTCCTTTTATAGAAGTCCTTAACTTACTTTAAGGAGCCCTTCACTAAACTTAACATTAAATTAGAATTTTTTATTCACACATGTTGGTGTGAAACCCCAACACAAGCCCACAAAACCCATCAACAAGCCCATGAAGCCCCAAGCTCCAATCCAAGGGGGTTCTCACCAAAACGAAAGTGCAATGAGGTGCCAACGAAAATTCCCACATCCCCGACACCAAGGCCACTTATGGGAATACCTATCGAAGCTACAAAAACATTAACATTGGGAACTGTGAATCTTCCTAGATTGATGAAGGAGCTTTGTCACAAGTCTTACGTGATGATCTCTCTTCAATGGATATAGTATCAACATTTTGGCATGGAATCTAGGTGATTTTTAGCCTATGGATGAGGGTTCATGGTGCCCTAGGGTTTGATGTATCTATCATGACCCTATGGTGATATGAGATGGAGCAATCCACTCTCTCATGGTTTTTCAGGTTTACATGCTCTTTTGGTAGAGCGCTTAGCTTACTTGTTATATTTTGATGATGCGTTTTCACTTTATGATGGAAATACACTTTGTTATCATGGAGCACTCCATTACTTGCACACGTGGAGGCATTTCGCTTGGTTTGAGGCTATTTTATTATTGGATAGAAATTCTTGCACACATATGGAAGATAGTGGGGTCTTTGTTGACTTAGCCCTTGATTCATGGTGTCTATTCTATGCTAATTCAACCTCATATTATGAGATCCACTTCACTTGCACCATGAACGATTGTTACACTCGGGAGCCATACGTGCCTCTTTGAGGGTTTGTTGCACATATCTTGAGGGCGGCCTAGCTTCAGGAGAGGTTATCTTTTGACAGAGTACCCATAATTCCGCTAGATCAACAACATTAGATGAAGAATGGCCATGGGATTTCCAAAATGTAATCATAATAGAAATTCCAACAAAAATTGACACAGTTATGGTGCTTTTAAAATCTTCAACGGGAAAAATTTCGCTGCATTTTGACCACTCGTTTGAAGATGTCGCCACCATTTTGAAACTTGGTTCACGTGTGGGACACATCTCTTGGAGGGCACACATGTGGAGAGAGATTCATTGACTATTTTTGGAGGTTGTTATGGTCCATCCCTCATCTAAAGGAAGTGCCCTTCCCTCTAGCTCTATTCTTGGAGGTTGTTCTAACTAACTCCATTATTTTACTATTGTTTGACTTGTCTATTGGAGTTAGTTAGTTGAGAGCTTTATTGTAATGTTTTCCTTGGATATTTTTTTGTAACCTCTTGGAGGAAATTGTGGATCTCAACAAACTTATTGCTACTTTTAGTAAACAAGATGTTGAGAGGGTTATTTTATTATTATTCCTTGGAGGACTAATGGATCTAGGAAACCAAATAATTATTTATTGTAAGAGAAGATAGAGTTGAAACTTATATAAGGGTTTACTCTCTCCATTTGTAAGGTGCGAGTGAAAGAGCTCCCAAGCTTTGGAATAGAATTGTCTTATCTTTGTCTAAGCTTTGTGGAATGGATGATCAATCTTGTTGAAATGTGGCATATATTATTGGTGCAGATTGGCTAGTCTTTGTTGCCAGTTTGGATTGTCAAAGTCGACTTGGGCGCCATAGACGAGTGGTATTGCCACGTTGAAAGCTAAGTCTTCGAGTTTGTCAAATTTCCACCATTAAGTTCGAAATTCACCAATTTTTTGTTAGATTTTGTAGCTTGGAGGTACTTTTGCATTGGTGATGCCCAGCATGCAGAAGTGACGAGCAAATGTCTCTCCAAAGTGACTTTATAAAGTGATTTTATAAAGTCAAGTTGGGTCTTTTATTTAATGGGTAAAAGTGACTTTAAAATGTTTGGGTCACTTAAGTGATTTAAGTGACCTCAACGAAAGATTAAGTCACGTCCGTTGATCTTGTGGAGCAAGATCAAATCTCAACCCTTGAGATCTAGGGTTAGGGTAGTTACTCATTAAAGAATGCATAAAAGCAGCTTGAGAGAGAAGTGGGGGCACACTCTTCAAGGAGAGCTTGAGAAGGAAAGTGAAGAGACACGCATTCCAAGAGAGACAAAGAGCGATTGAGCTAAGGAGAAAGGAGAAGGACAGCAAGAGAAGGGGTGCACTTTCCAAGAGGGAGAGAGGGCACGCATCACAAGACCAGTACATCATTTTATGTTGGTCCTGTTAGCACAAATTTCTACCCTCCAATCTGAACTGATAAATCTGTTAGGACAGTGATAAAAACTTGGCTAATTGAAGGAGTAATGGCCTCAAATTTGTTAGATTTTCCTTATTTACAGAGCATTAGTGTTACTAGTGTTCTTTTACTTCGTTACCATTAACATATATACCATGTACTGAGCAGTAGTAATATAAACAAGAAACGGAAAAGAACACGAGATTTATCTTGGGAAAACCCCAAGTTCCAACAACCTTTCTTAGATAGATTTTGTTCACAAAGCAAGTCGAATCAGATAAACCCTAGCACAAGTGCTAGCTTAACCAGAAATACCATCCCAGTTGCAGCAGCAGCACCATACAAAGGTAGCGCACCTCCTCAAGAAGTAGCGCACAAGAGAGAGATACCAAAAAAAGACTGAACAAGAATAAATTGTGCAGCTTCCAGCTACTGCGTCACCTCCTCCAAACTTGCACCTTGCTTCTGTGTAGCTGGGAGAGTGTGAGTGAGTGAACAAATGAGCCAAGACGTCCTCTATTTATAGTCTTCCTGGCCACTAGGTTGGGCCGACTTCTTCTCTGGACATGTGTCTTTTCATTATTACTTTATTCTTCTGGGCCGACTTCTCTTCTATGGTATTTCAATATTTGTTTAATGGATCTCTTGCTTTCAGAATCTTCTCTGCATCTAAGAAAGGTCATCTAGGAGGGAAAGATCCTCCCGCAGCTACCAAAACATAAACACTCCCTCTTAGCTAGGGAGGCATCTTTCACGATGTCTTCATCTGGTAGTCCACTGACTACTCTGCAATCTGCTAGTAGGCACACGGCTGCTACAATGCATTCGGTAGCTCGAATCATCAGGCACAGTCTCTGCGATCAAGCAGTAGCATACACAACTACATCAAGCAATCTAGTAATCTCTATGACAATCAGCTAGTAGCACACAACTACTATAATGTCATCCAATAGATCACAATTGCTGCCAAGTAGTACACAACTACTGTCCAGTGACACACAGTCGTCACTGCTAGTGGAACACATCCACTGTAGTAGCACACGGCTATTGATCGGAGTCACACAGCGTCCACCAGTGGAACACACCCACCAAAGTAGCACACAACTATTGTTTGGAGTCACACAGTGTCCGCCAGTGGAACACATCCATCGTAGTAGCACACAGTTGTTGTCCAGAGACACAAAATCTCTGCGAGTGGTACACAACCACCGAAGTAGCACACAACTACTGTCCAAAGACACACAACCTCCGCCAGTGGAACATATCCACCATAGTAGCACACGACTATTGTCCAAAGACACACAGTCTCCGCCAGTGGTACACAACCACCGAAGTAGCACACAACTACTGTTCGGAGTCATAGAGCCTCTGCCACAGTCTTACGACTACGTGTGTGATGTTTCTTCTCTCGGCAGGTCCGACAGTGCAATACCCCCCGTCACCTCACGTGACTAATCCAAGGAACCCTTGGCTAGAGGGGTTAGTCGACATGAGAAAGAACAACACACCTCCCTCTCAACAAGGGTGGACATTCGAAAACACTCCAAGATTGTCCCTGAAGTACTCTTACTTCACTCTTGACAAGGGCTTGGTGAGAATATTTGTTATCTGCTCGTTCATGGATATGTACTGGAGCTCCACAGCTCTTCTCTCCACCATGTCCCAAATGTAATGATATTTGATCTCTATATGCTTAGACTTGTCATGGAATACAGGGTTCTTGGTAATCTTCACGCAACTTTGATTGACACAATGTATCAAAGTTGGCTCCAATTCTAGATCAAATATCTCGGCTAGCAACTTCTAGAGCCACACTGCTTCACGGCTTGCCACGCTTGATGCGATATACTCTGCTTCTGAAGTACTGAGTGTCACTGATGTATGCTTCCTGCTCAACAATGAGATCATGCTTGATCCCAAACTAAAACAGCATCCGAAAGTACTCTTCTGATCCACTGCACTCCCTATCCAGTCAGAGTCTGTATATCCCTGCAACTTCACATCTCCACCTGAGAAATATCTCAATCCATATCCAACCGTACCATGAAGGTACCTCAACATATGCTTTGCTGCCATCCAATGTACATGTCTAGGTTCAACCATGTGTTGATTCAAGGTATTCACTGCAAAGCATATGTCTGGCCCGGTGTTAACCAGGTACATCAAGGATCCAATCAACTATCTATAAATCATGGTATCCACCAAATTTGAAGATTCGTCACACAAGAGCTTCAGATTTATCGTCATGGGTGTGGTCATGGACTTGCAGTCCATCATCCCGAATCTCTGTAGAATCTCAATAGT
Source organism: Picea sitchensis (assembly GCA_010110895.2). NCBI lineage: Eukaryota > Viridiplantae > Streptophyta > Pinopsida > Pinales > Pinaceae > Picea > Picea sitchensis. The sequence goes on along the minus strand of SNQJ01S0006532.1, from coordinate 84,304 downwards.
ATATTTTCCTTGGCTAAGGATAATCTCATCTGATCTCTGCCACACTTCCAATCCCAAGAAGTAATGCATCAAACCTAGATCCTTCATCTCGAACTCTGAAACAAGCTCCCTCTTGCACCCAACTATGAGATTCTCATCTCCTGTCAGAAACAGGTCATCCACATGTAGGATCAATGGGAAACCATCAAATAATTGTTTGATCAGGCATATCATGCCTTGGGTGCCTGGTTAGGCCCGTACAAAGCCTTCTTCAATCTGCAAACATGAGGCTCCTTCTCATGTATCTTGTGGTTGCTCTATGTACACTTGTTCGGGCTACCAGAGCAAGTGTCTCCTCATATCTTCTCCCTCTTGCTGGGAAAATCCTCAGGCTACAAATCAAGCTTTGTACATCTCTATGCTGCCATCTACAGCATGCTTGATCTTGTAGATCAACTTGGAAGTCACTATTCACTTCCCCTTTGGTCTCGAAACCACCTCTCACACGTCATTCTTCATGATGGACTGATACTCCTCCATCATGGCATCCTTCCATTCTCGCTTCTCAACAACTTCTTCAATGGTGGAAGGCTCTGAATCAATGATGTTGCTCATCAGCGCCACATAGCTGGAAAACATGTGTGGTTTCTTGAACTGAGGAAAAATTTATATCCCAGTCCTTCTGACTGGTTGCCTCCTATGTCACTGTAGCAAGGTCTATCGAGATAAGGAAATCCTCCCAAGAGATCTCACATCTCCTAGAAGCCTTTGAAGCTTTGATCTAGCCTCCTCAACTCATGGCACTTGTCTGTTAGTCCCGGAAGACGTCTCTCTCTGCTATCTGAATCTGAGAAGGAATACTTCCTGAATGAAAGTCTTTGAGCTACTGATTGTCTCTGAGATTAGGCTCACTCTGAATTTGCATGCTCCCTCTGAAGCTTGACTCCCTCTGAGTCTATACGATCTCCAGAGCCACCTGCTTTCGTTGCATCTATTGACTTCTTCTGAAGTTTGGTCTCCTATGGACTTGTGTTGGGAGGTTGCTCCTCCCTACCGAATCCTAAGGGTTGACTCCCTCTGAAATCTAGCTCCTTCTGAGTTGGTACTTGGTGGGGCCGCCTGCCTCACCACTGGTGGGATCATCTGCTTCTCTTCATAGTATGGCTTATTAATGCCATGTAGTTGTATGAGAACATGCTTGTTTACTGCATCGTCTCTAGGTAGGCCTTTCTGGCACCACCGACTCTTCTTGATGATCTGAAGAGTGGTCAAATTAACTGTACATTCATCTTTGGAACCTTCTACTCCTCACAGTCAACCTCCATAAGATCTCTTTCTCGTCTTCTACTTCACATGGGTGTATACGTTCGTGTACACAGTTCTATGTCTCTGCTAGAGACTGTCTAAATAGTTGCCTCCTGCAACCGTCATCATAGCTCCTTTTGAGAGCTATCACTTGTGACCTGCCCGGAAAAAGAGACAAGAACAACATTTCCATGGTAACCTCCATGGAATGGTTAGTAATCAAGAACATCTCCTAAAGGAGATCAATTTCATCTTGTAGACAAGTATATCATTAACAATGAGCATTTTCTTAATGGTAATCGTACCGACAGTATTCAGGTATTCCTAAACATTTGATAGCAATAGAAAATAATAAAGTTGTAAAGACTGTTATCCTAGGTACAATACCTTCTTAAGCAACAACAATATAAAATATCAAACCTGATATGGAAACCTGGAGTCTGGTGTTGTTGTCCTGCTTGAGTTTCCTACTGAGTTGCACGAAACAGGGAAACATCTGGATTTTTCCGAAACAGGTACGGCAGGAAACGTGACCCTCCGAAAATGGAAACGTCGTAATGTGTTTAGGAAACGTGACCCTCCGAAAATGGAAACGTATCCTATTGGGTATCAAGTGATCCTTGATTGAGTTTGTCAAGATCCTATTGGCCTTGA